>OV651816.1:546927-669927 GCA_927349885.1 Psylliodes chrysocephalus | reverse complement strand
ACGTTCAGTAATATATAGTCTGTCCCTCTTCTTTGATAGTAAATTAGCTTCTGTATAGAATACATGTTCAGCTAGGTAGGACGAAGGAAATGCAAATAGAAACTTATGTACTACTGCCCACAATCCAGAGTAGAGATCTGATATTGATTTTTGGAGCCAAAATTCTTGGTATCCATGTTTAAATTTTACTTTGAGTTCTTCGTTATTTGCGAGTTCTACGAGTTTCTCTTCCAAATTTGATGAATCTTCAGTATCTGTATTTGCGAAAGGATCTAAAACATAACTCGGTACGTTTATAGTTTCAACATGAATAATCTTCAAGTATTTGAAGTAAGTAAGTAAATTTTCCTGATTGGCAGAGACTGTTTAGTAGTCTGGGAAAGTGTTTATATTCAGTTCTGCCTAGATTTCGTTTGAATAAAAGAAGTTTTCCCGCAAAAGCAGCTATGACGCTTCTGGATTTAATTAAGTTCAACTCATACCTTGTAATTGTTAATTAACTTTATTGAATATTTTAAATAGGTCCGAAAAATATGCGATGTCAGTTTTTGATAGAATCAGGTTGTCTCACAATTTTCAGTCTTTGTCCTCAATAAAGTCAAGAACTGAGACAAAAATATTAAAAAAACGATTCAAACACCTTTAGATAGCCAACGTACTTCTGTGTGCAGCAGTAAGCGATTGTTGAATGAATAAGGGGTTTTAGTATTTCCCTGTACATTCTTTAACTTTTTTTAATGCATTGAAGGTGTTGGTTTTACCTTCGTTGTTGTAGAAATAAAAAGCCGGCTACAATTAACACCATTTAATCGAAATTCTTTGAACTGTTATATCACAAAACGAAATGAATATACACTATTTATATACTTGTACGACACTACTTGTATTGTCTAGTCTCTTTGTAATAATCCTAATTATTATTTATTTATATTTAGAAATAAAACACTTTTGTTTCCTTTAGTACCGCACGCTTGTCCATGCCATGTATGACTGACTTTCTCTACCCCGTGAGTCAACTGTTACGTCAGGGGCAAGCGTACCTACATTTATTTATTTACTTAAGATGATTCACATACACTACACTACTGTAGAAAATTAATCACATTTTTGTCAATATTTAGAATTTTTTTAAAAATAATTTTGATAAATATAATATTGCGGCCTGACTCCTTGGTGAAAAACGCATTGTGTTAAGAGCTCTTAAGGTAAGTCTTTGGACTGAGACTAAGAATCTTTGTGCCCAAATACAAATTGTTAAAATTAAATATTGTTGTTCTATGTTTCATTATGTTGAATACTCTAACACCATTTTCTAACATCATTTTCACTACAAAGCTAACCAACTAATAGGTCATTAAATGAATTGCTTTCAACGATGAAAAACTACTAGACTAATATTGTTTACAAAAATCGAATTGCAAAGACCCCCACTGTCATCCACGCAATTGTCAAATTATTATGAGAGAGTATTGTTAGAAGAATTGTTTATGGTTACAATTCGGAATTGGCTAAACTTAAGGCCATGGTGGAAAGATAATTGAGAGCTGCAGATTCCACACAGAAATTTGGCAACATCTTTGCTATCAGCGACATATGGGATAGTTTTGTGCAACTAATACTCAGTCGGTAATATGGAAAACTGTATTGCTTATTTTAGTTTGAAATTTGGCGGGCTTTTGAATTTACTTCGACAAAATTTAAGAATTATACCTTTTTACTAGCATTTTTTTAATACGCATTTCATGCCTGTTAAAAAATGCTAATAAACATGTAAAATTTTATGTTAAATAATTTTAGAGGTATAAAATAAATAATACAAAATTGTATTAACTAAATATTTTTGTAGAATCTTCATTGGTTACAATAATAAACATAATATATATTTTCTGAATAAACAACTATTTTAAATAACACAAAACATTCAAAATTTTTCTTTAATCGTGTGAAATAAAACTAGAGTTCCATCTATAAATCCTGAAACAAAAAAAAAACAATCGTTGAAAGCGACAAATTTCTTAAAACTCATGATTTTGATTGTATGTGACTCATTACTTTTTCATTTTCAGCGATTAAACTAATTTTTAATTTACTACTTCTAATTTCTATTATAAAGGCCTAATTAAGATTTTCTTGCTTTATGTCAATAAAATACTTTAACTTTATCAAGACTAAAAAGCTTGGTTATTACATATAATTAAATTCTCATATCTAGAATAATTATTATCAAAATTCATTTTGATATTCATTCTGATATTCATATCAGAATTAAGGCTTTGTTAAGGATTTTAATATTTGGAGATAACATAATTACGAATACGAATAATAATCCTTTTTTTCAGTTGACAATAAAATAAAAATGGTTGTTGTAAAACAGTGTAAATGGGCCAGAACAATTTACTATTACAATCCAATATATGCATTTATAAGACATAGACATGTTAAGTATCAAAATAAGTTTACTTACAGTAAATTATTCCTAAATTTATGGCTAAAACTGTATTAAATGTAAAACTCACTCATAATTGTTTACAACAACAGTCATATTGTTTGTTATTGTATTTTGGGTATGGTCCGTTATTAACCGAAATATCGGTTACTCGGTCCAAAACTAACCGCTCTGCCTGACATTCCTGAAAAATCGGTTAAATTAGGGACGCGGTTACCTGAAAATGGTGACTCAAATGTCAATTCACTAACCGGTATATTTTTGCGATTACCATTAAGTCGAATGTGAATCTGTCACAAAATTGATTCAACTATCAGCCGTGGTCCAAAAGTGACCAAAGAAATTAGTTTTTTTCAGGAACCGCTGTCAAAAATCCTGGTTGCTTGCGGTTAGTAGTCGGTTAATAACGGACCATACCCTTTGTATCATTTGGGTTTCGGCTATCCAGTCGACTCGAGATTTGGGTTTTATAATCCAAAGGCAGATTTATATTGTACAAATAATTGAATAAATTCATATTTCTTCAATTTTACGATAGATAAATAAAATAAAAAGTGAAAATAATACTTTTGGCATACTACTAACTCATTTTTATTGAGATATTTTGTAATTATTCTGTTTACTTTATATTTTAAAATATAATTGTGTTATTGTAAAACGGACGTACGCCAGTTTTGATGCGCTGTAACTTGTTGACAAAATGCGCATATGCTATAAACCCCCGTGCTTAAGGCTTTAAAGTGTACAGAAGGCTTTTAAAATTACATTAGAAATGCCAGTTGTTATCAGTTTAATATATTTTTATAGTTGTATAGTGTTTATCAGGAAAGTACGCATAAAATTTTGAATGGTGACAGCAGTTTAAAGCAGTGTAATAGACCTAAAAACTGATTCATTCTAAAATGCATGCTCGCTCCTCAAATAAATAACAGTTTCTATTACTTGTTAGAAAAAAATGAAAGGACAAACTTGCCTTAGTTGGCCTTCTAACAAAAATAGGAAAAAACAAATGTGGAGGTTTTACTAATATGGTTTTTATTAGTTTGAACATCAACATAAATGGTGCTAGCTCAAAATTAGTTCATCAATAATCGGTAGAGTGGGGTGAGTATGATACATAAATATATATATACAACAATTTTAAATATATATAAGAGTTATTTGAATTATTAGTTGAATGGCTCTAAATCTTAAATTCAATATTTACCTATGCAACACATAAATAAATTAATCAATATTTCTTAATTAAATGATACCAGTAATACTAATACATCAGAGTTGCCCCAATTGGTACCAATTAGTTCCCATATGCAGAATAACCTTATTTCTATACTAAATATATATGAATAAATGTTAAAATTAGCGAAAACTGAGTAATAGAATAATATTTATAAGTATAACTTCAGTTTTAGGGTCCCATACACAATGACTGCAGATCAAAAATAAAAAGGAAACGTCTTACTTGCACTAGGTCCGAATAGTGACGTCACGGTATCGTGCCTCGTACTACGGTGGAATAAAACATTTAGCTTCTAGCCAGGTAGGAGTAATTCAGGCTAGTAGAGGTTCCGAATACTGAGCGAAGCCCTACGATGTGTGGCTTGGTGATTCTCTGAGCACTGCGCGCTGTTTGACTACAATCAACAGGTCCAAATCTGAAGATTCGACGAGAGGGAACTCCAAAATCCAAGGAAATTGATATATAAAGAGTTGTAAAACAATACAAGAAAAGAAGAAAAAAAAGAAAAGAAGAAAAGAAGAAAAGGCCGAAGAGATAGCGGGTGGCCTATGAGAGATTTTTTTATAGAAAATCAACAAAATCCTCCGCAAGTGAGTTTGATTCTCATGAATACTTAATATTGGTTTTCTATTTAGTTTTCTTTATTATTTCAGGCGAAAATCCGAAAAATCGCGAATGCTTCAATTCCAAAGCCCAAAAGAAAGATAAGAAAAAAAAGAGGCAAAAACTTTTAAATTGATAAGAGACATTGCGCAGGTAAGTGCCAGGGACTTCTATAATTTCTAAAGTGGATAACCTGATTAATTTTTAGGAAAGAAGAAAAGAAGATTATTTCTTAAAAATGAGTGTTTTGTGATAATTAATGGCCGTGTTCATCGTCGTCAAACATGTTTTAAAAGCAAAGAAACATGTTTCATAAGCGGTTGGAATGACGCTGAACGATCATTTTTGTTTACGATTTGTTTTCTCAACCTCAAATCTGTCAAAAAATGGAATGACATTTGGTTGGCACAAAGAAGGTTATGTGAATTGTTTACTTTAGTATTTTTTAAAAAAATTTGAGTTTAATTGATTTGTACAGTGAATTAGAGTTTATATAAGTACCCTTCTGAAAGTGGTTTTGACAATTTTACGGCGAAAAACCTACAACTTGTATTATTTTGGGTTGTAAAGTCATGATGTTTTTATTGCCTCTATGGATCTTCAATTCTACATACTTAGACTAATCAAAGAAATTGTAATAGTCATTTTATTACAGGTAAAATACATTTTTTTGACACACAAATAAAAATATACTGTAACTAGATCATACTTTGAAGAGCAGAATGAGAATGTTATTTATTGTGTATTGTGTTTAATCAACTGTCTGGTCTGCACCAATAAATTAAAGTAAAGGAACTCATGATACTAATAACATACATCTCAAAAAGTGATCTTTTTACATTTACCAAGGATACATAAAAGTGTATAATAATAGAGACATCAAGTATGACTTTCTTATTTTTAGGGAAACATAGTTCCTTCGAAGTTAGTAATCATTTAAACTGGACTCCAGCCCAGAACTTGGGGCATGTGTCTCAAACCAGTTAAAAACTAACTGAATCGAAAAAGGAGGAAGAGAAAAATGAAAATCAACCTGAAGTAAACTTTTATTTTTGAGTCATACCTAACATCATAAGTCCCGCTTTAGGCAAGACAAACCCACTTTCAAGTTATGTGTACCATTGTCCCCAAAGTGGGCCCTTTTTAATATAAATTATATAATTGCTTATATTTAATTTATTTTGTAAATAAAATGTCATACTTTTATTATTATTTATTTTTTTAATGCCCTATATACATTACATGACAACAAAAAACATCGGTGCAGTTTTAATAACAAAACTCGTCTGTTTTGAATAACTCTGTGCTAAAACTATATAATATGTAGGTATGTTATATTATCCATATTCCTTACTGGTGGAATCCCATTAACGTCCAAATGAAATAATTTAAGCATACGTGTATGTATCTACGTCTGGAATTAATTTTATTTTCTTCAAACAGGTACCTCCATAAATACAATATTATATTAAAATACAACTTAACTAATCAACTCTATTAGGGTATAAAACCTTAAAAATATAAATAAATAAACAAACACATAACCTAACAAAATGCCAAAAGACGGATTTGACAGGGGTTCAAGGTCAATTTTATGCTTTTAAAGCAAACAAGCGAGTTTATTTTCGCTTTTATGCTTCTTCAAAAGCGCTGCAGCGGTTGACAGTTCATCGTCACCGCTTACTCAGCGTTACAACATGTTTGACGACGATGAACACGGCCAATGTCAAACAAATCTGTCTAATGTCGAATAGAGATGAAATATGACATTTGCAAATAAAAACCAAAGGTAAAATATGTAAACATGGTTTCACATTAATAAATAATTTCAAATTACAAAAATATATCTGATTCTAAATTATAAAAGATATGATACAAAAAGGTAACAGGTAACCCATATTTGATTAAATATTTATTAAAGCAATGATTTTAATCATTTATTAGTAGGTATTAAATAACATTTGAAAATTAAAGACTATCATTTTTGAAACCGTAGCACACCCCTCCTTCCCGGAATAGTGTATTTCTTAGAAAGACACGACTATGATGTGAACTAATGACTAAGCCTAACACAAATTAAAAAAAAAAAAAAAAAAAAAAAAAAAAAAAAAAAAAAAAAAAAAAAAAAAAAAAACTCAACAAGAGAAACAAATAATATGAAAACAAATTATCTACACTGGATTAAAATTAATCTGATTTGTCACCGTCACCTTCAGGTGGGTGAGCTTTTAAATCCTTGGCATGCCAAGTACCAATGTTTTGGTTATTGTCGCCTTTTAATTCATATGTCCAAGGCGATACGATTTTCTTAATTTTGTAAGGCCCAGTGAACTTGGGCGCAAATTTAGACGTAAAATATTTTGTTGCGTCAAATTGAGCAAAATTACGTTTCCACACCTGCTGACCTATACTAAATTGTTCATTTCGTCGTCTTAGATCATAGGTGCGTTTGGAGGTCTCATAAGCTCGTCCTAAACGTTCAGAGATGTCACGGAATAAATCTAATAGAGGCTCTGCTCTTGAATTGGGATATTGGGTTCTATCAATTTGGATGGGATCTTCCAATGTTAAACCAGTTGTGCCGGAGATACTAAGTTCACGTCCAAAAACTATTAAGTTTGGAGTTACACCCGTAACTTCGCGGCGTGCAGATCGAACTGCCCAAGCTACTTTTGGTAAGTATTTATCCCATGATCGATGATTATCCCGAACGTAGGAAGCAAGCATTGTCTTGAGAACGCGATGATACCTTTCTACAGCATTTGATTGTGGGTGATAGCTTGCGGTAAAAGAATGTTTTATTTTGTAGGTATTCATGACATTCTCAAAGATGTTACTCTTAAAAGGTGTTCCATTATCAGTCAGTAACCGATTAGGGGCACCAAATATGAGGAAAACTCTCTCTTCGAGAAGTTGAACAATAGGTTTGCTATCGTTCTTTCTCATTGGGAAAAAACAAACAAAATTTACTAAATATGTCACACACTGAAAGTATATAAACAAAGCCAGATGAAGTTCGAGGAAGAGGACCTACAGTGTCAACTAAAATAAGTTGCCAAGGACGTGACAGAGTAGAAGTTTTACTAACCATAAGACCAATGGGCTTTTTCTGTTCCGGTTTGGTTTCTAAACAGGTTCTACACCTATTAATAAATTTGGAGACGTCAGCCTTCATTTTGGGCCAGTAGTATTCTACAGAAATACGTCCTAATGTTTTATACACTCACAAATGTCCGCAGTTAGGTGGATCATGATTTGATCTTATTATTTCTTGTCGGTGTTCTTTGGGGATAACTAGTAGCCAATTACGATTTGGTTCATTTATTAAGTCAGGATACTTTAAATTTGCTCGTTTGTATAACTGACCACCATTCACTCTCCAGAGTGGAAAATTACTTGGTTTCTTTTCAATATCTTGAACCATTCGTATGTACCACTTATCCGTGCTATTAGAAAAATCGAGAACTGCGATTTCTACTGATTCTTCTTCATTAGGAATATTAGATACCGAGCGAGAGAGAATGTCCGGAACAACATGTTCCTTGCCTTTACGGTGTATTATATCAAAATTATACTACTGGAGACGGACCGCCCACCTGGCAATGCGACCAACTGGGTCCTTGATACTAAACAGCCACTTAAGGCTGTAGTGGTCCGTCACCACTGTAAATTTGGATCCTTCGATATAGGGACGTAGTTTTTCGATGGCAAAGAGTACCGCAAGGCACTCTTTTTCCGTCGTTGTATATTTTCTCTCGCTTTTTGTGAGGGTCCGGGAGAGATAACAGATTACCTTCTCTCCAGAGTCACACGGCTGCGTTAATACAGCTCCAAGACCATAATCTGATGCATCCGTTTGCACAGAAAAAGGTAGATCGAAATCTGGGCAAGTTAATATTGGTGCCGAAACCAACCTGTTCTTGATTTCAGATAAAGACTTTTCACACTCCTCATTCCAATTAAATCGGGCATTTTTCTTCAATAAGGCTGTTAGGGGTGCTGTCAAAGAAGAGAAATTTGGTACGAACCGACGGTACCACGAGGCCATGCCAATTATACGCCTCACTTCTGACACACCTTTAGGAGTGGGGATTTGGAGAATCGCTTCTACTTTTCCAGGATCTACTGAAAGTCCTGAGGCATTCACCATATAACCTAGGTATTTTAATTCGGGACGACAAAAACAACATTTGTCTTTATTAAGAGTCAGACCTGCTGCCTTTATCCGATGTAGGACTTCCTCGAGTACTTCCATGTGTTTATCGAACGTAGGGGTACAAATGACAACGTCATCTAAATAAACGAACACGAACTGTTCAAGGTATACCCCAAGCACCCGATCGATAAACCGCTGCCACGTAGCAGGAGCATTGTGTAGGCCGAATGGCATCCTACAAAATTGGAAAAGTCCTCGAGTTGGTACCACGAAGGCAGTAAGAGGTCTTGATGACTTTGCAACAGGGATCTGCCAATAAGCAGATTTAATATCTAAATTAGTTAGATATTTGGCATCCCTAAGCTTGTCGAGTGTTGCAGAGATAAATGGAAGGGGATAAGCGTCTGGGAGACTCACTTCATTTAAGCGTTTATAATTAACACAAAAACGATAACTTTGGTCCGGTTTTCGTACCAAAACGATAGGAGACGCCCACGGTGAATTTGAAGGTTCTACGATTCCTTCAGCAAGCATTTTCTTCAGTTCTGCATTAACCTGTTTTTGTAATGCCGGACTTAATGGATAATGCCTCTGCTTAATGGGAGGGGAGTTAGTTGTAATTTCATGTTCTACGATTTGAGCACATCCCAATTTACCTTCCATGTCCTTAAATGTACTTTCTATCACTTCTTCCAATTTAGATCGTTGATCTAAGGAAAGGTGATCAGAATTTTCCAAAGCGAAAATTTTTAACGGTGGGTTTTCAGATCGAAAACACCACTCTCCTGAGTGAAGATCAGGAATAATTTCCATTTCACGCCAAAAGTTAATACCTAATATTAAATGATGTGGGAGTGAAGGTACTACCAAAATTTCAAAAACCTGAACTTTATTCTGCAATTGTACAGGTACGCGGATAAATCCAATAACTTCACATTTATCACCATTGGCAATAGTGCAGGTTTCAGATAAAGAGTAAAGAGGACATAAATTTTTAAGTATTTCCCAGCCATACCTACCAATAACGGTTTTTGTACAGCCTGAGTCTAAGAGACCAAGTAATGTATGACCATATATTAAAACTTTTAAATAGGGTCGATTGTCATTCTTAGCATGAGAAACTACATAGTCAATAATAGCTTTTGTGGGGATTAAGTCGGACGAAGTAGGAGGAGTCAGTTCCCGACCACTTACTGACTCTGTCTTACATTTTTTTGACAATTAGGACATCGATAAACTGTGACATTATTATGTCCACATTTAAAACAAAATAATCGACGTGGTTGTGGACACTTTTGGAAACGATGTCCTGATTCACGACAGTTCCAACATTGCGGAGCTGTGGAAGATGTATTTGTGGTGATAGGAACAGCGGTTGGTTGTTGGGTTGCCGTGGTAGAAACAAGAGTTGCGGAAGGAGTAAATTTCCGCGATTCCGTCTTAACGGAAGCTACCTGATAAGCACTGCTGCCAAAACTGTTGAACCCTCTTGGCAGTTTCTTCTATAGTCTTACCAAGAGTTACCAAGTCTGAAATAGAGCTTATCAGTTGAAGAGCTAACTGGGTTTGGATGGATGGTAATAAGTTACGACGAATCATTTTAAGTTCGATATCTTCTGCAGGACAGGAGGGTCCCAATTTGCGGAATAAATTTTCCATCATCGCCACATACGTGACAATTCCCTCATTTTGACCTTGCGTACGTTTTCTAATCTCTTCCATGAGATCGAACTCATAGTCGTAAGGCTGAAAAGCCTGTCTTAACTTATCCTCAAGCTCATCCCATGATTGAAACCTCTGAGTTCGGAACCAGGTTAAGGCTCCCTTAGTTAAGAGTTCTGGAGCAGCGCGTAGAAGTTGTGCTTTGGAGATACCTCTTGACACTCTGAGTTCCTCGATCCTGTCAAGAAAGTTATTTACACTGGATTGCCCGTCAAACTGAACCCTTAGACGACTGGCATCAAAGTACCTATGCGGTTCCAGGTCCAGATCAAACATCTGACGACTAATTGACGGATCCATTAGGCTACTTCTCCTAGGAATGGATCGCTGAAAGGTAGTGGAAGGTTCAGATATGATTGGATTTCTTAAAGACATCGTTCCAAGGTATTAGTTACTGATGGAGCATCAAAGTGGACTCTGGGTTCAGGAATCAACAAATTTGGTTCGTCCAATAACGATCCTTCTATAGGGTCTTCAGTGTCCAAAAGATTTGCAGTACGTGGTTCACTTACACCATAAGTATTATATACCGCATCTATAGCAGTCATACATCTCCCCATCAAACGCGACTTTAATTCATCGTCTGGAGACTCTGGATCCACTTGGATTCTTCTCAGTCTCAAATGTACATGTTCTAAACGAGATGTAATCCGTTTGAGTTCATTAATTCTGTTTTCCTTGTTAAAGTTTTTGATGCTATGTTCCAATTCATTTAATTTATCTTCGCATACTCTAAACTCTTCTTCAGGTTCAAAGACACTTAAATTCATAAACGTAGTCGTCAATCCATTTCTTTCGCTCCTTAAAGCTCCTCTTAGCATTGTGCGGTTTTCATCGACAGTACGTCCTATAGGTAAACCACGAATAGATAATTCATATTTTAGCTCACAAGCTAAAAGTCGATTAACATCCATAATGTTAATTAAATAAGACTAAATTACTATATTTGGGAAAATCAAAATTTATCAAAACCCCACTTCTTCCAAGAAAAGGAAAAAAAAACTGACAAAGTTTTTTTTTAAGCTAAATTCATACAAACAAAAAACTAAATAGGTATATCCTAGAGATATAACTAATATTATAAAATACCACAGTATTGGCTATATGTTATCCTATAATCAATAAAACTTAAAATATCTATAACATAAACAACCAATAATGAAATATTATTGATTCAAGTCAATCAAGTTCTATGTTTTTTTTTGTACTTATTAATAAATATAATATGTTATTAACGAGTATATATAGTTTTAATCAATACCCAAAATAAACCAAATACCACAAAAAAACAAATGAAATATAAATTTTGTATTTTTAATAAATATTATATACCCCTCGTATATACTAATTTAAAGAAAATTTAGAAGATATATGTATTATGTACCTATTATAACTATATATTTGACCAAGTACCTTTTTATATACCTATAATAAACAATATCATAAAATGAAAATCAATTGTTTATTTATATAATGAATAACAAACTATATTATTTATTAATATACACCACATCAGAATACGAATATCAAAAACCAAGTAGTAAAATAAAATATAGTAAAAGGCCAATCTGAAAACTAAATTCCGTGTCAGATCTCCTAAAAAGAAGAAGTAATGAATGACATCAACAATGACTTATGTCTAATGCCATGTCAAAAATCTTTGGTTAGAAGTCAAATTGCAAAATCAAAACATTCCAAAATAAAAAAAAAATTCACCAGGGAAATATTCAACACCCAGGGCCATTCAAAACCAATAATTGTGTGAAAAACCTGTGGTTGGGCGCTACTTTTGTTAGAAAAAAAATGAAAGGACAAACTTGCCTTAGTTGGCCTTCTAACAAAAATAGGAAAAAACAAATGTGGAGGTTTTACTAATATGGTTTTTATTAGTTTGAACATCAACATAAATGGTGCTAGCTCAAAATTAGTTCATCAATAATCGGTAGAGTGGGGTGAGTATGATACATAAATATATATATACAACAATTTTAAATATATATGAGAGTTATTTGAATTATTAGTTGAATGGCTCTAAATCTTAAATTCAATATTTACCTATGCAACACATAAATAAATTAATCAATATTTCTTAATTAAATGATACCAGTAATACTAATACATCAGAGTTGCCCCAATTGGTACCAATTAGTTCCCATATGCAGAATAACCTTATTTCTATACTAAATATATATGAATAAATGTTAAAATTAGCGAAAACTGAGTAATAGAATAATATTTATAAGTATAACTTCAGTTTTAGGATCCCATACACATTTGATTTGAACCAATGACTGCAGATCAAAAATAAAAAGGAAACGTCTTACTTGCACTAGGTCCGAATAGTGACGTCACGGTATCGTGCCTCGTACTACGGTGGAATAAAAAATTTAGCTTCTAGCCAGGTAGGAGTAATTCAGGCTAGTAGAGGTTCCGAATACTGAGTGAAGCCCTACGATGTGTGGCTTGGTGATTCTCTGAGCACTGCGCGCTGTTTGACTACAATCAACAGGTCCAAATCTGAAGATTCGACGAGAGGGAACTCCAAAATCCAAGGAAATTGATATATAAAGAGTTGTAAAACAATACAAGAAAAGAAGAAAAAAAAAGAAAAGAATAAAAGAAGAAAAGGCCGAAGAGATAGCGGGTGGCCTATGAGAGATTTTTTTATAGAAAATCAACAAAATCCTCCGCAAGTGAGTTTGATTCTCATGAATACTTAATATTGGTTTTCTATTTAGTTTTCTTTATTATTTCAGGCAAAAATCTGAAAAATCGCGAATACAAAGCACATGCTTCAATTCCAAAGCCCAAAAGAAAGATAAGAAAAAAAAGAGGCAAAAACTTTTAAATTGATAAGAGACATTGCGCAGGTAAGTGCCAGGGACTTCTATAATTTCTAAAGTGGATAACCTGATTAATTTTTAGGAAAGAAGAAAAGAAGATTATTTCTTAAAAATGAGTGTTTTGTGATAATTAATGTCAAACAAATCTGTCGAATGTCGAATAGAGATGAAATATGACATTTGCAAATAAAAACAAAAGGTAAAATATGTAAACATGGTTTCACATTAATAAATAATTTCAAATTACAAAAATATATCTGATTCTAAATTATAAAAGATATGATACAAAAAGGTAACAGGTAACCCATATTTGATTAAATATTTATTAAAGCAATGATTTTAATCATTTATTAGTAGGTATAAAATAACATTTGAAAATTAAAGACTATCATTTTTGAAACCGTAACATACTTCTTTGACTGCCGGAAAATTTAATTCCTCGTCAATTGTATATGGTTTTCCAGCTTTTGCGATTAACAATGAAATGTTACGAGGCTCGTTGTCCATCTTCATCTTGTTTAGAAGACGGCGCAAAAAGGTTTAATATAAATGGTTGTTTTAAATATTGCTTTTCAAGTCCTTGAAAATAGGATAAATTTTTATTCTTTTTATCCGCATGTGTTTTATTTAAATGCTCCTGTAGCCTAGAAGGTTTCATAGCTTTAATTTAAAAAACTTTTTGACCAATTATTATTTATTTTCCATATTTATCTCATTTAGTCCCTTAAGATTTTTTTGTTCCTTATAGTAAAAATAAAACTACGATTTTCCAATAAAAAAGATGCTGTGTATTTTCATTAAATCTAAAAAGTATTTTCATTAAATCTAAAAAACACCAATATGGCCCTGGTAATACGTAAAACAAGATGCAAGAAAAGTTTTTTTTTTTTAATTATGAGTAGCTGGTGAGTTAAATTGGATGAGTCCAGATTTGCGTTAGTGAATTTTTGACGAAACCCAGGGAGGTGAGAAGGCATGGAGATGACTTGATATAAGTAACATCACTTTCGCAATATTGGAATGACATTTTGACAGTGCATATTGCAGTATTTTCTCTTTAAAAACCATAATGGACTAATTTAGTTATTAAAATATTAGTTCGCTGTCCAATAACATGACAATGCTAAAGCAGAGAACACATTCGGAATCGCGGACCCATTGCATCGCGGGATGTGCTAGTTTCCCTTGCACGTGGTCTCCTGAGAATCTTTGAGAGAACACTAAGTGTAAATGCATACGTTTTAAGAAATGGAAAATAACTTTACCGCGCGCGCTCGAGACTAGCACAGATCGCAAGGTGATGGGGTTGCGATTGCCTAATGCGTTTCCACCTTAAGTTTGCATAACAAATATATCCATACTCACTTTTTATTTGCAAAAAAAATGAATTTATCTGTATGTTATCTTCTTTCTTCCACCTCTCAGACTAAACCTCAGACTAATTCGACCCCCAAAATACCGCAGTAGCTTTAGTTCTCACCACTACTAAAATGTAGGAAAGCAATTTATTTTTGTTTTGCACGGAGATTTCTGTAGTTTTAGCGTAGTGGGGTAGGTTATCATATTTAAAAACTCACAAAGTTTCCAGAATCCAAAATTCGATTTTTAAACTCTCTCTTTTACCATGTATTACCCTATATTCTAAACTGGACCGATGTAGAATCATGACTCACTTGAATCAGTATCAATCACATTGACAGTGATTAATGGTCAGCTAGATGAAACATAACCAATACTGAACAGAATCGGTATATTGTTGTGCTTGCTTTTTAATATCTGATCAATTCGATATTAAATTTAATTTCGTAGAAATTTGAAATTGTTATCATAATTAAACGTTCATTAAATGTAACAAATAGATGCAGTTTACTATTGGCAATATACTGTGCGTCCTTAATTTAAACAGATGAAACATTTTTTAGCTTAATTCACAAATTATTTTTACAACTAAAGAAATGGTATTTGTGCTTGATAGAGAGGTAGATATTATGTTCAAAAAGTATGTGGCAAAAGGTGCATCAATATCATAATATCAAAATCGGGTGCGATTCAGTGATTTGGAGATGAATAGGAGATCATTTTTTAATGTGATTTTAACGCTTAGTCATATTGAACTGTCAAGTACGTACCTCCGATAGGAATAGGTGACAACAAACGACGTCCTTGGAGTCAAAATTATAGATTAATGGTCCAATATTATCCTAAATATCAATTACTCGGTCCAAAACTAACCCTTTTTTATCTTAGTCGGTTATAAGCAGGTAGGGTTAGGTTTGGCCCAGAACACTGCGGCCTCTTGGGTCTATTGTATTCCCCTGCTTTCCCCGTCTTCAGGTACTATCTTTGGAATAGTCCTGTGTCTTTGGTTAGTTTTAATAAATTCCCTACTAAGTGTTTCTGGGGCGTTCTATTTTAATCTGGGCCGAAAAGGATGAAACGTCGCCTAGTAAGAGCTTCGAATTCAAAGATCACATGATATGAGGGTTCTTCTTCTTCATTCTTCTTCATTTTGCCAGATCTGAGAGTTTAAATTGTGTTAATAGCAGATCATGAGGAAAGCCTCTTGGGAGATATATACCATCTAATATAAAAGAAGCCGATTTCATAAATTTTCTTTGAACTTTTTTGATTAGGTCAATATATACATTTTGTCTGGGACTCCATATCTCAGATGCATATTCAAGTTTCGATCGAACCCAGCTGTTATATAAGATTTTTAATGTGGACATATCTGAGAATTTTTTGCAACTTCTTATGACAAACCCTAGTGTTTTATTGGCAGATAACACCATTGATTTAATGTAGTGAAGGGAAGTTCAGGATCAAAATATACCTTCAGATCTATTATAAACTCAGGCCTATTGAGAATAATATCATGCAATCTATAATTCAAAGTGAAATCAGTTAATCGCTTGATAAAGAACACAACCGAACATTTTTCTGTATTCAATGGGAGTAAACTATCCGCTATACCATCCAGACACTTTTGTAAAAGTTTGCAGTCATTCGTTGAACGAACTTCCACCAATAATTTTAGATCATCTGCATACATTAAGACCTCTATATCATTGGTGTTAAGAACAATATCATTAAATAATATATTAAATAAAAGAGACCCCAAAATTGATCCCTGTGGTACTCCTGATAACTGCTAGAACTTTTCTGACCTATAACCACATTACTGGGCATACTAATGTCTCTCTTTTAAGTAAGAAGTAATTAGCAGATGTAGCTCCGTGCTTAAACCTATGGAGGAAAGTTTTTTGAGTAAGATGGTATGGTTAATTCTGTCGAAAGCATTAAAGTCAGTATATATTACATCTACTTGACTCTTTCTATCTAGGGTCTCTGATATAAACTGTGTGGAACAAGTAAGATTAAGGATATTAGGGATATTATAAGGATGGGGATATTATTGGGAATATTAGTGTGGGATATTGAAACACTAAATAATAAACTAGATTTAATAAAATAAAACAAACAAAATAACATATACCCGTCGTAATATAACAGAGCGTCGTTAAGAGTCGTTATAACAATGTACCATTTTAGATAATTAGTTCACACATAGTTAGATCAATCTATGATGCATTCAGAGGGGGACGGCGGGTTTGTCTTTAACCCGTCTTTGTTGAAGACTTTGAGTCTGTTTCCTCCTGGTTAGTGGTGGCGTGTATGCCAGTGGCGTTCCCACAGTAGGTATATTAGGGATATTATTGTGATATTAAAACAGTTAATATTTTTTATACAGGTTTTCAACAAATCCAGAGGGAGATTAGCATAATTCAGGTGGGAGAACAACATAATCTATATATGAGAAGTAGGATAAAGTCAGCAGAGAAAAATAGCGCAACATGAGCAGGACAGTAAGAGAAGCACGTAGTAGGCAAAGCACCTCCGAGAAAATCATAGAAAGAATAAATTATAAAATCAAAATTATATTTTCTTCCTTTCTAAATTGAATTTAAATTTGTAGAGTTAAACCCAGCCTGATGGAGATCTTACTTAATTACGTAGCTATTCGTAAATAATGTCATGATAAGTCAAATTATTATTAACCTCCCCCTTTTCTTATTTGTTTTATTTTTTGTTCTATTTTCATTTTTGTATTAAATAATTTTCACCTTTCAATGCATTGACTTCATGACTTTCCATTAAGGTGTCCCTGATAATGAAATAAAAACTTTGGAACCGTTTGCCAATAAATTGACTTTGTGAGAAATAAAGTATCTTTTATTTAGACCTTCTTACTTAATAAGAGTGGTTTGTAATGTAATTCTCTATAATGGATAAAAGCGGTTAATTTTTTACATTTTTGCATAAAAACTGTCGGAACGTGTCATTTTTTAACGCAATACGCGAACATACTAATTGGGTTTCTGATTACTGTGCTATGGACACTTCGCTCTCGTGTCAATCTGTTCCTCGATAAATTTTCGTTACTGTTCGAGAAAACCTGTTTTCGGTATAAGTTAGGTGAAGTATAAGAAGTGTTATTAGGTAATTATTAATTATGGAAAGTGATAGTGAACGAAAACTTCAATTGCACACCGAAAGATGTTATTCAGTCGGCAACTACTGCGACGATTAATTTTTTTCCTAAAAAATCTAAGGAACAATATTTAAAGGAATATAATTCTGTTATGGACTGGCGTATTAAAAAGGCATAAGCAGCTTTACAGGAAGAGTCCTACTAGCTTTCTTTGAAATGAAATCCAAAATGTGGAAGTCTTCAACCATTTGGTCGAATTATTTAAAATTGAAGAACACCCTAATGGTAAACAATAATGCAGATATCAGTAAATACTCTAAACTCATTGCGCATGTAAAAAATAAATATAAACACAAGAAATCCAGAATCTTTTCACGAGAGGCAAGTTTTAGTTGCAAGATCCAGATGCATAGCACAAAATTTGAATGCAAAACTTATTACTATACTCTTCACGCTGTAATCGGTGAAAAGTACTATGCATTCGCTTCGTCCGTCCGTCCGTCCGTGCGGCCGTCCGGTGTCACGTTTTCTCTCCGCACGATAAGTCAAAAAAGAAAAATGATATCAATTTGAAAATTTTTAGAAAATATATAAATTATAAAAATATATAAGGGGTCAAAGCCTATTAATTTTAAAAACATCTGAATAAAAATAGGAGGGTTAAGCGGGGTAAAAATAGTAAAAACATCCTTACTCAAAAACTAAAAATAATATCAACTTGAAATTTCTAGGAAAAATCAAACTCTATAAAGTGGCAAAGCCTATAGATTTAAAAGGAATCTGATTAAAAATGGGGGTTAAGAGCAGGTTGACAAAAAACAATCAAAAATGAAAAGTGATATCGAATATGAAATTTTTCGTAAAAATCAAGCTTTATAAGAAGATAAAGCCTATTGATTCTGAAAAACGAATTAATCGAAAATAATCGATTAATCGAAAATAATCAATTAAAAAATATAATAATCGATTAATCTATTATTTTGTCCACCCCTAGTAAAAATATTGAAAAAATCCTAAATCAGAAACATGAAACGATATCAAATTGAAATCTTCAGGAAAACGAAGCTATTGATTTTAAATAAAAATTAATTAAAAAAGAGGGGTTAAGAGGAGGTTAAAATATTTAAAAAAATTCTAATACAAAACCGAAAATCAATATCAACTTTTTTTTAGCAAAAATCAAGCTCTATAAGTAGACAAAGCCTATGATTAAAAAATTGAACAAAATGAAGGGTTAACCCTTAAGGAGGGTTGAAATAACACAAAATAGAAATCAAACAACAAAATCGATATCAACATAAAATCTTCAGGAAAAATCAAGCTTCCTAAGGTTTTGAAAAAATATTGTTTTTGGTATCACAATTTATTTCAATTCAACTTTACAATAACTCAATTCAACTTTAACAACAACGATACAACTGATAACATTAACGTGTAACGTCTATCATAAAACTGAGAACTGTGACGTCAGGTCGTCGACTTATATAGCTTGCGTGACCTTCTCGAACTGTCATCTAGAATATTCTTGAAGGGTAATGACATTTATGAAATATTCTATCTTCTTTTACTTGTACTTTTACTTATGACGACTGCAGCACACTGTAGAGTGATGAGTAACATTCCACTTCTTTTTCTATCTGTACGTTTCCTATGATACCCGCAGGCTACTGCAGGGTGCTGCGTAACATTATGAATAAAAATGAGGGGATAAGGGGGACGGAGTCTGTTAAACTGTAAAGAGAATAATATAGCATGCTAAGCAATATATATCATTCTAGTTTGTATCTTGTTTTAGGTTGCCATAATATTCGGAATCGAGAGAGATTTGCGGATGAAAGAATTGTATACAATGAAGTGTAAAGATATTAATGGTACAGAAATCGTTTTATTTATCACAGTACCCGATACTAAAACTTATGTTTAACGTTATTTGTTAAACACCTGACATAAAAAATATAAAATCCAACGAACCTTAATTGTCAAAACCGATGTTTTTTTTTATAGTATAGAAATTACTTTTCAAAAATTCCCTCACTTATCGCAACATATCTGCATTTACCTAACCTCAAAAAAAACACAGTGGCATTCAATTCATTAAGGTCATTTAGTCTGACACTACAATATTTTTGCATTTTCTGAAAAACTCGCTTATGAGTAACGAGCGAGTTTTGTATCTTGCAGATACTAAATTGTAGTATCGTATTTTTTGTTTATCAGTGTGAGTCGCAGGTGATACAGTTTATCGCTATCATTTGGAAGATAGGAGTTTCCTCTTGATGAAGAATTTCGAATAAGAACATAAAACATTTTACAAAAGGTCTTGTCATCATATGATAACTAGTTTTTGCTTCTTTATTCTAGATAACCACTGTAATAGTTATAGCATTATGACATCTTATATTAGAAGATTTAGTTTTTGGCGAAACCTATATTCGTTTGTTTTTATATGAAAATTTTTAAATACCAATATTGACCGACATTAAAAATAAACATGTTATACACTCATTTAGTTATAAAGTTAGCTAATAATTTAAAATAAATTATTAGCGCTTCTGTAAAACAATGTTTGGAAATATCAAAATAAGAAAATGCAACAGAGTATTAAATTATTGTAATTATTAAAAAGGTCAAATAGAATCAAAAATAACAAAATTAAGTAGCCATAAAATCTGTAGTTATTATTCTTGAATTTTTTGATCAATAAGTTAAAAACGAAGAACAAATAAAAAAAATAATTTTCATATTAACTTATTACTTACTAGCTGTTGTCCGCGGCTTTGCACGCGTGGTGTGGTGTTTATATTATCAAAAAATACATGATTATTAATTTTTATTAATTTTTATTAATTTTTATTAATTTTTATTAATTTTTATTAATTTTTATTAATTTTTATTAATTTTTATTAATTCTTATTAATTTTTATTAATTTTTATTAATTTTTATTAATTTTTACTAATTTTTATTAATTTTTATTAATTTTTATTAATTTTTATTAATTTTTATTAATTTTTATTAATTTTTATTAATTTTTATTAATTTTTATTAATTTTTATTAATTTTTATTAATTTTTATTAATTTTTATTAATTTTTATTAATTTTTATTAATTTTTATTAATTTTTATTAATTTTTATTAATTTTTATTAATTTTTATCAATTTTTAATAATTTTTATTAATTTTTATTAATTTTTATTAATTTTTATTAATTTTTATTAATTTTTATTAATTTTTATTAATTTTTATTAATTTTTATTAATTTTTATTAATTTTTATTAATTTTTATTAATTTTTATTAATTTTTATTAATTTTTATTAATTTTTATTAATTTTTATTAATTTTTATTAATTTTTATTAATTTTTATTAATTTTTATTAATTTTTATTAATTTTTATTAATTTTTATTAATTTTTATTAATTTTTATTAATTTTTATTAATTTTTATTAATTTTTATTAATTTTTATTAATTTTTATTAATTTTTATTAATTTTTATTAATTTTTATTAATTTTTATTAATTTTTATTAATTTTTATTAATTTTTATTAATTTTTATTAATTTTTATTAATTTTTATTAATTTTTATTAATTTTTATTAATTTTTATTAATTTTTATTAATTTTTATTAATTTTTATTAATTTTTATTAATTTTTATTAATTTTTATTAATTTTTATTAATTTTTATTAATTTTTATTAATTTTTATTAATTTTTATTAATTTTTATTAATTTTTATTAATTTTTATTAATTTTTATTAATTTTTATTAATTTTTATTAATTTTTATTAATTTTTATTAATTTTTATTAATTTTTATTAATTTTTATTAATTTTTATTAATTTTTATTAATTTTTATTAATTTTTATTAATTTTTATTAATTTTTATTAATTTTTATTAATTTTTATTAATTTTTATTAATTTTTATTAATTTTTGTTAATTTTTATTAATTTTTATTAATTTTTATTAATCTTTATTAATCTTTATTAATTTTTATTAATTTTTATTAATTTTTATTAATTTTTATTAATTTTTATTAATTTTTATTAATTTTAATTAATTTTTATTAATTTTTATTAATTTTTATTAATTTTTATTAATTTTTAATAATTTTTATTAATTTTTATTAATTTCTATTAATTTTTATTAATTTTTATTAATTTTTATTAATTTTTAATAATTTTTATTAATTTTTAATAATTTTTATTAATTTTTAATAATATTTATTATTTTTATTAATTTTTATTAAGTTTTAATAATTTTTATTATTTTTATTAATTTTTATTAATTTTTATTTATTTTTATTTATATTTATTTATTTTTTATTTATTTTTTTTATTTATTTTTTTTTATTTATTTTTATTTACTTATTTTTATTTATTTTTATTCATTTTTATTTAATATTTAGTTTTACGATACATCCATACATCCATACATCCATACATTTTTATTAATTTTTATTAATTTTTATTTATTTTTATTTATATTTATTTATTTTTTATTTATTTTTTTTATTTATTTTTTTTTATTTATTTTTATTTACTTATTTTTATTTATTTTTATTCATTTTTATTTAATATTTAGTTTTACGATACATCCATACATCCATACATCCATACATCCATACATCCATACATCCATACATCCATACATCCATACATCCATACATCCATACATCCATACATCCATACATCCATACATCCATACATCCATACATCCATACATCCATACATCCATACATCCATACATCCATACATCCATACATCCATACATCCATACATCCATACATCCATACATCCATACATCCATACATCCATACATCCATACATCCATACATCCATACATCCATACATCCATACATCCATACATCCATACATCCATACATCCATACATCCATACATCCATACATCCATACATCCATACATACATACATCCATACATCCATACATCCATACATCCATACATCCATACATCCATACATCCATACATCCATACATCCATACATCCATACATCCATACATCCATACATCCATACATCCATACATCCATACATCCATACATCCATACATCCTTACATCCATACATCCATACATCCATACATCCATACATCCATACATCCATACATCCATACATCCATACATCCATACATCCATACATCCATACATCCATACATCCATACATCCATACATCCATACATCCATACATCCATACATCCATACATCCATACATCCATACATCCATACATCCATACATCCATACATCCATACATCCATACATCCATAAATCCATAAATCCATACATCCATACATCCATACATCCATAATAATAATAATGTTTATTCATAATAAAAAATATATACAATAATTAAAAATACATACAATCAATCCAATTGGATGAATAAACCTAAAAATATCCACTGAAGTATTATAAATACTTGTTTGTGGTAAAAAAAATATGATTATTAAAAGAACATATTTAAATACATATATTAGAAATGCATTAAATAAATAAAAACTTGATAAAATATATAATAATTTTAAGTTATACATTTTTTTTTTTTTTTATATATTTTTTTTTTTTTTTTTTTTTTATTTACTAGGCTACATAAAATATTAATTAAAATCATTGAAAGAATAGACTAAGAGAAAAATTTTTATTTTTTATTTTCTATTTTGTTCTTGTTCAACTCTCTATTATTTTATGAATATCTGTTCTTTCACTTTCTTTTATGAAGAGTGTAAGTTGCTTTTTAAAGCTCTTATAAGAAGTTTCCTCTGTTATTCTCTGTGGTAAGTAATTGAACAGTTTTGGACCTAAATATACATAGCTTCTTTGTCCTACAGATTTCGAAGTTATTGGTATACAGTGTAAGTGTTTTGTTCTTGTTTGATATTGATGGCTTAATCTGGTAAGTTCATTTTTGTTTTTGTACTGTTGACACCCTAGCTGGATACTATATAATTGCCTAATATCTAACATTTGTGATTCACTATAGAGAAGATTGCTTGAATGTCTTGCTGTTTTATTGAATATTATTCGAAGAAACCGTTTTTGAGAGACTTCAAGTGCACGAAGGTAAGTTCTTGATACCCCTCCCCAACCAATAATGCCATAATGAAGATGTGATTCAACCAAACTATGATATAGAATTTTTCTATGTTTATATTCCAAAAATCCTACAACTTGTTTAAATTTAAATAAAATACTACGTAGTTTTTTTTGTTAAATAATCTATGTGATAGTCCCATCTGAGATGATTGTCTATATATATCCCTAAGTATTTGATCTTTTTCGCAGGTTTTATTGAAAAGTTTTGTTGGATTTTAAGGCTGTATTCCGGCAAAGATATGTCATAGCTACTAAAAGGTATGTATAGAGTTTTTTCAAAATTGATTGAAAGTAATCTACTATCAAACCAGTCTTTGAGTTTATTAAGATCCTTTTCAATGCTTAATTTTAGATTGTACCAGTTGTTACTCGTATAATATATTATAGTGTCATCCGCAAAGCTTATAATTTTACCGATAGTATCCTGTATGAATAAATTATTTAAATAACTTACAAATAACAACGGCCCCAACACCGTCCCTTGAGGTACGCCACACGTGATTTCTACCTCTCCACTAATTATATTTTTAAATTTTGCTTTCTGTTTTCTGTTTGTTAAATAACTTTTAAACAACTTATGCGCTGTACCTCGTACACCCATATCTTCCAGTGTATCTAGAAGTATGGAGTGATCCACTGTGTCAAAGGCTTTCTTTAAATCCAGAAAAACTGCTATAGATGGAGTGCTTGAGTCTAAAGATTCATAGATGGTTTTTGTTAAAGAATGTATTGCATCTTGTGTAGATTTATTATCTCTAAACCCATACTGCGATGTTGACAGCAGATTATATTTGGATAAAAAGGCATTTAGTCTAGTTTTTAAAATTCTTTCAAAAACTTTGCTAACTGATGACAATAACGAGATAGGCCTATAATTCGTGACATTTTCGGTATCTCCACTTTTAAATATTGGGGTTATTATTGAGTTTTTTAGAATTGAGGGAAAGTAGCCTGTTTCAACTGATTTATTAATGATGTCTGTCAAGGGTTTGCTTATAGAATGTGAAATAATCTTTAACGTTTCAGCTTTTATTCCATCCTCCCCAGGAGATTTATTATTTTTTAAACCATGTATGGTGTTTTGTACCTCAGTTATATTTGTGGGGTTAAGAAAAATTGAGTTATTATTAGTAGATTTTTTACTTTTATAGTTTGGATTTTTATTTATATTTTTTGCTAAGTTTTGTCCTACATTGGCAAAGAAGTTATTAAATATATTTGCAATTTCATTAGGATCTGTAACAATTTCATTTTTTTCGTTTTTAATGTTATTTATTTGTTTTGTTGTTTTAATACTTAATATTTCATTTACCGTGTTCCAAAGTTTTTTACTTGATTTTTGTTCATTTTCTACTAATTTTTTATAATATTCCTTTTTTGTACTTTTTATATTCTTTTCAGTTTCTTTTTTATATGTTAAATAATTATTTTTCATATTGTCGTTATTTGGATTTTGTTTACATAATAAATATAAGTTATTTTTCTCATTTACCTGTTTAATTAATGACTTCGTAATCCAATTTTTTCTTTTTCGTTCACTATTTTTTATTTTAATATATTTAGTAGATTTATGTATGCAAGTGTTTATTAAATCAATAAATTTCTTTGTTACAGATTCAAGATCCTGTATTGGGTATAATTCAACTTCCCAGTTAATACGTCTACTAACTTCTTGTAACATTGTTTCATCTATTTTTTTTAAATATTTGTCATTATTATTGTGCATGAGATTACCATTTCCTTTTTCTAATACAATTTGTAATAAAGTTATGTAATGATCAGTGATTGTAGTAGAGAGAGTGATTGGTATTAGTTTATCATAATTTTGTTGTTCTGTTTTTATAAATATATGATCTATACATGACTTAGATCCATTTCTTTCCCTTGTCACAGTATTTATGGTTGATTGAAACCCATACTCATACCCATACATCCATACATCCATACATCCATACATCCATACAGCCATACATCCATACATCCATACATCCATACATCCATACATCCATACATCCATACATCCATACATCCATACATCCATACATCCATACATCCATACATCCATACATCCATACATCCATACATCCATACATCCATACATCCATACATCCATACATCCATACATCCATACATCCATACATCCATACATCCATACAACCATACATTCATACATCCATACATCCATACATCCATACATCCATACATTTATACATCCATACATCCATACATCCATACATCCATACATCCATACATCCATACATTCATACATACATACATCCATACATCCATACATCCATACATTCGTACATCCATACATCTATACATCCATACATCCATACATCCATACATCCATACATCCATAAATCCATACATCCATACATCCATACATCCATACATTTATACATTCATACATCCATACATCCATACATCCATACATCCATACATCCATACATCCATACATCCATACATCCATACATCCATACATCCATACATCCATACATCCATACATCCATACATCCATACATCCATACATTCATACATTCATACATCCATACATCCATACATCCATACATCCATACATCCATACATCCATACATCCATACATCCGTACATCCGTACATCCGTACATCCGTACATCCGTACATCCGTACATCCGTACATCCGTACATCCGTACATCCGTACATCCATACATCCATACATCCATACATCCATACATCCATACATCCATACATCCATACATCCATACATCCATACATTCATACATTCATACATCCATACATCCACATACATCCACATACATCCACATACATCCACATACATCCACATACATCCACATACATCCACATACATCCACATACATCCACATACATCCACATACATCCACATACATCCACATACATCCATACATCCACATACATCCATACATATTCAGACTGATCTAAAAGAAGTAGGTACCTATTATTTTTCATTGTTTTTTTTTTGTTTCCGTACGTTAAGTATATATTTTATTCTTTGTTTACTTTCTAATTTGTGTAGAAAAATGTTTATTTTTCGTTTCTTATATACTTGTTTTTTTATTTACTACACTGTAATTTATAATTATTTCCCCCTGTATTAAAATCTACTGTTCAGATCTACGGTTTTTTTACCCATACTGTTCCAGCATCTGGCAACACTGTCTAGATCGAAAGAACTTTCCAACTAACAATTTTCTAAAATATAGACTTATCACCTTCCAAATACAAGCGATGACCTCGAGTGCGACACGCAGCAAACGCTTTGCCCGGAGACCGATCCAAAGTGTCGCCGAGAAGTGTCGTCAAGAAGTATCGTGCCGTGCGAAATGTGTTTCATATAATCTCAGTTACGGGCGCCGTTTTATATAGGCTTTGTTTGAAGCCAGTATCTACGAACTTTTGACAGCCGTGGTCTCCATGGGCGTATCAAATAGTTTTTTCATCAGAATCCAAAGCATTCTTTTGTAAATATTTTGTCAATAACAAATTTAAAGAACAATGCAACTCATGCATAAAATTTTATTTTACAAAAATCAAATTCTATTTTTTATTCAAATGTAATAAATGATATTTATAATTCAAATAATTACACTATTAATATTGTTTATAGGTAGATATGAGTAAACTGCGTATATTTAAAATGGAATAACAATCCCTATTGAAAAAAGTAAGCCAAACTGCATTTACCAATTAGGTCACAGGAGTACTGGTGAGATTGGTGCACAAAGTGCCTTTGCAGATCCGTTTTAATCATTTCATCTT
Source organism: Psylliodes chrysocephalus (assembly GCA_927349885.1). Classification (NCBI taxonomy): domain Eukaryota; kingdom Metazoa; phylum Arthropoda; class Insecta; order Coleoptera; family Chrysomelidae; genus Psylliodes; species Psylliodes chrysocephalus. The sequence continues at coordinate 642,540 of OV651816.1, read as the reverse complement.
ATTTTAAAACAAGGAGAAATTAATATTTCTGAAACTCAACAAAAAAAAAATCCAATTTACTTTTCCCTAATATACCTAAAGGTAGCATAGCAACTTGAAGTGATAAATTTAAATTTTTTTAGCATATACGAGGGATTTCAAAAAATAGGAATTAAGCTTAGATAAAAGAAACTTATTTTTAAAAATATAAAAAAATGATATGTAGTAGATTTTATCATTTCTTAAGAATAAACAAATATATATGCTTTAAAAGTGATTTATAATGGATAGACACCAATCTATAAATTTGTTGAAACTTACCTTTATAGTCTGTAATCTTGTTCCAAGAAAGATCTAATGGAGACTGTTATAAGCCTAATAGAAACAATAGATCACTTTTCACAAACATAAAAACTAGAAGCATAAAAAGGTTGAAGTGACGAGGCCTTTAAACGGCATTAATTTTATTCGGATAATATATTTATTTTTAAATAAAATGGTAAGATAAATTAACTGTAGCTTTATTAGTAAAATAGTAACATTACAATTTTCCATAAAAACGTCCCCAACTCTAGCAACATTTTCATTGATTTATCGATTCAGGTTTTATTTTTGTTCTCATAAACTAAAATATTTCTTTATCATAAATAACAATTTTATAGATGAGAAATACATTTTTCATAAATTTTTAATGATATTTACAGAATTAAAATAGATATTTGTGTACCAAAGGCTGTAAGTATCGAGTTGATCTTTTACGGCCTAATCAGAAATTTTCGGGCGAGGCCAAGTAACTTCTGGTAAGTAATATTACATCCATTTAATAACTTATGTAAGAATAGAAAATCCGTATCATGCATTCATTTTTCACGAGAGCAATTATTAATATTTCCAGATATTTGACACAAGTATCTGTCTGAAAAACATCCCGTATACATCTAATAAATCACATAAATTAAATTTTGTCTATGTACAACTTGTGTGTGATAAAAATGTTTTATACATGACTCAATTAAGCTTCATCCAAAAATGTATTAACACACAATTAACGCAAATTGAAAAACAATACAAGAATAAAATTATAAAAATTCAATATGAAATTAATGAAAAATACAATATAACAGTATTAAAAGTGGTAATTATAAATAAAAAAAGATAAAATTGGTTAGTGGAGTGTCTATTTTCAAAGAAATATAATGGAAATCCCATAGGAACCGAAGTTGTACATGGGCTACATATTATATTTAATTGTATGTCACCAAATTAAATTATTTTTATTTTATTAACTAGATACATAGGTACCTCAACTGCTTCTGATGCATTTTCACTCATGTAATTTTTGGTCTCTTAAATAAATATGTTAGAAGCGAATATTGACAGATATTCTAGATTAAAACCTTCTTCTACTTCGCTGAGTTAAAACGGGGGCTTATTGTCTAACCAGCATTTTTGAAAGCACTCAGCTCCCTCCATAAACGCGACAACTAGCAAACGTGTAAAGCACTTTTGGTATTCTCTACTTGTTGTGCTGTTCGTATTTGAAAAAAGTAAAGCGAATTCAAAAAAGTTTATTTTTGGAAGTAGATAAGTCAAACATTAAAATATATATCTAAATATTATGACTTGAATATTAAAATGTCAGCAAATGTATGTTTATTGTTTTTGATTCCTTAAAATTCTGAAATGGGCCTTAATATATTCTAATTGAGTTTATAATTGTAATAATGTCAAAATGACATTCAAATACTAACCTCAGATATTTAGACAAATCCTCCGAGCAATTACTACTAGAGGGAGTCTTCCCCCGTTCCCCGCGCTAAATTTTGTTAGCAACATCTACTTCCCCCGAGGGGGAAAATACCTCTTCTGTAATTGGTTTATTTAATCAGCGTTGCCAAGTTTGACAGCGCCAGTTCTGACGGGATTCTGACACTTTCTGACACATGTCAATTTCTTATTTGTATTTTACGGAAAATATAATTATTTATAACGTTGTAAGGGTTGCAAATGTATATTTAAGATTAATTATCTCTAATAATATAGTGAAAACATGCTTTATGTGTAAAAGGCCTGTTGAAAATGATTCTTCAAGATAATATTATAAGTAAGTACAGACACAACCTAATTATCAGAGGCGGTGCATTAGGCAATCACCTTTAATTTGCAATTAAACTCCAGCTAAGTTCGTCTTCATCTGTCTCATAATGATTATAGTAAAGGTTAATTACTTATTATTTTTATTTTAATATCACATCTTTGTAAAGACGATTGTTATTTTTTTTTAGGTTTCCTTTTCTTGATATGAGAAAAAAATACATGGTTCCAAAATTTAAGAATTCAACAAGTGACCACCTGAATACCTTTTTATGCTAATGAACATTTTTATTATAGACATCAGGGGAGGAAAATATTAAAGAAAAATGCAATTTCGACGAAAGAAGTATAATAATCAATCCTGTCACTACTTCTACACTATATTCATCTGCTACTAAAATACTAAAACAGCAAGTAAGTAGAGAAACTTAAGTTTCTTTCAAAAAGAATGTTTAAGGAAAAAGGCATAACCATTTTTTTGTTGACACTTTTTTTTAACTAATCTAAAAGACTAATTTTGTGTATTGTTTAAATTTTCATTTTTTGTACTTAATTTGTTTTAGGTTTAAACAAAATGAACTTCTAAGAATATCCCAAAAGAGCTAAGGAAGGTTTTAAAATTCTTAAGAAAACTATTCAGAGCCAAAAACATAAAATAGTCTTCCTGTCCAAAATATAAATAGGTATAAATATTTAGATATTATGAGTGATTTTTTATTCTATAAATAGAACATAATTTGCTTCTAAATCACTACCTAATGCACTATATTATTTAGTACAAAACTAAACAAGAATATCACATTCATGTTTTTTTTTAATTTCCTTAAAAAACGTCCCAAAAAAATGTCAATATTTATTATTGGAGTTAACATCGTTATGCTAAAACAATACTAGAACAACTTAAATAATGTGGATTTTGGCTATTTTGAGTTATGCAGATCATTATGATCTAAAAAAATGTTTGTCTGGTGCTATAGTCAGGTATAAAAACATTCATTTATTTAAACACAGTTGAAATATACATTTTATTTTGTTTTTAAGTTAAAACCTATTAGGACATCCTAAAATGACTTTTTTCGTTTGATGTGAGATTAATAATTATTCTACATTTTCGTTGGTGAAATAGGATATATTAAGATTTCTTACTGTTTTCTATGATTATCTAAAAAGTTAGAACAATATACAAAGACTTATAACAAAAAAGAGATATACCTTTACTTAAAGACACAATTAGTCAGTTCAATTGTACGATAATTTAAAGCAGAAATCCAGAAAACTTTAAAAATGTGTTTAAATGTGTTTTTACTATAAATTATTAAAAAAACTTGGCACATTAACATTGACGCTAGGTTCTTATAATATATATTATACAAATCACAACGAACTACACAAAATGACATTAATAATTTAGCAATAAAAAAGTTAAGTACAATGATGACATTAAAAGTTGAGTTTCTCGAAATACTTTTTTTAAATTGTCTCAGTACCTACCTAGTATTTTTCTAGTACAATGATATTATATGAATGTGCATTGTGTGATATCTTATATTTTAGGAATAAAATTATATATTTTTTTGCAGATTTCTGTTAACAACGATTCCAAGAACTTTTGAAAATATTATTAAAACGGCCTTTGCAAATATAACTCTCAATTAAGAGCTTTTGATCTAACATTAAATTTTTATTCTCCATAAGGTTACAGTTACCTAAGAAGAAAGTTTAACAAGACTTACCGGACCCAAAATATCAAAATTTTACCAACCAATTGATGGTTCTACTGGTTTTCATAGGAAAATTCTCCTCGAAACTACTAAAAGAAAAGTAGCAGAGGCAACCGAAGAAGGCAAAAAAGTCTTTTGCAAAACAAAAACTAGAAATTTGTTTAAGAATCTAATTATTGTTTGAAGTTTTACCATTAATAATTTTTGATAACGATTTAAGATTATGAAGTTCTATTATGTATTTTACTCTTTGATAACCTATGTTTAAATTTTTATTAGGACCAAAATAAATTATAACTTTTATTTCAACTACAAAAACCCTCATAATATTAAAAAGGGGAAAAACGTTAGATTAGTTATGTTCAGGAATAAACTCTTTAAACATTTATCTACTTAAAATGTGTTACTTTTAGAAGGTATGTTATTAACTTTCTATTTGTACTTGTGTTAATTTATTTCATTTTATTATCTGTTGTATTTTCAAATTGATTTTGATATTAATCTTATATATTTTTTATTTTCACATATGTTTTTTTTTTAAACAAACGTTTATTAGCTTATTAAATATAATGAATTCATGTTGTTTTATTATATGCTTGTATGAATGATTACTTTTATTTCCTTTTAAAAATGAATTTCGAAGATAAAGCCGAAACGGTGAGTGAGAATAAAAAATTAGACGAAAGTGACGATATTTACTGGAGCTTTCATCTAAACGCTCCTTTTTCTAGCCATCTACACCTGAGCCAGCAAGATTCGTCTTTCCTCCATCCTTTTCCAGATTTACAGAGAAAACGCCGTCCTCTTTAACATATCCAGACCTTCTTTGACGGGGACTATACCACTACATTATCAGCTTTATTTGTTATCCCGAGCAATTTAAATGCATTCGTAATTGCTCATTCTCACCTCTTCTTTTGTATATTCAGTACTCAGTTTTTTATTTTTAGTTACGTTTGCACTGCTCTTTTATTTTTACAGCTTTAATTCTATAATGCTGTAACGCTACAATATGGATCCATTTTTATGGTTTATACTATTTAATGTTATTCGTAAGTGACCAACCTATTATAATAATTAAAGATTATTGTATTACAGGCCTGAAGATGATCCTGTAAGGCCGAAACTAGTCGCTCCTGTATTTATTTATAATAAAATTGATTTTAAGGTTTTTTCTTCAATTGAAAAAATTTGACCTTTACAGTGATTTTGTTTCATTTCCTGCATCACATAAAACAGTATTCATTTTAAAAATAGTAAAATTAACAATTTTTTTTGTTTACAATTAAAACGATTGGACAATGTGTTTTTATAGATAAATGATACGCCACTGAACAAGAAGGATGTTTACCTTTCCCCTTGTGCCCGCTTCCTCACTTCCTCTACAGATGTTGCTAACACAACAATCGCCTACAAACTCGTTTTCACGCTCCCTCTATTATTAATTGCTCGGAGGACAAATCGGCATTTACGATTTATAATTATTATGACAGATTACAACAAAAATTAAAATCACATACGAATAGCAAAATCGTCTAGCATTAGAGAATACCATAATCACATGCTTGTCATTTTGGTGATTGAACTTTGTTAAGAAGTCTGCTTGGCACTTTCGTTGACATGCATTTTCAGCTGAAAGTTAGAAATTAACCTCCTTTAACTTGTTCTAGATTAACACACTTCTCACATATAAACTTTTAACATGTTTTTTAAGGTTTTTGGAATTTTATAATAATCTCCAAAATGATATGTGACAAATATTTTTATCAAAACGGGCATTTTTAAATGTATCTATTATTTTTAGCATCACTTTTTGTCTCTGAATTTGGCCATTTTTATAGATGTCTTATTTATAAATTGAATAACCTATTCTATAGCTTCTGGAGCAATGTCGGTGGAACAACTTAAATTTACTGATCCAGTATGTGCATATTATAATTATAAATCTCTTCTAGACTCTGTCTTTCACTACATTCATTAGGAAGTAAATTTTCCCTAAAAAGAATTATAAAATATTTACAACATAATCATTCTATAAGTATAATTCATTTCATTACTAAGATACAAGAAACTCTTTGGAGTAGTTTATATTTTCATAAAATGTTTTCTTTCGAGAAAGCACTAAGATTTATTTTACTTTGTCTAGGAGAATACAATATAGCATTTATTTTTTAAATTTAATCTCAAAGTTTTGTAACGGTTAAATCCGTTTTCGTTATTTGAGCCAGACCCGTTCTCGTTATTTTAAAATCAACATCTCTACACAAACGTCAACTGTCGTTTATGTCTTGTGTCAAAACTTGGATTGTCATTTCATTTTTATCCGTCGACAAACCAGTTGAATTATTGAATTTTAATTTGAACTTTATCTAGGACATCTGATGTACTAGTTACCTTAAATTATTTTAAAAGCCGTCTGATTATAAAAAGCCTTGCTGTATATAGATGGTCTGAAAATCTTAAAGAAGTCTTATGTCTAAAAGAAATCTTGAAGAATTGATTTAGATGGTTCGATAAAAACTATATCGAGGATTCAATAGTAGCTGTGTCTGCATGAATTTTGGAAGAACTTACAAACTGCTTGTTGGGAAATTTAATTCGGAAGAACGTAGAATACATCAAGAAGTTTGCAACAAGATTTAACACTACCTTGTAAAGAAGGCCTCTACAGTTACCTATTTCCTGTATACCTCAGATAAGTCACAATAAATCATTTAAATTTGAATAATTAAGTCTCTGTGAATTAGAATTTGTCGCTACCTTATTTAATTATAATATCATAAAGATCAGTGGTTTTCTATATTTTCATCACTGATCGATTGTCAAGTTTAGAAAGTTTTAAATATTGTGGCGTCCAATATTCTCTTTCAAAGTCATATGAGTTGTTTAATAACCTTACCCACTTCCCAAAATCGTAGAGCTTAAAATACTATAAACATTTATAAAATAATAACATCACATTACAGTTTATAATGTATGAATAATTTGTATTAGGTATTGTATTACATAATATTATTATAACTTACTTGCATAACTTACTTGAAGACGGACCAAGTTGAGAAGTGAATAAAATAGGAATTGCTTCCAGCTTTAAATTCGTCTTTTCCGGCAGAATTCATAACAAAATAATATAAAATGTTTCCAATATATTTTATATTTCCAATTTGTTAATTTTATCAACTTCAACCTTCTCTAATTCTAGGATTTGAATACAAATTTCCATTCTTTGTTTGTAGGAAACCTGCGTAAAAAAATACTAATAATATTTTACAATATAGGTGTACCGCCCATGTGTTTTATTTACTTACCTTTGAAACGACGTGGAACTTCTCCAAATTTGTTTTAGGGCAAACAAACATTGAATAATAATTTTTAGACTTACAACTAACAAAATTCGTTAAACAAACATTCTAGACACTCTAAAAACTTTAAAAATATGCCCTGGGAATATAAAATAACACAAAATGTGCAAACAAAACTGACAGTTCCCAAATGCTTGTTGACAGTTGTGAGTAAATGGCGCTGCTATTTAAAATAGACGAATCACATTAAAGACCAAGAAAAAAGAGAAAGTAATAGATAAAAGGGTTCATATTAGCGTCAAACACATCCAGACCGTTACTTATCTATTATTCATTTGTTTATCTGAGCATATAATTGCATGTGTTTTAGACGTGAAGAGACCGATCTCGCTCGCGTATGTTGTTGTCTGTCGGGTCGGTTGTCGTCCGTCGCGCCTACCGAAATGGTACCTTAAAACTGGCACTAAATACGCTCCAAATAGGTAAATTCTCTAAAACATTCGTATGTGTTTTTCGAAGGACAGTTCAATGTCAATGAGAGAATACCTTGCAAGACGCTTTAACAGTGTTATAACGAAGTAAATCATACTATTCTTAAATCTTGGATACTTTGCATTATTACCAACTTTTCAGTAAAAAAACTACATATTTGTTGTTGCTTTAGAGCAGAAGTAGTCTAACTCCAAGTTTTGTCATTTTCGGTTTTTAAAGATTTGTGATAGTTCAAACCATCGTGAATTTGATGCAAAAGTAGCCTATATCTATATTACTTGAAAAGAACAGTAATCTGAAAAATTAAATTAAATTTTAATTTGAATCCCGAACTACCATATCTTAAACTTAAAATTTTATTAGGAGATAGGTGTGTTCTGCAACAATGACTGCTACAGAATAGACCTAAGTCCGACCGCTCTCATGGAAATAAGATAGTTCTGTCTAAAATAGAAATAGTCAATATCCAGTTTTGCGTGCAGAGAGGTTAATTCTGTTTGCAAATAACAGTACAAAATTGTCACGAAAAATTATCAATTTGGTTTAAAAAGGTCGACAGAATAAAGATATAGGTCTAAAAAAAATTTGACCACCTGCAATTCTTGTGTCAGAAAAAAGTCATATTGCCACACTATCACGAATTTCTTGAAAAATGTTCTGTTCACTGCGCAAGTAAAAAAAGACTGGGATTCTGATTAGAATAATTATGTTTGTGTTTGTTTGTCTACTTTTTGGCAAAATTTGCCTTTGATTTGTTTTTTATTTGTTTTAAGTAATTTAATTTTTAATGATTTGTTTTAGAATTTTCAGATTTTTTTACAACTTATTTCAGATAATTCTGACCTTTCGGATTTTGATTTGCGATCTAAGATATATTCAATTTACAATATTTATACTCAGGTTTACGTCGACTAACGTACATTGAAACCTTAACTCACGTAGTCAAAGAAATGGACTCAGTATACATCTAAATGCATTTCTCATATATACCGATACTGTTTAAAGGTAATGAGCCTGATACGGAGTCTGGCTTGAACTAGCACATCAAATATTGCTGTCTAGTGGTGAAGGCATTTGTGTACAGAACAAAGATGTCTGGGTTCGAATCCTGTGACGACATACTTTTTTTAAATCTCCCAAGTATTTGTTTTTCTCTTTGGGGTTCGGGGATGCTCTTAATAATTCGAAGGTAGATTTTTGGGATTTGTTTCTAAATTTTCAAATTTTTCTACAACTTAATTTTAGTTTCAAATAGCACAAGTTAAAAATATTGTTTTTATGCTTTTATTGTTTATAAGATAATATTTATTATGGTAGTAAGTTTATTTGTCTACACTTTTTTGTCGTTATTTATTTTTATTTGATTTTTGTATTGTATTGGTACACATTTTATTCACTTATCAAATATCTTTATTTATTTAAATTTATTTAACCAAAAATTATTATTACAATTATTAATATTTTTATAAGCAAGGTTTTCCTTGATTTGAGCAGACTCCTCTAGACTTTCAAAATAGGTTGAATGTGAACATTAAAGATTTTTGATGATTAGCTGATTAGCCATATACGCTATATTACTTTACACAGGAATCAGTAATAAGGAGACTTTAAGAGGTCTTGCTGATACACATTGTATATTTTAGGACAATTTCAGGAGGCTATACGAGGTCCCGGTGTGTATGAGAAGGACCTCGCAAAAATATTTGATGTTAGAATACGTGTGTTTCAGATTATTTCAGATGCTCACTGTCGTGAAAAGGCCGAACTGAAAAAATACCACTGAAGGGTGTTTCGAGGTATTTTTAAAATATAACTATTCTAGGTATAGACACACACACACACACACACACACACACACACACACACACACACACACACACACACACACACACACACACACACACACACACACACACACACACACACACACACACACACACACACACACACACACACACACACACACACACACACACACACACACACACACACACACACACACACACACACACACACACACACACACACACACACACACACACACACACACACACACACACACACACACACACACACACACACACACACACACACACACACACACACACACACACACACACACACACACACACACACACACACACACACACACACACACACACACACACACACACACACACACACACACACACACACACACACACACACACACACACACACACACACACACACACACACACACACACACACACACACACACACACACACACACACACACACACACACACACACACACACACACACACACACACACACACACACACACACACACACACACACACACACACACACACACACACACACACACACACACACACACACACACACACACACACACACACACACACACACACACACACACACACACACACACACACACACACACACACACACACACACACACACACACACACACACACACACACACACACACACACACACACACACACACACACACACACACACACACACACACACACACACACACACACACACACACACACACACACACACACACACACACACACACACACACACACACACACACACACACACACACACACACACACACACACACACACACACACACACACACGCACAAACGCACAAACGCACAAACGCACACGCGCGCGCGCCACCGATACGATCATCATCCTGAAAATAGTCAAAACGGATTCAGGGGACCCCAAAACGTAAAAATCCGTCGAAAACTGGAGGTCAAAAAAATCGTGATTCCTATACTTTCCTTAAAGCTGTATACAGATAGGAAAGTAAAAATTGGTCTTAAAAGAACATAGGTTTTTAAGCATTATGTTTTTTGCACTTAGGTTCTTTTTACATAGAAAAATTCATAGATGAAGCGGGTAGGACTTTTTTCATTAAAATATTCGATATTTAGTTAGTACTAATACCTCTTTTTTTTTAAATTTGTACTTAGATCCTTTTTTGACCAAAAGAATGTACGTAAATATATAGTTAATTTAGATACGATTCAAAAAGTTGTTAAAAAGATTAAGAAAAGATAAATCCAAATGCATCGAATATTCCAAAAAAATAACCAAAACAAGTATTAGAAATTAAAAATTTAAAAAAACCGACTTCAAAAACGTGCAGATGCCATCACCACATCTTAACCAAATTTATATGGGACCACTCTTGAGGTACCCTCTTACTAACAAAAAAAGAATTATATAAATCGGACAAGGTGGTAAAGCATTATCGCTAAACATACATCAAAAATGAAGAGTTTGAGGATTTTCTCATGGACCCAATTATTATATTTTGACCAAATTTATATGGGACCACCCCTGAAGTACCTACCCCCTTTCTAAAAAAAAGAATTATTAAAATCGGACACCGTGTTAACGAATTATCGCTGAACATACATAAAACAAAATATTGTGACGAATTGAGAACCTCCGCCTTTTTTGAAGTCTGTTAAACATTATAGATGTGTATGTAGTAATCAGGACACAGTTTTTAGCTAAGTCGGAAAATAAGCGATAAGAATCTGAAAAAATTAGGACGGAAATGCAAAATTATTGACCTTAAAATGTTAGAATTTAAAAACATTTTTTTTATTTATTAAGAAATGCGTTGTAGTTATTTGTTGTTAATGTAGAACTCGTATTTCTTATACAGGGCGAAACAAAAATATGTACAGTAAATTTAACCACAATTGCTGGGGTCGAAAATAAGTCGATTCAAGCTAACTTGCTTATATTAAAATGCATATTAAAAAAATTACATGGTCACATGGTGGTTAAGTTGAAATTTTAGAAGTGATTTTGTGCTCGTAATCTAAAACTTCATAACATATTTTTATGAAAATGTAGATGGCATGTTATTATACAATAAAATGGAGTTGTTTTGATTATTCCGCTCCCCTTTAACCTTCCTACATTTTTGTACAATAAAATTTACTTAAAAAGAGGTCGCCACTGAAATGCTATATTTGTTTTGAGATTTTTTTGCCTCTTAGTATTTGTTTGTGAAAGCCTTAATTAGTGAGTTATAAGCCCCCAGAAGGAAGGTCATAGTGAAAAATAAAATGAATTTTTTTTATTAATCTTATCTTAAACCACTATATATTTGTTTACAATATTTTTTACTATTTTACAACTTTATTTACAATTATTCCCTTGTACTATCGATCTCAATGAAGTTATAAAATGATTAAAAAAATCGTGAACAAAAATATTCAGTGGTTTAAGTTAAATTAATAGAAAATTTTCATTGTATTTTTCACTATGACCTTCCTTCTGGGACCTATCACTCAGTTATTATAGCTTTCATAAACAAATATTAACAAGCACAAAAATATCAAAACAAATGTAGTGTTTCAGTGGCATCCTATTTTTAAGTAAACTTAATTGGCTAAAAAAGTAGGGGGTCAAAGGAGTGCTGAACCCTTCTAAAAACCTATTTAAATAAAACAGTTTTAAACACTACTAACTCCATTTTATTAATTGCTTTATGCTTACATCATGAGTACATTTTTATGAAAATATTTTAAACGGTTTAAGAGTATGATCACAAAATCACTTTTAAGTTTTTTTTCACTATTATTGTTTATAGAAGCAAGTTAACCTTAATCGACTTAATTTCGACCCCAGTAACTGTGGTTAAATTAACTGTACATCTTTTTGTTACATCCTTTATGCCAAATAATTTTAATTTTATTGACTAAAGTAGAGGTAGAGATAGATGTCGCTGGTAATGTTCCAGCAGTGTTGCCTTTATGAACTTTTTGAAATTTAAATATTAATGATTTCATTTGTACATACGAATCATTTATTTCAGAAACAACCTAAGTCACTTTTTGTCTATATTGGGTTTACCTTGTAGTTTCAGAGCAACACACATTTAATGCAGAAAAACCTAACTTCTGTTAACATCCTTAGTTATATGACAATTTAAAATTTTCGTTTATTTCTGAAACAACCTTAGTCCTGGTCCTAGTTCAAAACGTTTCTTTTCAGCTCATGAAAATTCTCAAAAAGTGACTTAGGTTGTTTCTGAAATAAACAAATCATACGAATTACTTGTAGTAGAATTTTAATTTGTTGTAACTTTTTATATACATTACTTATTTTTTCTTGTTAGGCATACGGCTAGTATATAAGGTAATAAAAAGGCAACAGGGCAACAGTGAACAGCCAGTCGTAGACTAGACTTTAGAAGATATGGTAGTAGGGTATTAGCCGAACCTAATGTCAATCACAAAGCCAGGATAGCCAGCGATAGCCAGCGATAGCAGGGATATCGTAGTTGCCACATGTTGTTTTCCCAGCACGGCTATGCCTAATACAAAATAATTATTACTGTATAATAAAACACGTGTTTTAAGAAATATATCGCAGGATTATGTACAACGTCTAAAAATAAAAAGGTTTGAGTGGCTAACTAGGTACAGAATTCCAGTAGGCCATTAGCAGTAGAACAAAATAAGTGCGGTGAAAAAATGTAAAAGATAAAAGGATTATTGGGCAAATACCGCAAAAAATGAAAAAAAATGCCTAAAGGCAAACCGTAGACACGTCTTTCTGACTATTGGTATTCATCAGTACGCTAGTTCCATTCTCTTTTGAACTTGGCTGTACCGTACACGTGTCTACGGTTTGCCTTTAGGCATTTTTTTTTTCATTTTTTGCGGTATTTGCCCAATTATATATATATATATATATATAATACCTCGAAACACCCTTCAGTGGTATTTTTTCAGTTCGGCCTTTTCACGACAGTGAGCATCTGAAATAATCTGAAACACACGTATTCTAACATCAAATATTTTTGCGAGGTCCTTCTCATACACACCGGGATCTCGTATAGCCTCCTGAAATTGTCCTATAATATACAATGTGTATCAGCAAGACCTCTTAAAGTCTCCTTATTACTGATTCCTGTGTAAAGTGAAATAGCGTATATGGCTGATTTTTAATGTTCACATTCAACCTATTTTGAAAGTCTAGAGGAGTCTGCTCAAATCAAGGAAAACCGTGCTTATAAAAATATTAATAATTGTAATAATAATTTTTGGTTAAATAAATTTAAATAAATAAAGATATTTGATAAGTGAATAAAATGTGTACCAATACAATACAATAATCAAATAAAAATAAATAACGACAAAAAAGTGTAGACAAATAAACTTACTACCATAATAAATATTATCTTATAAACAATAAAAGCATAAAAACAATATTTTTAACTTGTGCTATTTGAAACTAAAATTAAGTTGTAGAAAAATTTGAAAATTTAGGAACAAATCCCAAAAATCTACCTTCGAATTATTAAGAACATCCCCGAACCCCAAAGAGAAAAACAAATACTTGGGAGATTTAAAAAAATTATGTCGTCACAGGATTCGGACCCAGACATCTTTGTTCTGTACACAAATGCCTTCAACACTAGACAGCAATTTGATGCATCTTCATAGCGGCTATAACGTATCTCCGTGGCGACGCTAATATTTTCCTAGTAATCACTAGGAATGTTAGCACAGTCCACAAATGTGTGGTTGGCTTCTTGAGTGATCTTCTATTGATTTGATTTCATCGCTAGTTCCATTCTCTTTTGAACTTGGCTGCACCGTACTGATGAAGACCAATAGTCAGAAACACGTGTCTACGGTTTGCCTTTAGGCATTTTTTTTTTAATTTTTTGCGGTATTTGCCCAATAATATATATATATATATATATATATATATATATATATATATATATATATATATCTTACTATAGATAGAGCGTCCGTACATTCTTAAATCGCATTCATTGGAGCGTCCAGGTATTTAGAGCGTCCGTATATAGACGCTCTAAGACGGTGCCCATTAAAAATTTTTCCAGAGGTCTATAATGACGTCAGAAACGTGATGGCAAAATTTTTGAGAGACGCCAAAATGATGAAAAAATGCATGAAAATAATACGGCTCGCGTATACTTTAGTTCAATACTATTACTACCAGAGGCACTTGCAGCGCTGATGTATATAGAAAGTATACGATTTCCTTGATACCCATTCGATTCTAGAGCGTCCACTGACTTGGCATCGTTGCTTTGGAAGCTAATGTTGTAAAATAAATTAAAGTTGATATAATAATCTTAGTTGGCCTGGTAGAAGTCTTAGTATATTATAAAATTTCTCTCAAGAAGCCGTCCGTCCGTCAGTCATTTTTTGTGAGCGTTTAAAGGGGATTGAAAATTCAAAAAATCGTAAATCAAAAACGAAAAACAATATCAACTTGAAATTTTTAAGAAAAATCAAACTCTATAAGTGGACAAAATGTGTTGATTATGAAAAAAATCTAATAAACAATGGGGGGTTTAAGGGGAGTTAAAACTTTAAAAAATCATAAGTCAAAACCGAAACATATCAACATGAAGTTTTTTTAGAAAAATCAAGCTCTATAGGAAGACAAAGGCTGTTAATTAAAATACAACGAATAAAAATTGGAACTTTAAAGGGAGGGGGGGTGGATTTGAAAAAAATATAAATCAAAATTGAAAAATAATATCAACTTTTTTAGGAAAAATCAAAGTCTATAAATCAAGCTCTATGAGGGGACACCGAATATTGATTATGAAAAAAAATCTGATTAAAAATGGGGGATATAAGGGTGGGGGTGGAAACTTAAAAAAACATTATAAATCAAAATCGAAAAACAATATCAACTTGAAATTTTTAGGAAAAATCAATTTTAAGAAAAAATCAAGCTCTATAAGGGGACGAAGCATATTGATTTTGAAACAATCTGGTTAAAAGTGTTCAAAAAAAATCAAAAATCAGAAACGAAAAACAACTTGATATTTTTAAGAAAAATCAAACTCTATAAGTAAACAAAGTCTGTTGATTATGAAAAAATCTAAAAAACAATGAGGGTTTAAGGGGGGTTAAAATATAAAAAATCATAAGTTAAAACAGAAACATGATAACAACATGAAGTTTTTAAGAAAAATCAAGCTCTATAAGAAGACAAAGGCTATTGATTAAAAAAAAACGAATAAAAATTAGGGATTTAAGGGGAAGGGGGGTGAAATTTAAAAAAAAAATCATAAATCAAAATTGAAAAACAATAACAACTTGAAATTTTTAAGAAAAATCAAAGTTTATAAGTTGGCGCTGTCTAATGATTAAGAAATAAATTTTGATAAAAAATGGGTGGTTTATGAGGGGTTGAAACTTAAAAATCATAAATCAAAAACGAAGCATGATATCAACATGAAATTTTCAGAAAAATCAAGCTCTATAAGGGGACAAAGACTATTAATTAAAAAAAATACAATTAAAAATGTGTGAATTAAGGAAGGGGGAGGGGTTGAAACCTAAAAATAAATCATATCAAAATTGAAAAACAATATTAACTTGAACGTTTTAAAAAAAATGAAATTCTATAAGTGGACAAAGCCTATTGAAAAAAGTGTGGGATTTAAGGGGGGGTTAAAAAAATCATAAATCAAAAACGAAACATGATATCGAAATGAAATTTTTAGGAAAATCAAGCTCTATAAGGGGACAAAGACCATTGATTAAAAAAAATCCGATTTAAAATGGGAGGTTCAGGGGGGAAACTTAAAAAAATAAAAAAGAAAAAAAATATCAACTTAACATTTTTAATAAAAATCAAGATTTATAAGAGGACAAAGCCTATCGATTATAAAAAAATCTAATAAAAAATGGGGGGTTGAAGGGAAGTTAAAAAAAATCATAAGTCAAAAACGAAACATGATATCATCATGAAATTGCTCTGTAAGGGGACAAAGATTATTGATTTAAAAGAAATCTGATTGCAAATAGGAGGAGTAAGGGGGATTGATTAGGAAAAAATCAAATTATTATTATTATTATTATTATTATTATATGATGTCATCGGCTTCAACTACTAATGGTTATATCGCCTCGTTTCTGTGCAGGCTTTATTATTGTTTCCCAGCGCCACTTTAGGAACAGCACTGTTAATTAGAACCCGACAATGAGTGGTCGAGTAGGAAATCCTACCAAGGCATCAGAATTAATTTTAAATAAATTAATTAAATAAAAAAATCCCGGCCAACGGTGGAATTCGAACCTGGAACCATTATGTCCGCAGGCAGGGACTCTACCACTGAATGGTATTGATATCCCTATGACATTTAACGAATTGATTATAAAGGGCCAAATCCAACTTATTATTATGCGTCAGGCAAATTCTTGATTTAAAAGGAACTAGACTCTCTGCATTCCTTGTATTGTAGCTATGATAATTATTATTCGAATCCAATGAATTACGTTTTTTAAAAATTTCTTTTAATGATTCCAGTATATACAGACAAGGCAATGGAAGAATCACGTACCTTTTAAATAGCATGTCGAGTTCTGCACCGTCAATGATCCTCAAGGCAGCTTTTTGGAGAATAAAAGCCTTCTGAGAGTGATAACTGCCGCCCCAGAACATGACACCATAATTCAGATGGCTATGTATGATTGCATAATAGACTGTTCTTAGTACTGATTTTTCTGAAAAACTCGATATTTGCCTGAGTGCAAAAATTTGGGACGCCAATTTCGAACAGACATTGTCTACATGGTGCGACCAATTTAAACCGGCATCGAGCATTACTCCTAGCAGGTTTACTGACCCAGCTACTTTGACTTTACTAGATGAAAAAGTAACGTTTTGAGTTTTGACATTATTTAACTTTAAATCGTTTACAGCAAACCATTCATTAGAGGACGGTAAACAAGTTCTGCTCGAGATCGTGTCATCTTTGGATAGGATAGTCGTATCATCTGCGAACATAACACTAGTACAGTGTTTCATGATACGCGGTAAGTCATTAATATATATTAGAAATAGAACAGGGCCCAATACAAATCCCTGTGGAACCCCTCTTAAAATGGGAGCCAATTGTGACTCCACATTATCGAGAAACACGCACTGTAATCTGTTCGTCAGATATGAAAAAAATAAGGCAAGTTCCTTTCCCCTTATGCCATAGTACTCCATTTTTTCCAAAATAATATCAATGCTTACACAGTCGAAGGCCTTAGTGAGGTCACATAATACCGCAGTAGTACTCGAGCCCTCGTCAAAGCCACCGAATATGTAATCAATTACTTTTGCGACTGCTCCTATTGTAGATCTATGCCTTCTAAACCCAAATTGGGCTGGCGAGAATAAATTTTTATTTTCAAAATAGTTAACTAATTTCTCTTTTAGCTTTACTTCAAATATCTTACCGATAACAGGTGTAATGGCAATTGGCCTATAATTATCAGCATCATTAGAATCACCTTTTTTAAAAAGTGGCAATACCTTACTAATTTTAAGTTGGTTAGGCCAATTTCCTTCGATTATGCATTGGTTATATAAAATATTAAGTGGTTTAATGAGGGATTCTATAGAGGCCTTAATCATGGGACTACTGAGGCCATAGTAATCCGTGCATGGCGTATTTTTAATATGAAGTATAGCCTCTCTTACGTCAGATTCAGAGACTGGACCCATAAAAAACGAATACGGGGGCTTCGGTGTCATTTTAATAAAATCATTAGAGGAAATATTATTATCGTTTTCGATTGTTTGAATAACCTTCTCTGCTACATTGAAGTCTTCAGATGTTAGATTCGATGTACTGGATGATTTGTTGTTGGATTTTCTTTCTGCGTTTACAATATTCCAGATTGTTTTATTTTTATTTTCTGATGCAGCTATTCTTTTATTGTAAGCGTTACGTTTCTCTAATCTAATTGACCTCCTATAGTTTTTGCGCGATTCAGAATATAGTCTTCAATCTTCTAACGAATTGGTTTTTTTGAATCTAGATTTGTTTTGAAATACTTGATTTCGCTGTACCCGCAGTTCCTCATTAAACCACAAAATCTTTTTGTCACCACTGCGAATTTTTTTTATGGAAAAGCATAGATCTACAATAGGACATAGAATGGTAAATATTATATTACAAATCTCCTGGGAGCAGTAATTTCCCATTTCTAGTCCATGCCAACTAATTTCAGATAACTTTTCTGCGAACTGTAAAATTGTACGTTCATTAATAAATCTTTTGTTGACATAACTGGTATCACTTAAAATATTAAAGTCTTTTATCTCCAAAAATAAAGTCAAATGGTCGGCTATGTCGGCATCAATGACTTTTGATATTATAACTTCCGGATTTATATTGGAAATAATATTGCCCAAACATGATTTAGAAGTGGGAGTTATTCTAGTTGGAACTGTGATGTAATGTTTCATACCATACATATTTAATATAATAATTAAATCAAGCGAATGCTAATTTAAACTATTATAATCAACATTAAAATCACCGATAAAAATTAGGTTTTTAAATTTTTTATATAAATAATTAAATTTAGAAAATACGTTTTGAATATTGATATGTCCCCATGGGAGGAGGATCTGTACACTGTTACTAAGGCATAATTTTTATTTATCAATTCTACACCACAGAATTCTGCATGAAAAGGCTGGCAAAATTTTGAAACGTCAATAACTTTTAATGAAATATTATTCTTAGAAAAAAACAATAATAATAATAATAATAATAATTTTAATAATTAAAAACAATCAGAATTAAATTACAATCAATATTGCATAACTAAATTATTCACTTTCTGCCGCACTCTCTGCGCTACCGAAATGATAAATTAACGCTCTGCAGGTCTATCGTTATGTATCAAAATATATCTTTAACACAGTTAAACAAAAACTTAAACTGCCTATCATTTAAATATATGACAACACCGCAAAACGCTAATTGACGCCACAAAAGCGGTCAAATATACGTAAATTTGAATATTGGTGACGCTGCAATGTGTATCAATTGAAATGACGCCCAGGTGTCGATAAAGTAAAAGTAACGATTTGTGTTTTCCATTCAATTTAATGTTATCCGCCTAATTTAAGCTGCTTCTTCCAACAGCAACGAGTATATATGTCTAAAATAAGTAGATCAAGGGTAAACAGACATGGGCGCTTTAAAGCGCATCTTTATCGGGACGCTTCAATGATACAGAGATGTAAATATATATATATATATATATATATATATATATATATATATATATATATATATATATATATATATATATATATATATATATATGTATCGTTAATTCGTTCTTCCCTCCATTATAAACACCAGACGGACCGACCTCCAGTATTTCTGTTGCATATATAGCAAAATGCTTCTGTATATATATTAAGGGAAGGTGTCTTTATATGTCCCTCAAGAGAGGGGTAAAGAATTCCATCAATAAAATTCATATATATTTTAAAGATATTGTTTAGTGTTAGTTCCCTCCGATTCTATAGTATTTTTTATGTAATAATTAGTCGCACTTCCCTCAAGCGCTGTTGCCATATTGTGGAGGGCACTACGTGTTAATATTGTTATTCCTTTTATATTATTTAATGCTACAATAAAGTTGTGTATTTTTTAAAGTTTAGCTGATGCGAAAGAGGTACGTAAGTAGCAGGCATGTTGTTACATTTTTTAGTTTTTTGAAAGAAATATTAAATAGTGTAGACATATTTCTTAAAGAAAATTAGGTGGAAACAAGGAAACATGGTGTTTTATATTTTGATTTTTAACTTTAAACAAAAAATTCCGAAATTTGTATATTGGTACGACTATTTACCGATGATTATCATAATAGTGCCCAAAGTTGCGTGGCACGACGGGCTAGAAGAGCTCTTTGTATTTGACACATATCTCAAAAACCACTTCCATATAACCGCGTCACGTTATTAATTTTGCTAATAATACTATTATTGATATTTAAGACGAGTAATTTTTTAGTAGGTAAGTAGTATTAATACATTTTGTTTTATAATTTTTGTACTTATTTATGTTTATAAGAATTCTTAATACATCTTATTTTAACTGGGCTTAAATAAATGTTCATTTCTCAGCTAAAGCAATGTTATTAAAAATAAAAAATTAAAATTAAAAAACGCAAGACGAACATAGCTATTGCTTGCATAATTTAAGTAAATGTTCAATTTTGGATTTAACAACTGGAACGCGCGTGGGGGTGGGTTGGCTCAGTGGTTAGAGTCATGACTTTGAGATCGGAAGGTCTCAGGTTCGAATCCCACCGTTGGCCGGGATTTTTTCATTTAATTTAATTATTTAAAATTAATTCTGATGCCTTGGTAGGATTCCCCACTCGACCATTCACTGTTGGGTTCTAATTAACAGTGCTGTTCCTAAAGTGGCGCTGGGAAACAGTAACAAAGCCTACACAGAACACGAGGCTAATGGCCGTAGTAGTCGACGCCGATGACACCAAAAAAAAAAAAAAAAAAAAAAAAAACAACTGGAACGCTTCGTTGAAGTTTATTGATTTGGATAAACTCTTTTATCCTCTCACCAGAAGGGTAAGTATTTCGGGCCATATCACTTTTAAAATATTCTTTAATCATTTGTACTTCTTCTGGTCTCCAACCTAAAAATTAAAAGGAAAACTAATACATATATAATACCTTTTAATTTATTTTTTGATAAAAGCGAATAATATAATTATTATTAGTTTGGAACTTAAGTGTTTAGCATTTGTGAAGTAAATTATAAATTCATGTTTCATGACAATACTTTACCTTTTTTAATATTCTGTTTCGTTTTTTTTTACAGAGATATTAACAAGATCTGAAAGTGTTCGTCCTTTTTTGGTTAAAGGGAAGTCATCGCCGCTTTCTTAATTATCTAAAAATCAAAATAAAAAATGCTGCTAAAGACCAAAGAATTCTAATATTTATATATTTTTCTTTTACAGATTATTATAGTTTTCGGTCTCTCATTAATCACGTTGACTGCCAAGCCACAATTGTAAAAACGGCCAAATATTTTTTTTTGTTTTACTAGCGTAATTATGTTTACTCGATTTTGATAAAAACATTGTACTTTTTTGTTTTTTTTTTGGCATTTTTTTTTAATGTTCATACTGTCATATTAATACGAGTATATGTATATGAACGACGCGGCCTCTTAGAGAAAAATATTGTAGTTACTCTGTGGGGCCATGTCATTCATATATGTATGACGCCGTTATTTTCAAAACTGCAGAAGAGAAGAAGAATAAGGAGAAGCAGAAGAAGAAAAAGAGATACAAACAATTTTAATTTTTGGACATTCATTTTTTTTCGTTTCTAGCAAAAAGCAATTACTGCTTAGCGTGAAACGAAAATTTGTTTATTTTGCGAAAGTCCAAGTTTTAAAATTATTTGTTTCTTTGTTTCCGATCATAAAAGTGAAAAAAAGTGACTGCATAAAAAATACGTTTGAAAAGTGCTATGGACATTTATGTGTACAAAAATTATTGTTTGTAGAAAAAAGTCGTAAAGTGTGCTAATAAAAATACAGAATGGATATAAAAAAAAAACACAAACAGAACTTAAGAAGTTAGATTTTAGTTCAGGCGACTCGTTAGTAGATCCTAAATGGTCTCCAGTTGTAGAAAAAAAGTAAGTCTTTAGGTTTTTCGTCATCTGAAGATAAAGAGATTTTAGATTTTACTAGAGTTGCAATCGTCTAAACCAGAACAAACTAAAAAAAAAACATTGCCAATGCAATAATATTTCCACGTTACATACATTTCATTACACGTTAGTTTGGAAAATTTTAGGAAAATATAAGTAAATTCAGTTTTCGCTTATACAGCATTTATATTATAGATATAAAAATATCTGAACTTCTGAATTACAGACATTTTAAATCAATGAGTGTGACCAAAAAAAAGTTACCCTTTGTAATATCTGCAATTTCTTAAAAAACAGTATAAAACATACACATAAAAAATTGACAAATTCATAATGAACTCTTCAATAAACTTTTTTACTATAAACGGTAGCAAAATAAATATTTCTTATAAAATCTTCTGTCAGGTTTAAAATATACAGGTTAAAAATTCAGAAATCCATATTTATTTGTGATACAGTATTCGGAAGAAAATAGGAAAATAATTACTACTCAAATGTGAACAAGACGTAAAATAAAATAGTCAAACTCAAAGCCATATGACACAAATTATAGGGCTACCGTCTTCCTTTGAAGAACAACTTCATCTTTGGCTAATACCGTATTAAATTAAATTCAAAGGAAAACAACAAAGATAGAAAGTTAATTTCACCACTCTACCTTTCATTTTGCTAGCAAGCGACCTTTAATTTTGCTTACTAAGAATAGATGCAGTTACCATTTTCAACACGTGAATACTTGGTCTCTTCGTAACTAGCCTTATAGTATATTGGTTCATTTTGGTGCTCTTGTTAATTTCATAAGAGACTAGAACTGAGAAAAATCTATTTAAGGACGAAACCGCTCGGTCCAATAATGACCTTCTCCTTAACAAGCAAAATCAAAGGTAGAATGTTAAATTTCAATATCTGTTTTTTTTCCTTTGTACATAATTCAATACCTGTTGCGATATTCGCCAATGGAGCAGTTGTTCTTTAAAGGAAGTAGGTTACCCTATACTTTTTTACATTTGGTTTTACGTGTGATTATTTTAATTTATATAACAAAATATTTTTAGTATTTCCTTCAGAATAGAGGGATATAGACATATTTAAACGTAGTTTTAAATTATAAACATTGAACATTTTAGCATAAGTCTGGCGACAACTTTATTAGTAATACGTTATCAAAAAAAATAAATAAATATTCCTGAATTGTATAAAAAACCTATTACCCAGAAGACAAGTAGTATATTTAGCGCAACAGTGTGGCTTTCATTTCTAACAATATCAAAAATTATGATTGGGAAAAATTGTTTAAAATTTAAAATTACGTTTTAATTTTTAATATGTAATTATATCTATCTATTTGTCATATAGAGTATTTTTTCTTTACTATTAAAGGTTACTCTGTATAGTTAATAAGTTGATGCATTGATACAAAATGCTTATCTTTGAACACAAAACTGCATCAAAATTTCATCTTATTTCTGTAAAATCCATATTAATAGTAAAAAATGGACAATAATTATACAAATAACAAAAAATAACAAAATTTAAATAAAATATTTGTAACCTAACCAAAACACTCGACATGCAAATGTTTATCTAAAAACAAAACAAAACTTTCCATGCGTGCAGGCATCTTATTATTAATATATAAATAATTAAAAAATAAATACGACTTACCTTCTTTAAGAGCTAATTTAACAAGTAATTCGCTCCTCGAAGTCATTTTCACCTCACACATAAATATTTCTCTAAACGTGTAACTTTAAAACTAACTTGAATCTAATAGAATAGCGGTGTTGCCGAATTTCGGAGGGAACAAGAACCGCTATTTCAATTAAAATTATATAAAACCTTGTGGAGGGAACATAGAACGAAATTTACAAAATACAAAGACGATTGCAACGCCACCGGTCAAAACTCCAACTAAACTGCCCACTTTCTCGACAAAAATATACAAACGACCCTCCAGACAATTTTTCTTCAGTGGTTAGAAAAGAGGTTAAGTAGTCCATTAAATTGAAATTTAATGCAAAACCTTGTTCCCTCCAAAATCGGAGGGAAGTAAGTTATATAAGAGGGAAGTACTTCTTCAGTATTTATAGTTTTGAGGGAAGAACGTCTGGGATATACATATATATATATATTGTAATAATATTTAATTTATTTTGTTATTTGTTTATTGTTTTTTTTTTTAATAACTTTATATTTCAATATCTATATATTTTTTTTCTTTTTTTTTTTTAATGATTGAATATGAATATTTTAAATTTGTTTTGTCCGGCTAGCCAATTTTATTATTGATGATGTTATTGGTTTTATTTTTTTTTTAAATAATGATAATAAAAGACTCTATTGTTATATCTATTTACCTTTTATTTTATTTCTCATCTCAGGATTAGTCAGCAGGTTCAATTACTTTCTCAGTAACCCTCGTATTATTTTGAATAGCTATTATGCTCGCACCACTTGTCCATTTAACGATTTATCACTTCATAAAAAGGTAGACAACACGTAATACAAACAGTAAAAATTATTTATTATAAAAGATTATTTGTGGTTAACACATAAATTCAATTCCTATGGGCAAATAGGTTCATTTTATTTTAAAATTAATTCATTCATTCTCAACATTCATACGTACTTAATATCTAATATAAAACTTAAATAAATAACAAATTTTTGATTTATGTTGGTCAAATCAATATTCGACATTACATCAGTGGCAACTAGCAACACTGAATGATTTGACATTTCAATTAATGCAACAGTTCGTGTTATTTGCTAATGCAAAATAATAATTGTACTAATATTTGCTTTTTACAATTATTTGGGATAACCATTAATTATATCCACTATTATATTGGTAAGTAAATTATAAATAATTTGGTACCTTTTTTTTTAAATCAGAGTTATTCAAGGTGTGTTCATTTTTTAACTTTGTTTTGAAGTTTTAGGCCCATCTCCTGAAATTCCAATGAAAATCCATTCGTTCTTCTCAAAACTGCCCCAACAAACCATCAACTCTTCTGGCCGGTCAGGTGACGTCACAGGTATGTTTTAATTTTCACTTTTCACTAATTTTTAAGAGTTTTGTTTACTAATTTTGGTTCCATATATGTAGGTACTTATTTTTACAACAATTTTTTAATGTTCTACCCTTTTTTGAATGAAATTTAATTAAATCTTTGTTTCTTTTTAGAGAGAACAAATTTGCGTGGTGTCTTTCTCAAAATCTTTACCCCCGATGTTTTTTTTTATCAACAACCGAAACAATTGAAAATTGGATTCAAGCTTGAAATTTTGTTTAACCAATCAGAATTATATAATTATGGTTCCTTTTTATTTAATTACTTTCCTGTTAATTGCAAGTGAGTTTATTTAAACTATTAATATTACAATTTCACCAAGAATTTCCTTTAAAATTTGATAATTATTGTTTCAATATCCCTGTTGTAGATTTTTAGTAATTTGAATTTTTCATGCTACATTATTTTAGGTTGGTAGCTTCATAGTGTTTTTTTCTGTTTGACAACCTTTTTAATGTACAGAGTGATAATATTTTATCATCCAATATTATTTTTTTTTGTATTAGATCTGTATTTGTGATAATAAATTAATTACATTTTTAGATTTTAATGATGTCCACATTCCAAGGATTACTGAAAAGGTTATTGAAAAGATTACTGGAAATATTACTGGAAAACATTAATGGAAAGATTTATGGATAAATTACTGAAAAGATGTCTGCCGTTACTATTTTGTTCTCTGTACCAAAATTATTCCCCCCTTTGTTGGTTTTACTTTAAATATAAAGGTCAGTTTTCTTTTTATTTCTTAAATATAAAAATAGAATCACCTATTATTTTGACTTTACTATAGCTGTAATATAAATTTTAACTTTTTGTGAGATTATTGTGTGTTGTCACATTTTTTCTACATTGCAACTTCCCCCAAATTTGTATTTATTTAATTAATTGTAATCAATTTATTAATGAATACTAAATTTAAACAATTATTTAAATTGTAAATCATGTACGTCTATTCCATAAATCTGTATATTTGGCTTATATGAAATATACCCCTTTCTTTATTTGTTTCTGGTTCTACAAGAACATAACTATTTATACCTTCTTCATTATTGATCTTGTAAGGCCCCTCGTAAGGTTGTTGTAATTTTGCACAACGGTTATTTTTTTTATCAGCCTTTCTGAGTGCCTTAATTATCACTAAATCACCTTTTTGAAATTTTATACACTTCTTAATTTTCTTCCGTTGTTTACTTATATATCTTTCAGCTCGCTTATGCATTCTGTTATTTACTTGTTCCATAATTTCTTCTTGGTTCCTATGTGAGGTCTCTATCCACATTCGATCAGGCATTATTCCTCTCATTAGGAATATAGGAGTTTCTTTGGTCTGCGTATTTGGTGCTTCATTCAAATATATTTCAATATCCTTCAATTGTTCATCCCATTGTTCATGGTCTTGATGAGTTAAAATTCTTAGATAGGTGATAACTTCTTTGATGTACCGTTCAGCTGGGTTAGCTGATGGATGTCGGATACTTGTAAATTTTGGTGTAATTGAATTTGTATGCAGAAATTGTTTAAATTTATCATTGGTGAAGTATGTTGCATTGTCTAGTATGCAATTCTCTGGTTTACCTATTTCTGTTATATAGTCTGTAATGAATGTTTTTAAAGTTTTTGTATTCGTCTTTTTACACGGATATAGTTTAATATACTTTGTATAGATGTCCACAATAATTAATAAATGTTTGTTATCTTTCGTACTTGTTGTCAAATTTGATAAAAAATCTATGGCAATAATCTGCAATGGTCTTGTTGCTGGTATTGTCTTGGGTTGATTTTTATTATGATTGTTTTTCCATTTTGCCATTTGACAAATTTTACATTTTATTACAGTGTCTTTAATTACTGTAATGTCATTCTTGGAATAAAAATTTTCTCGAAATATTAACCATGTCTTCCTGATTCCAAGATGTCCATATCTTTCATGTATGTCTTTTACAATGTCATAAGTTAATGATTTGGTTATTACGTAGAGTTCTTTTTCATATAACTGTTTATAGTAAATGTTGTCTTTGTTCGACAATTTTTGTTTTTGTTTGTCTGTAAGTTGTTTTTGGTCGTTTAAAATTGCATTTAATGAGTATATCCCAATGTCATTTTTCATAATATTTATTCCTATGTGAACCTGTCTTAAATCTACTTTGTCACCCCCTTCCATTCTCGTAATTGCATCCGGTACAATATTAAGTTTTCCTGAGACATATTTGATTGTGAAATCGTACTCTTGTAAAAGAAGTGCCCATCTATGTATTCGTCCATTCCCAAATTTATTGTTTAATATTGTAGTCAAAGCTTGATTATCCGTTTCAATTTGAAATTTGCTGCCCAGTAAATAAAATCGTAACTTTGTTATGCTAAAAATTATGCTCGCTAACTCCAATTCGCTTACACTATAGTTCTTTTCGTGCTTTTTGGTGGTCCTAGATACAAAACAGATTGGTACTTCAGTGTCTTGTTGATATTGTACCAACACTCCAGCAAATCTTTGCTTTGACGCATCCGTTTTCAGAATAAATGGCTTATCGTATTGAGGATGGTAAATTCTTAAATTCCTTGTAAATGTCTGTTTAATACTTTGAAATGCTTTTTCTCGTTGTTCTGTCCATGTCCATTTTATTCCTTTTTTAAGCAGTTCTAATAGTGGCAATTGTAATTCGCCTAAATTTGGAATAGGTTTTTTAAAATAATTCAAGGTTCCTAAAAATCCTCTCAATGTTTTTAAGTTGTATGGTCTTGTATAATTTTGAATGGTTTGTATTCTGTCTGGGTCCATTTGTATTCCTGTTTTATCAATAAGGTATCCTAAATATGTTACTTGTTTTTTAAAAAATTGACATTTTTCTATGTTTATTTTCAGGCCTGCTTTATCCAGTTCCTGCATAACCTTGTCAAGATGTGTCATGTGATCTTCAATACTATTGGAGTAAATTAAAATGTCGTCGATATAATGCAACACAAAACTATCCATACTTGTTTAATATTCTATGAAGTACTCTTACTAATGATGCACATGCGCTCTGTAGACCAAACGGAACAACAGTGAAGTTATATACTACACCGTCTATAGAAAAACCTGTATATTGACGACTATTTTGATCTAAAGGAATCAACCAGAATGAATGCTTCAAGTCGATTTTGGAAAAAATAGAAGATTCTGTAATTCTACCTAGGATTGCATCTATGTTTATGGGTGCCTCATACTGTGGCACAGTACATTTATTTATAAGTCTTGCATCAAGACATATTCTGATTTCATCGTTTTTTTTTTACTATTACCAATGGATTGATATAAGGAGTGTTACTATATTCTATTATGCCTAACTTTAATAGTGATTGTATTTCTTTTTTTACAGCGTCTTTAAACTTATAAGGAATTGGATAACTTTTTGCCTTAAAGTTTTCCATGTTTTTCACCTCTATTTTATGTACAAAATTTTCTGCTATCCTCATCTCTTCTTTTATTAAGTTTCTATACTTATTAATAATCATTTTAACTTCATACTTGTATTCTTTTTCACAATTAATAACAAGTTCATTTTTATTTTTATTCATTATTTCTTCTTTATTTTCTGTTTCCATTTCTGTACATAAATTTAGCATTTTACATTTTCCTTTTTCGTCTTCTAAATTCTCCTCAAATTGTATCCAAATTCCTTGTATGCATATTTTTCTTAACTCATAATTAATAATACAATCATATTTGTCAAGTATATCAGAACCTATAACTATATCAGTTACTATACCTGGAACTACTAATAACTCCATGTTAATATTTTTGTTATTTATCTCCAATTCAATGGCAATCATTTTATTTGTATCGTATAGTTTTTTATTATTTGCACCAATAAGATTGATTTTTGGTACAGTTATTAATTTATTTTTAAAATCAGAATATTTCTTTATTAAGTCTTCATTAAATAGCGACGCTTCTGAACCAGAATCAATTAATATATTTTTATTTTGCCCCTTTAGATTACCCTTAACTACTACTAAATTACCTTGATTTTCATTTTTAAAATTGTCATCTAAGGTTATGAATTCCCTAGGATGCTCATAATTGCAAATATCCAGATTTTGGTTTGTAGAGCGCTTCTCTAAAAATTTTGGTTATCATTTGTATAAGTCACCCTGTCTAGTGAAGTGGTTCTTCTTATTGTTTCTCTATTTTCTTCTTGCTCTTGACTCGGTTCTCTGTCTAAACTTCTTTGTCTTCTATCTGTTTGCTGAAAATTTATTCTTCTTCTATTTTCATTCCTATTTTCTTGTCTATTTTGATTGTCGTTGGATCTAGTATTATTAAATGCTCTGTTATTATTATTATTATTGTTATATCTGTTGTTATTGTAATTGTTGTTATTGTTATATCTGTTATTATAATTGTTGTTATTGTTATATCTGTTATTATAATTGTTGTTATTGTTATATCTGTTAATATTATTGTCATTATATTGGTTATTATTATAATTGTTGTCAAATCTGTTATTTCTATCTACATTATTAAATCGATTACTATTACCGTTTCTATTATTTTCTTGGTTATAATTTATGTTGTAATTCCTATTATTTTGGAATCTACCATTATTATAAATTTTGTCATATGTGTTGGTATTTGTATTTCTATTCCTATTATTACCTAATCCTCTCTCCATTCTTAACAAGTAATTAGAAAATTGGTCAAATGTATTGATATTTTGCAAGGAAATCGTTTCAGCTACCTCTGACTTAAAATGTCTTGCTATAGACATTATTATTTCTTCCTCTCGCATTGGTGGATCAAGAAATTTAGCTAGAGTAAATAACTTTAGAGCGTAATAATTTAAATTACTACTTCTGTTGTATTCAAATTTTCCAAAATATAATTTTTCTCGTACTAAAGATTGTGAGTTTTCCCCCCAAAAATATCCTAAAAATTTACTTTCAAACTGTTTGTAATTTGCAATTTCAAAAATATTACTATTGAACCACAACAAAGCTTGTCCTCCTAAACTACATCTAATCATTTCCCTCATCCATGTTTTGAATAAATTTAACTTTATTTAACATCATTTGTAGAAAAATTTTAGGATGTAATCTATTCACATCTCCTTCAAATTTCAAAGATTGCTCCCCATTGTAGTTTGTAATTATTCTTGTTCCCCCACTATTATTAAAACTTTCATGATTCCTAATTTTTCTTTCTTGCTCTAAGTTGTCTTCTACTTGCTTTAATTTTGAATTAATTTTACTTGTTTCTAGTATTGTTATTTCTTCTTATAGCTTGAAACCTTCTTTAATCTGTCCTTCTAATACTTTTCTTGTTTTTAAATTTTCTTCCTCTGCAATCTTCATACTTTCTTGAACTTTTTCTTCCATGTCCTTCTTTAATGTTCTTATATGATCAGTATTTGTTTAAACACTTCTCTCTATTCTTTTGATTTCTTTTTCTGTTTGTGCTACCTTTGTTTCTTGTGATATAATTTTCTGTTCCATTATATTTTGTTTGTTTTTTATTTCTTCAAACTTTTCTTCCAGTTTTTCCAATCTTTGTTTTATGTCTTCTTTTATATCTTCTTGTCCTTTTCTCATTTCTTCCTTTATATCATCTTGCCCTTTTCTCATTTCTTCTTGTCCTTTTCTCATTTCTTGCATTAACATTAGTATTTGTGACATATGGTTCATTTCCAGAGTTTCTTCTACATTATTTGTCTTCTTTTCTTTTTCCTCGTCTTTTTCTATATTTTCTTCTTTTTTCGTTTCATCTACTTTGTTTTCTTCTACATCTAGTATTTCTCCTTGTCCACCTTCGTCTGTCTGACCAATTTTCTTTCCCCCTCTTAGTTCCATCGTATTTTCCATTATGATTTATTTTATTTACACTAATATTCTAATATATTTAATTTCTATTTAATTTCAAGAATTCTGGTTTTCGAGAGAGCCCCACGTTGGGCGCCAATTGTAATAATATTTAATTTATTTTGTTATTTGTTTATTGTTTTTTTTTTTTTTTAATAACTTTATATTTCAATATCTATATATTTTTTTTCTTTTTTTTTTTAATGATTGAATATGAATATTTTAAATTTGTTTTGTCCGGCTAGCCAATTTTATTATTGATGATGTTATTGGTTTTATTTTTTTTTTTTTAAATAATGATAATAAAAGACTCTATTGTTATATCTATTTACCTTTTATTTTATTTCTCATCTCAGGATTAGTCAGCAGGTTCAATTACTTTCTCAGTAACCCTCGTATTATTTTGAATAGCTATTATTCTCGCACCACTTATCCATTTAACGATTTATCACTTCATAAAAAGGTAGACAACACGTAATACAAACAGTAAAAATTATTTATTATAAAAGATTATTTGTGGTTAACACATAAATTCAATTCCTATGGGCAAATAGGTTCATTTTATTTTAAAATTCATTCATTCTCAACATTCATACGTACTTAATATCTAATATAAAACTTAAATAAATAACAAATTTTTGATTTATGTTGGTCAAATCAATATTCGACATTACATCAGTGGCAACTGGCAACACTGAATGATTTGACATTTCAATTAATGCAACAGTTCGTGTTATTTGCTAATGCAAAATAATAATTGTACTAATATTTGCTTTTTACAATTATTTGGGATAACCATTAATTATATCCACTATTATATTGGTAAGTAAATTATAAATAATTTGGTACCTTTTTTTTTAAATCAGAGTTATTCACGGTGTGTTCATTTTTTAACTTTGTTTTGAAGTTTTAGGCCCATCTCCTGAAATTCCAATGAAAATCCATTCGTTCTTCTCAAAACTGCCCCAACAAACCATCAACTCTTCTGGCCGGTCAGGTGACGTCACAGGTATGTTTTAATTTTCACTTTTCACTAATTTTTAAGAGTTTTGTTTACTAATTTTGGTTCCATATATGTAGGTACTTATTTTTACAACAATTTTTTAATGTTCTACCCTTTTTTGAATGAAATTTAATTAAATCTTTGTTTCTTTTTAGAGAGAACAAATTTGCGTGGTGTCTTTCTCAAAATCTTTACCCCGATGTTCTTTTTTTTTATCAACAACCGAAACAATTGAAAATTGGATTCAAGCTTGAAATTTTGTTTAACCAATCAGAATTATATAATTATGGTTCCTTTTTATTTAATTACTTTCCTGTTAATTGCAAGTGAGTTTATTTAAACTATTAATATTACAATTTCACCAAGAATTTCCTTTAAAATTTGATAATTATTGTTTCAATATCCCTGTTGTAGATTTTTAGTAATTTAAATTTTTCATGCTACATTATTTTAGGTTGGTAGCTTCATAGTGGTTTTTTTTTTGTTTGACAACCTTTTTAATGAACAGAGTGATAATATTTTATCATCCAATATTATTTTTTTTGTATTAGATCTGTATTTGTGATAATAAATTAATTACATTTTTAGATTTTAATGATGTCCACATTCCAAGGATTACTGAAAAGGTTATTGAAAAGATTACTGGAAATATTACTGGAAAACATTAATGGAAAGATTTATGGATAAATTACTGAAAAGATGTCTGCCGTTACTATTTTGTTCTCTGTACCAAAATTATTCCCCCCTTTGTTGGTTTTACTTTAAATATAAAGGTCAGTTTTCTTTTTATTTCTTAAATATAACAATAGATTCACTTATTATTTTGGCTTTACTATAGCTGTAATATAAATTTTAACTTTTTGTGAGATTATTGTGTGTTGTCACATTTTCTCTACATTGCAATATATATATATATATATATATATATATATATATATATATATATATATATATATATATATATATATATATATGCAATGTAGAAAAAATGTGACAACACACAATAATCTCACAAAAAGTTAAAATTTATATTACAGCTATAGTAAAGCCAAAATAATAAGTGAATCTATTGTTATATTTAAGAAATAAAAAGAATTTATTTTTTATAGTATATTTTTTTTTATATATTTACTTTATTTAAATATTATTTAATTTATTTAAGATATTTTATTTTTTTAACTTACCTTAATTTTTCTTAGCCAGCTAGTCAGTCTTTAAAGCAAACAGATTCTCTCATCTCAAGGGCGGTTCTGTCAAAATCGTGTTCTATATGAAAAATATTTTTTCTTTATTTTTTAACTGATTATTATTTTTTTTTAATACCTTAATAAAAATGTACCTTTTTTTACCTAATTTTACCGTACTATAATTTTTCTTGAAATAAATTTGTTTTTAATTAAAAAAAAATTCATTTATTTTCAATTAAATCCAGCAAAATGTGTAAATAATGCATAAAAACTTTAAATAATAAATACCTTATATCTAGTTACTAACTAATATTAATAGTTGAAATTATTTTTTTTTTAATTTACATAATTTCAAATAAAATTAAATTGGTCCAATTTACTTGTTTCCTATTATATATTAGTACACTTATTCTACTTAATATGGCAATTATACGACAAATCGTGCCATCTATTAGTTTGCTCACTAACCTCTTTTGCAACTAAAAAGTTCCCTATACTCTAAATTAAATCTTGTTCAAAAATGTTCA
The DNA here is from genome assembly GCA_927349885.1 of Psylliodes chrysocephalus. Classification (NCBI taxonomy): domain Eukaryota; kingdom Metazoa; phylum Arthropoda; class Insecta; order Coleoptera; family Chrysomelidae; genus Psylliodes; species Psylliodes chrysocephalus. The sequence continues at coordinate 608,783 of OV651816.1, read as the reverse complement.
CTAGATGTAGTACCTTATTAAATCTTTGATAAACCACGAATTCTAGTTTCATTCCACGTTTTTTTTAATGTTTATTGACAAAATGCAACTGCAATTATTACTCTCTTGCTGTCTGTATATGAATTTACGATATAATTGGTAACTTGTGCAATCTTTAGAAATATTGAACGTATCTATTTTACTGGCAATTTATGTATAAAAGTTTATTTTAGGTTACCACTTATCTGTATTCCGGCACGTGATTTCTCCAGCTCCACGCCAAGTATTTTCTAGCCTAATTTTTTATTAGACATATGTGAATTCCTTGAAGATTCCATTTAGTTCTTTCTTTCGATACACCAGGTAACTATTTCCTACCTTATATTACAAATTACTACAACTAACCTCTTATTTTTTTTATATTTGTTTATAAACAAATTTATTTCAAAATGATTATCTTTGCTTTGAATATCTTTTTGTTGAATTTAACTTTAATTCTTTCAATTTTAATTTTTATGTCATTAAAATTCAAAATGTCTCCCAGAAACATCAAAAACTGCCCAAAAACTGTTTATACCGCCTGACAACCGTCGTTTCTAAGGAAAGATAACATCTGCTCTCCTCGCTATAAATGCATATCAAATTTCATTATTTTGTGCCGTCATTTTCATTAAGGTATTTATAGATATTCTTTCTTATTATTAGTTGTGCAAAACATACCGGGTGTTCTATTCTCAATTAACATGTTATTCTAAATCAGGTAATTGTTTTGTCAAATTTTGTGTACACATTTATTTTTCTTTAATCCCATGTGTTGTTTAACTTTTAATTGTCAAATTAATTCAACTTGTCTTATGTTATACAGGATTGTTCATTAATCCTAGATATTATTTGATGAACCTATTTGCTCTATACTGGGCTGGATTATTTTTCAATTTTACTAATCACAATAGATTAAAATAAATTATTAATATACAGGGTTATTCATTTGTACCGGATATTATTTTGTAAATTTGTTTATTTTTATTATTTGCTATATTAATTCAAATTAATGGTCACACTTGATTAACATAGTTTATAAACATACAGGGTTGTTCATTTGTACTTGATATTATTTGGTAATTTGTTTATTTTTATTATTAGCTGTACTGTTTAAGTTTACTAGTTAAATCGATTGAAATCGTGTATTAACATACAGGTATGTTCATTATTATTAATTATCATAACAATTATTTTCTCTTATTCAAAATTTTATTCTTCTGTGCTTCTTTATACCCTTATTTTGATTTTAATATATTGTATTTCGTTGTAATATATATATATATATATATATATATATATATATATATATATATATATATATATATATATATATACATTTCCCGGCTTTCTTCTTTTTTAAGCAAATGACCAGTAATAAATTAGAAGGAATAACTATCAATTCTTGGAGAAAACAAAAATTGAATTGAGTTACTAGTCTCATTCGTTGTCTCTAATCTAAGTATCTTAAACAAAAATGGAATAATTTAACAATGAAATATATCAGTCAAACTCAATACGAATCATAGAATACGACAAATAACGAACACCTTAGGTTCTCACCCCAACCTCTATTCTAATCTTAGAAAGATCCATGTGGATACGCTTTGTTCAAGGAGATCTAGAAATCTATACTATAATTTCTATTAGTACCTTTATCATTCTACCTACGCTGATGAAACTATTTTCACTTTCTATGGTTCACGTTCACTTTTTATTCGTTCCAAACACACTTATTTTTTACACTTTAGTTGTATAATAAGAAATATAATCTTTCCACAGGCTAATAACGAGTACTTGTCAAATATAATTCAAATGTCTGATGTATGCATTTACTCACTTAATACGGTAAAAAACTGAAGAATCTAGAGCCTTTAATTACCTTTTCTCGTAATTTAAAAACTAATTTGGAAATAATCAGGAATAAGCAAAAGTAATTTTCAGATGAACGGTCAAAACTTTTACTTAATTCTTTTACAAGCAGTTATAAGTAAATAGAACTTTCACTGAATGGATTAGAATCGCGAATTAATAATCGTCTTAGTAGTCCAGACAGACGGTTAGATAATACAGTATTCGAAAATGATTGTCATGATGCGGGCTTAGAATTTTTCGTCAATCGATGCTTTCATTTACATTAGTTTAAATTATTAGTAATACCTAGTAGTTTTTTTATGTAAAGTCGAAACGCGGCACAGAATCGTGTTAGTTAACACTTGCTTTGCGGAGCTATGTACTGAAAGAAAAAATTTAAATCACAACACGAATATCCTGGATATTATTTAATCATTAATATGATCCCTTAAAATGATATCAAATAAACGTCTTTGTTTGAGTAGTTTAGTCACAAATAAATGTTTCTGAGAATGGGGCATGTTCAAAAATTTTGAAATTTTTTTTATGAATAGTAGAGTTAAAAATAAAACTACATTTTTTTTATTTTTTTTTTATCTATTCATTTGCCGGAGTTATGAATTTTTTAAAAATTTATGACGTCACCGGGAATAGACCAATAGGAGCTAGCGCACAACGTTGCCGGCTAGAAGGTTTACGAGAAGTGATGTACGTTCGTTTGTGTACTCCTTCTTACTTTTAGACTTCTAAAACATCGTTAAACAAATATCTTTTAAATATATAATATCAAATGTGTTTTGAAAGTATTATTTCTGTTTAAACTTTTACCATATTTAACGTTTCATTGTTTTCAAAGTCACTTAATAATTCAGAAAATGGCAAAATGGCAGCACTGTGTATGGCAGCACTGTGTATGGCATCTGTCATCATAGTGTCTCGATCAAGAATTTATTTGGAATTTGAGTGTTTAATTTTGTACTTTTTATAAATATTATGACTACGAAAAAGTGTTTTGTTCCAGAATGTGATGATTCACATTCATTTTCAAAAATATTTATTAGTGTTCCTAGAAATTTGGAAAGAAGAAAATCAACCTTCTACTAGCGATGTTTCTCGTAAACTTTTTAATAAAAATACACCGGATTATCAAGATATAGCAGCAATTTCTGCTAATTGTCCCCTTCAGGAAATTGAAAATTAGGCTACTATAAATTCTTAGGTGAATAACCTAAAAACCCTTCTGGAAGAAAATGCAGAATCTCCTGAAAGTTTTGAAGATACCGAATTTATTCTTCATTTTGTGGAAGAACTAGTGATAAAGAAATAATAGAAAAATGTGGGTATTTAAACAAACTGGTTCCTGGATCCCATATAATGGCAGATAGGGGTTTCAGAATATTCAGCTACTTGAAAACATGGGATGCACTTTAGTAAAGCCACACCTAGTGTATCACAGAATGAAAAAAGTTCTCCAGAAGATGTACAATTAAGTAAAAGAATCGAGAAAAGAATAGCATCTCTAAGAATACATGTGGAAAGAGTTAGTTAATTTAATTTAACATGTTAAAACCACATTCGTGTGTGAATTTTAAGCAAGTACATTTACTTAGTAATATCTGCATAATTGCTTGTTAACTTACAAGAACCTATTTTGTAAGAGTAAATATTAATTTAATAAATTTTTTTTGTTTGTTTTTTTAATTTAATTTACCTAACTATCACATTTCAGGGATTATAATGAGTTTTTAAACAGCCAATGTAATTTTTTATAAAATTTTAACTTTTCGAACAAATCAAAGAGGAATGAGTACCTGTATATGCATAGATTTTTTTGGGACTAAAACTACCAAAACAAAGGCACCTATTTACAGAAGTTTAAAATGAAACAATTGACAAAAACGCCTATGTCACAGTGATAAATATTAAAAACAACCAAGTTCAGTTGAATGTGGTAGCAAAGTCTATATATTCCAATAAATCGGGTAACTACATGTGGTATCACTGGTGATAAATTTAAAAATATCACAATTCTTGCCACCTTTTTCAAAAAACCAGAAAGTGTGCCTTCATACCAATCCTTTATGAAAATGACAACAGTGATAAATGTGAAAAAAAAAAATTTAATGTTGCTATTCATTATTACGATAGTAAAACATGTTTGCAGTTCCGTTTATTTGTTATGAAAATCTAAGTAAAAACAACCAATGTCAAAGGGTTATAATTTTTTTTCTGTCGAACCAAATATATCACAAAATTTAAAAATTGATCATAGGTCAAGCTAAAGTAATATCTTTATTGATACTAGCTTTAAAAAAGGAGAAAGAATAATATTGACTTAAGTTATTATTATTAACATTGGTGATTTTTAATAAAAACTCTTCAATTATTGTTTACAAACAAAAATATAAAAATCTGTGAAAATTTTATTTATTAACCTTTTAATAAAAAATGAGAAAAATGAAGTAAAAAAACAATTTATTTACAAATAAAAAATATATACAAATCCTAAGAATATAAAAGTACTGATATATTTTCCTGTAGTGGATGAAGAGGTTTCTTTAACAATCTAGCCAAGTGTACATCAATATTTACGCATTTTGATAAATTAGAGCCTTTCCAATAACACTGAGTAGATGTTACAGATGGTTCCTCACTTCTTCTATGAAGCCACATATTTACAACCAACTGAAAAAAATAAAAGGGTTAGATATGCAGTTACAAAATAACTATATAACCAGCTACAAAATGCCTTTATTTTATGTAACAAGACGAGTAGAGCTTTACTAGCTCTGAACGAATCCAGTAAAGAACCTCGGATTTTCAAAACTTAAAAAAAAAACAACCTCACCACATTTTCACATTTTTGAAATATTATAGAGCTTTTCAAAAAAAACTGCTATTTTTAAAAATACAATTTTTTGTTTAAACAGCTATGTCTCATTTTAGGCTATTGAGTATTATAAAATAAAAAATTACGGGATGCTTTGTTAGCTTCAAACGAATCCAGCAGAGCACCCCAGTTTTTTTTTAAACCACACCACGTTTTTTGGCTCCTACAATATTATAAAATATTCGAAATTTGGCATTTTAAAAAAGATTCGCAATTCCTTGCTGACTTCTAAAAACAAATGTACTTACCACATTTTTAGGATTTTAAAACAGCCTAAACATGTGTCATAAGTAGTTGTTTTTATATATATATATATATATATATAAAAAAAAAACAAATTAAAAAACTGAAGTGTCCTGCTGACTTTGTTCCAACAAAGCACCCTGTATTATTTAAAAATAGCAATTTTTTTAGTAAAGTTTTACAATATTTCAAGAGTCTAAAAATATTCTAAAAATGGGGTGTGGTTTTTGAAAAAAGCTTTAAAAAAACCGAATTGCTCTGCTGGCTTCTTTCGAAGGTTAGCAAGCACCATGTATTTTTAAAAATATAATATTTCAAGTTGCTGTTTTTACAGAAAAAACTTTATAAAACAGAGGTGCTTTGCTGACTTCGTTCGAAGCTATAGAGCATTTTAAGTTTTGCAAAAAACGAGGAGCATAAAATTTTTGAAAAGGGTATAAAAATAGCCTATTCTTTGGTATCATAATTATTACTAGGTTCACTAACAAAATCTGTTTCTACATTATTTTAACACTTGCTGCGATTACAAAAAATGTCTATATGTCAAAATTAGAAAAAAAATATTTATACACTGTTTATTATATGTAATATAAAAACAAAAAAGCATAATAAATATTACAAACCTTGACATGCAGCATATTGTGCACTAAAATTTTCATTTTTGTTAATTACAACAACAACATCAGAAGGTTTTTGCCGTACTTTATGTTTAGGTGTAATTTGTCTCCTTGTCTCTTATGGAAAAAGAAATTATCCCCATATTCTTGCTTGGCAGATCTAAAAATAAAACCTGAGATAAATACGTTTTACTTGCTCCATATAAACTGTAACTACCTACTATTAAAACAAAGTCTTACCTTTCTAACTTTTGTAAACTGAGTATTGTTAAAAAATGCAGTAATCATCTCGGTAATCATATTTTCGTTTACAATGGGTAAAACACTTGATTCAACTTTTATAAATCCAGCTGATTCATATTAATAATAAAATTAAACCAAAACCAGGGCTGGATACCAGCCCTGACCAAAACAAAAAACTAAGGTTAGGTGCTGTCAATTTTAATGTCACTTAGATGTGCGTTCACTTCGACATTCTGTGTGTCGGTTTGTTCGTTGGCTTGGTTTTGTATAACAAAAAAAACTTCGACACAAGATGATTGGTCTATTCCCGATGACGTGTAATTTCAAATTTTAAATTTCAATTGGGCTTAATTTAAAAACTTTTGGCTTTTTTAACGAACTGACTATTTAGAATAACTTGTATAGCGACTAACTATTACAATATAATTTATAAAACAGCATATCTCACATGTGAACATGGCCCATTGAAAACAGAAATGATTTTCCAAATTTTCCAAAGCTGTAAACTATATTTTATGAATGTACTAGGATGATAATATTAGAAAAAACTCTGGTGTATTGCAAATGTTCTTACATTACGATGGAGAAGAAGAACATTTACTGTACTAAGCTTTTTAGCAAGCTAAGTTACAAATTAAATATACATTATTCAGTGTCCCATGATATGGAGATAGTTCCGTACTTGGCAATGACTAGTCAGAACGCATGTGACCAGGTGTAAATTCTGTCTAGTCATAGTCAAGTATTTGTTTACTATAGTTTTGTCAGGACAGCAAACAAATATAATGCATTACAATGGAGAACACGAATGTTTACTGTACTAAGCTCTCCACCAAGCTAAATTACAAAATAAATATAGATTATTACAAGACATACACAGAAACAGTATAGGTACAATATTTCTGATACCGTTTATGAAAGTTATGAAAGAGAACAAGGAAGAAAGAAAACAGGAGATCAAGAAAATGGAGGAAAAAATCATAGAAGGAATAAAAAAAGAAATAAAAAAAGACAAAGAAGAAATGAAACTAGAAATCGCGAGTATAAAAATGAAAATAGAAGAATGAAAGTTATATACAGAAAGTAGGATAGGAGAGACGAAGAACGAATTAAGAAAAGAAATTATTGGAAGAATAATGGAAGTAGATGAATTACAGGAAGGGAAAATTAAGAATGTAATAGAAAATGGCATCATGGAAGAGATCTGTCAAATAAAACAAGACGGAAAAAAGAATAAGGAAGACTTGAGAAACATTGATAAACATATGAGAGAAACAATCTTAAAAGGGGTAGATAGAAGTTCAGAAATAAATCAAATTGCACGAATACAATTACCACAGATAGAAGATAAAATCGAAGAAATTAAACAGCAACAAGCAAAGGAACGGGAATTTTTATTGAAAGAAATTGAAAAGAATAAGAATATTGAGACAAAAGTTGTTATGTCATGTCAAAGTAGCCAAATCCAACATAAATTTGATGGAGATGTTAAAAAGTTACATCCTAAAATTTTTCGGAAAAAATTAAAAATTAAAATAAAACAAAGAATAAAGCAAATGACAGATTATAAAAAGAAAACATTAGGAAAAAAGAACATAATTAGAAACGAATGGAGAAACATAACCAAGAACAGGGGACTGACTGAAAAAGAAAGAGTCAGAAATAAAGTAAAAGAAAAGGTACAAAGTTTTGAAAGGGGATTAATGATGTAAAATTTGAAAAGAACATAAGGCTATGGAAAATGGATTTCCAAAAATAGAAAATAATAGAGAATATACAAAATAGGATAATTAAAAAAAAAGTATAAAAAAAAACAAAATTGTATATATATATAAAAAAAAAGAATAAATCATGATAAGAGAATAGTTAAAATTTATAAAATACCTTGGTAAAGAAAAGAACATTAAGGAACAGAAAAAGGGAACTAATCATTATAAATATGATGACAATGAGAAATTAGTCGAAAGAAAAAAAAATTTGAATATTAGCAGAAGAAAGATTTTATGTTTTAAAAAATTAAGTAGGTATTTTGAAAAGGAAGCTGGGAGAGTGAATTAAAAAGAAGATAAAAGACTGGAAAGAAAATGAGTTAAGTTGTAGAAGAATAAATGACATATGTGTATTAAGAGAAATAATAAATAATGAAATATATGAGTTATAATGATGATTTATAGAGTGAATGTGAAATGATATTATGAATAATGAATTAAATAAATAATTATGAAGAATATGTAATAATGGAGTGAAAGTGATTAATTAAGGAATAGAATGGATTCTGAGTAAAGATATGGAGAGGAAGAATAACTATACAAGAGACGGAACCAAATGATTAGCAAAGTATAATCGAAAAAAAAAATTAAAAGAAAGATAAATTAAAAATATTAAAAAGAAGATTAGAAGAATATAGGAATTAAATAACATTGAAAATAAAAGATAATACAAAACTAATTAAAATATATCATAAATACTAGTCTTTAGCACCTATGGAGTAGTACTGTAGAAAATTTAAACATTATAAAATAGTATGATTAATAAAGATAAAAAAAGTCAGAAGATTAGCAAGTAAGATAGTGAAATAGTTTAAATATTTTTAAAGTAGAAGAATATTAGAACAAAGCTATATAACTAGACAAAATAAGAAGATTAAAAAGAAGACAACATTTAATTAAGGGGATTTTGTGGTGATTAAAGCTTAACGTGTACCAACTAAAAAGGAAAACAAGGGAAGTAAGCTACAACTTCCATGTCAAGGTCCATATATCGTGAAAAGTTAAATATACAAATTTGTCACAGAAGAAAATAATGAAAATATTGCAAATAATAATAAATAATAGCTACAGGAAGCTAGAATGTTGTTAAAAGTGTAATATAAGTTAGTATTAAAATGTAAGCTATAGGAAGCTGACATTAGTGGTAATTTAGAATAAATATAAATTGTAAAAGTCAGAATAAATTAAGAAAATGACAATTACGTATATGAATGAATAAATTTCTAAAAAAGATAATTAAAACATGAATAAATGTTTCATTTATTTATCAATAAGTGATAAAAAATAAAACATTAATTCAGGGGATGTTAAAATGGTACAGTTTACATTAAAATTATTTTAGGAAGATGTTAAACATTTAAAGTTAGAAACATTTATAGTCTACAGTCTTAAATTCTAAATGATCTCTAACAATGGTATTGGTTATACATTTTTGGAATCTTATCCTTTAAGTAATGTTATTGATGTTGAATAAGAAAAGGTTTTTGGTTAAAAAAATCAATAGGAAGTTTGTTCTTAAAGCCTCTTATCAAATTTAGTATATAGTTTTTTTTTATAAGGAGAAGTGGGTTTAAAACTAATATCAAAGCAGAATTTAAGTTATTTGATATGTTAAAAAAGATTCATAAATTCAAAATTATAAATAGTTAACGTTGATTTGGTACAGTTATAGATTTAAAACATTTTGACATGTTTGAAACCTCAAATGATAAATTTGCCATTTATATAAACACTATTATAAGAATTAGATATTAGGGATTAGGATAGTGTAAAATGGATTGAATTAATCCACCTTTTTGTTAAATCCTGTATGTATGATTAGAAAAGAAAATTTTGTAATCTAGTAGATAGGATTTTGAACATTAAAAAAGGGATGACTTTGGTTGGTTTCCGGGGAGACAAGTTTGGGTTTCCTTCATCTTGACAAAAAAGGATGATAGTTAAAAAAAAATTGATTTTTTAATAAAGAAAAGTAGTATTTAAATAATTAAAGAGAGGCAAAATACTCACCGAAGAAGCAGATAACCTGAGACTGAATTCGCAGTTGATCCCAGGTGATTCCAGAACAATATTAAAAAAAATTGTTGACAGGAGGTTATGTCCTGACCAGGAGACATACACGGACGTAGTCCTAGCGTTGGAGTGTGTGTGTGTTAAGGTTTCATAGTGGTTTTGAGGCCTAATACACATGTGAACTTTTTAGCACTAAGAAAACCCAAGGTATTTAATTTCTTGTTACTTACATGCATCTATGAACTTTTCCTTTAAAATAGAATAGATTTTCTGATTTGCTTATGTTAAAGTAGAACATACCAGTAGTTTTCAATAGACATTTCATTCATACAAATATGACATAGTGGAGACTAGTGGTATAAAATAAAATTTTATATTAGATATAGTATGATAGAGATTAATTATTACTGACCAGAGCATAATAAGCAGAAACTTCTCCTATTGAACTTGTCATTACCAATACCATTTTCATTTTAACAGTTTAATAATAAATGTCATTCACCTAATTTTTATTGTTTTATTATATCGAACTTTTCTTTAGATAACCTATAATTCCCAGCAAACGAACCTACAAGTTTAAGCATTTCATAGGATAGCCCATTGAACCCAGACTGAGAGACGATTTCATGCTGACGTCACTAGTATCTACTGTAAGTGTTGATAACTTTAAATGTTAAACAGAACTTTTCATTTTGATTGGAGCTGGCCAGGGAAAATTGAGTAAGAATTTGAACCAAATTTGATTATTTTTTTATTAAAATTATTTGGAACTGAATGAATACAAATTAAAATCACTTTTTAATATTTTCTTTAGTAAAGTGTTGATTGTTTAAATTAAAAGAAAATACAAATCTTAAGCAACATAAACATATATCATCACATATATATATATATATATATATATATATATATATATATATATATATATATATATATATATATATATATATATATATATATATATATATATATATATATATATATATATATATATATATATATATATATATACAAGAGAAGGTTTAGTGCGGTGAGAAAATGTAAAAGATAAAAGGATTATTGGGCAAATACCGCAAAAAATGAAAAAAAAAATGCCTAAAGGCAAACCGTAGACACGTGTTTCTGACTATTGGTCTTCATCAGTATGGTGCAGCCAAGTTCAAAAGAGAATGGAACTAGCGATGAAATCAAATCAATAGGAGATCACTCAAGAAGCCAACCACACATTTGTGGACTGTGCTAACATTCCCAGTGATTACTAGGAAAATATTAGCGTCGCCACGGAGGTAAGTTATAGCCGCTATAAAGATGCATCCAAGCCCAGGGAAACTAAACAAGAGAAGGTTTAGTGCGGTGAGAAAATGTAAAAGATAAAAGGATTATTGGGCAAATACCGCAAAAAATGAAAAAAAAAAAAAAAAAAAAAAAAAAAAAAAAAAATGCCTAAAGGCAAACCGTAGACACGTGTTTCTGACTATTGGTCTTCATCAGTACGGTGCAGCCAAGTTCAAAAGAGAATGGAACTAGCGATGAAATCAAATCAATAGGAGATCACTCAAGAAGCCAACCACACATTTGTGGACTGTGCTAACATTCCCAGTGATTAATAGGAAAATATTAGCGTCGCCACGGAGGTAAGTTATAGCCGCTATGAAGATGCATCCAAGCCCAGGGAAACTAAACAAGAGAAGGTTTAGTGCGGTGAGAAAATGTAAAAGATAAAAGGATTATTGGGCAAATACCATATAAGGAAACAAAATTATATTTTTGTGTTTTAACTATTATCTGACTATTGAATGTACAGAAAAAATTATGATTTATTTTATAAAATGTCACTAATCATGCAGGCGACGTTGCCCTCTAAGTAAACAGCACAATACAAATTTTAGGGTTGCCATCCCCTCATCCTGGATTATACTATTCACTCACCTGACAATAGTACGAGCAGAGTTAGTGCATGTAGTTTTAATAGCAAAAATGAAATAAGTGTTAAATAGTTAATATAATAATTATTACACATTACCTACAATAGAAAATTATCTTTTTAATATCACTGAAATAGTCAAATTAAATTGAAAAAATTGAAAAAATATACGGATGAAATTTTGATTTGATAAAAATATATGAGACTAGTCTGTTTGTGATGTCACCAAGTAAGTGTTATTAGATCTTGGTGTTTGTACTGTAAAATATACTTCCTTTTAATCCACTATAGTTTATAAATTACTTTTATTGGTTTTTTTTTGTTCACTTATTCTAATTATTAAAATATATTCAATTTATTGTTTTTATTATTATTATTAATATTATTAAAATTATTTTTATTATCATTATTATAATTATTATTATGATTATTATTATTATATAAGTCTATAACTGAGTTATTATATTGTATGTTTCTAGTTATTTTAATATCCGTTTTATATATTTTTTTTAAATGTATTTTAGAATCAAATAAGCACACAATATTAAGTTAACATTAGGTAATGATTTGGCAGCCCATGCGCAACCAATTGGTCATAAATGGGCGACCAGTTTACATATTATTTGAACTTTTTAATGTATTTTATTATTGTATATGGATACTGAATGCTAAATAAATTTATTATTATTATTATTATTATTAAGTGAGGCTCATCAATTAAATAATTAATGATCCTCTCTCACCTATTCTGACATCACCCACAAAACTAGTAACATTTGGTATAAAAGCAATTTGAAAAATATATTAACAAAAACTAAAATTCAGAAAAACCTGTGTTGTCCATACCGATATCTTCATGTTTATCAAAATATAAAAGATAGGAAAAAATATCACTTAAATGTTTAATATCTGATCTTTTTTTAATGCTATTTTCATGTTGGTAAATGTGTGACATTTCTAAGAATTGTCATTTTAAAGTGTTGGTTTCTCTTTCTAATACGGATACATTTTCATAGTCCATAAATGGTCATTTTTATGGACATGTTCAGCCAAAGCACAGCGTTCAGGGTGTAGTCTACAGTAGCTCTTGTAGGATGTTGTACGGTCTTAAGTATATTGATGTTTGGCCAATATATGATTTTTGGCATGTACTACAAGGGATACTGTATACCACATCACTCAACGACGTTATTTAGACGAAATTTTAGAAAATATTTACAAAAATGTACCATCAGTACTTCACTTGTAACATCCTGTATCTCGAAAACGAAACATTTTTGGACCTATGTTTATATGAACTGTTTTTGGATGTAGATTACGCTGTTACAACATGACCGTCTAATTTCGGGACACCCTGTATACATAATAATTAAAAAGAAAAGGTACAAAGATTTTCGAAAAGGAATAAAAATTGCATGGTGTGGCTATTTAATTTAAATGCAACATAAGAATGTATATGGTCCGTTTACGTTGGCCTGGCGTATTCACAATTTTAGTGGTGCAATAGCGAAAGTTATTTAAGTATTTACGGAGATTTTTCAGAACTATTACAGGTAGAAAAAAATGTAAATAATATGGGCTATTATCGGCACTAACGTTTAGTTTCTGGAAAATTTATCTCCTCTAATGCCCCTACCTCAAACCATTGCATTCATAACTGACAATCGGCAGGCGTTCGACAAATATTGTTTTTAGCCAGACTCAGGATAATTTAAAAGAATTGTTGGACTTGGTATTATTGTAGTGTCCGATTACAATTAGAAGAACACAACTACGTCATCATTTGGCAACGTAATTAATTGGTTATCGCCGCCAAATGGGGGTTTAGTGGAGTGTTAATATTGTAATGAGTTAGCCGGCTAGTACTACCAAGGTACTATGAGAAAGATGTTAAGTTGCCACTAGAAGAAGTGGATATAGTTGTCTGGGATATAAATAATTGTCAGTCAGAATAAAAGATAGTTGTCAATCGTATTTGTTTTTAAAATTTGTATTACTTGTTAATAAACGTTTTAAAATACCCCACGTGTTTTGCAATATTATAGAAATATAGGAAATACTGTTTTACACCTAACAACTTACTTAATTTTTATTTATTGAAAGTTATAGATAATATGCATTCGAAATTCGAAGTAATGGTTATGACGTAGCTGTTTTTCTAATTGTAATCGTATCTGCATGCAATCGTTAGAATTGAGAATGAAGGCAAATTAAGTTTTGTCTCGTAAGCGGTTTAGTAATATTTTGTATTTTTATACCTTAAATAAGTACCGTAAACCCCGCAGGTCTTTTAGTTTGTAATGTATATTTTTCTCATCCATGTAAATGTTTAATATGGATAATATGGGTGAAACTAGTTATACTCTTCACACAGTAGTCTGTGTATTATAGGTGTACTTTCAAAAAACAAAATTTTTTAATATTGATCCAAATTTTTGTATCAAAATCCTTTTTATCAAGTTTTAAACAACTTTTAAAAATATCCGTCCGTCCATCTGATGTCACGTTGTTTGTCTGCAAGATAAGTTAAAAATGAAAAATGATAGCAACTTGAAATTTTCAGGAAAATCAAGCACTATAAGGGGACAAAGCCTATCACTTTAAAAAAAAATCTGTTTAAAAAGGAGTGTTTAAGGGGGTTGAAACTTAAAAACAAGCACTATAAGGAGACAAAGCCTATTGATTCTTCAAAAAATCTAATTAAAAATAGGGCGCTTAACGGGGGTTGAAATAAAAAAATCAAAAACAAGAAAGGATAACTTGAAATTTTCAGGACAAATCAAGCTCTATATGAAGACGAAGTCTATAAATAAATATGGGGTAGATAGAGGGGTGAAATTTAAAAAAAGTTAGAAATAAAAACAGAAAAGGGATATCAACAAAATTTTTAGTAAAAATCAAGCTCTATAAGGGGATAAAGCTTATTGATTCTGAACAAAAATCTTCATTCTAGTTGGAGGGTTATTGAGCGTACACTGAATTGTATATATCCCAATTTCTTTCTCTTTTGATTTTGATTTAATATAAAAACTATCTTGATTTTTAACAATATCTCTCATGCGAATGTCACAAATACGTGTATGTAGGTGTCTGTGTGTCTGTATCCACGATACCTCAAAAATGCAGAGAAAAACAATTAATTAAAGCTTATAAAGTAGATTAGATTTTGGGCATATTCGGAACATCTGGGGGTACTTTATAGAGAATCGTTTTTCTACTTTAAGGATTATATGTTATTTACGCTTGAAGGAAAAAATTCGTCAAATAAAAGTTGATTGTGATATAAAATTCAATTAAAAAAAAAAATGAGAAAAGAATGTAGATATTTGAATTTTGACCTATCCTGTTAAGATTTGTTTCGAATTAAAAAAAAAGTGTATCGGCATAAAATGTAGACTAATATCGAAAATCTTTTAACACAAAAGATTGGTTTTAATTGCTTCTTTTGCAGTATACAGGCCATTGAGATCAATACGATATTTATATAAAATTGGCATTAGCGTATACTCTGTATAATTTAATAATATTTGGCATTGTTGTAATGGCAAAAGTGAGGTCAATTCAAATATAAAATAAAATAAAATAAAATAAAGGGCATTCCATTTAAAAAACATAACTTTGATATATTTTACTTTTTTGGAGAACCCTGTATGATTAAAATTATTTTTAAATTGTTTTATTTTCGGACATACATCTCATTGTGAAAAGAAATTAAAAATCTGATGTGTCCAACACATGACTTTTCTATCTAGTTATTATAGGCTTTTTCCGGTTATTTTGTACAACCTATTGCAGCATCTCTATAAATGTTTAGAGGATAAACTAAATATATACATTGTCCACATACATCTACCCCAAAACATTTTTCTATAGATATTCATTGAAAACGAAAATACTGAAAAATTTAAATTTAGCACTTTTCCATTACGGTCCATTTTAGAAAAATCATGTATAAACAAAAATTATAGAGATCGATATCGCAAACAACTTTTAGTTCAACAATTTTCATAAAAATCAGAATTTCGCACATTTTGTCAAATTTCTCGGATACAGACCATTTCAGGAAATTTTGACATAAAACAAAAATTATAGATAATAATATCAGAAGTAACTTTTATTTGAATAATTTTCTTCTCCAAACATAAATAACAGATATATTCCATAAAATATAAAAACGGCCTCCCATAAAGTACCCCCCCTAGATGTTCCGACTTTGTCCAAAATCTAATCATTTCACGTCAGGCCGAAATAAACCTTAAGTTTAAAATTTAATGTTTTTTTCTTTATCCGTTTTTGAGTTTTCTTCAAAATTCAAAATTTACACATTTTCTCAAATATCTCGAATACGGTCCATTTTAGAGAAATTATGTATAGAATAAAAATTATAGAAAATTATATTCCAAACAACTTTTATTTGAACAATTTTTATAAAAAATATTTTTTTTACATTTTGTCAAATTTCTCGAATACGGACCATTTTAGAAAAATTTTGTAAAGAACAAAAATTATAGACAATTATATAAGAAGTAACTTTTATTTAAAGAATTTTCTTCTCCAAACGTAAATAACAGATATATTCTATAAAATATAAAAATGACCACCTATAAAGTACCCCCCCAGATGTTCCGACTCTGCCCAAAATCTAATCAGTTCATTAGACGCTGGAATAAAGCTTAAGTATGAAATTTGGTTTTTCTGTGTATCGGTTCATGAGTTATGCGACATACAGACACACAGACACACACACACACAGACATCATCGCGAAAATAGTCAAAACGGATTCAGGGGACGTCAAAACGTAAAAATCCGTCGAAAACTCGAGGTCGAAAAAAATCATGATTCCTATACTTTCCTAATATCTGTATACAGATAGGAAAGTAAAAAAAAAACAAATAGTTTTAGCTCTCCAGACCGAAGCGTTACCGGTGACCCATCCTGTACATAAGTCATTGCCTTACAAGGTTCATTTTTCAAAATTTCAAATAGACATATTTATAAAGACTTTTTGACTTGTTTTGTTTTAGAGAAAACAAAATAATAAGTACCTACTCGTATAAACTTAGCCAAAAATATTAAATTTTGGTAAAAATGTTTGTTTTATTTATAAAGACAGAGCACTAGGTATTTACTTTTAAAATTAAAACCGATAATTACAAAGTATGGCAGTAAGTTAAATTGCATTCGGAAATAAACATATTTTTAACCATATTTGTTAATCGAATTATTTATTTAATTAAATTTCAAAACGCTCGTATAAAAGTTGTATTTATTCCGGCCCTGTTCTGCTTCAAATGTTACAGTACTATAAATTATAAAGATTTTATAGCGCCATCTTTTAAATTTCCTTAAACTTCTTACTGCACAGATTCCTACAATCTTTGGTCAACGCAAATACCATCTTTCATCCGCGTTGTCTCTAGCCGATTAGGTTAATTAATAATTAGCTTTTATTTCAAACCAAGCTTTCAGGAAAACCAAACATTATTTTAAAGTGCGATTTGTTTTATTTATTTGATATGTTATTTGTACGGGTGGTAACGAAAAGAAAACTTCTAAATATATGTTTAGTTTTAAAGTAAATACGTCGAGAAGTCGATGGTTTTGTGGTTTTGACACCAAGGATCAAAGTCATTTTTCGAGTATTTTTAAAAAACTCAGCTTCTTTATAATTATTTACAACCCGTAGGCAATGTAGGCATAATATATTAAAATTATTTATCAATAATACTTTTCCCGAAAGCTTCGTCAAAAGTAACCTCTGCATATACGGGGAATTAACATGGGCGATCGCCAGCATTAAAACATTTTATAAATGCTTTTATTACTAACCATCTAGTTTCTGGCGTGTAGAACGTGAAATGCTATTTATCACTTTCATTAGTCCTTTCAGGATAGGTAGTAAATACAAGATAAAAAGACACTGCAATTAATAAAAAATGTAATTATATACAATTATGTATACGTAGTCGAGCATAAAAATAGATGAATAAATACATCTTATAAATAATAATATTAAAAAATGTATTTCCGTAGTTTATGAATTTGAATATTTTAATTAATTATAATAAACTTTTAACCAAAGAATACCTATCCAAGAAGCGAAACTAAATGGGCGATTCGCGGACAAAAAACTGCGAAGTTTTTCAGTGTTTTAGAGGTAGTTTAACGTCAAATATAGCTGTCAATTTATGTAGAACAATGTTTGGTACATTATTATTAGCGTTTTGTGAAAATTGCAGTATAGTTCTGTTAAGTAGTAGAAATTAGACAGTTTAAGGGCGGCGTCTGGCCATATCTCGAAAAGTGTTTATCTGAACAATTTCACAATTTTTTTACAAAATCTTAGAATGAAATTACTTAAAAATGATTTTACTTTTGCAACTTTTTGCTATGTCACGTGATACACCATATAATTGTGTTTTCTAAAAAAATCTATATAATTTTAAACCAAGCTTTCAAAAAAACAGAACAATATTTTGAAGTGTGATGTGTTTCATTATTTTTCTGTGTTGGTTGTACGGGTTGTAACGGAGAGACAACATGTAAATATGTTTAGTTTTAAAGAAAATTCCTAAGTCAACGCAATTATATGTGGTTTAGATACCAAAAGTCAAAGTTATTTTTCGAGTACTTAAGAACAATTTCTTAAGAAGTCTTTATAACACCTAGGCAGACTTCATGAAGGGGTTTCAATATTTAAATTAATGCCAAGAAGTATATCTTTCTCGAAAGCTTGGTTTAAAGTGAACCGCGCTTATACGGCAGATTTCTATGGGCGAACGCCAACCTTAAAGATTTTTATTACATGAACAAAAATATATTGCGTTATTCGTAAATTTTAATAAACGTTCTTGCATCCGGCTGTAAAAGTTCTAATTTTAAACTTTCTAAATCGCTATTTATTATAATGACAATTTACGCCTACGTATTATGCATCGTTTAATTTCTTAGTCTTTTATTTAAAATATGTCTTTTTTGTTATGCTAACCATTCAAATTAAAACAGTAAATAAACAATAACAAAACATTAATTAAAATACATGACAAACTCACTCCGAGGAACAAAGTCGCTGCTATCAGCATGCAATCGAAATGCATTTACAGCTACCTACAGTACTTCTGGATATGTAACATGTAGAGGGTGGGTTACCCCACGGCACTTAGGCCTCACTAGGCCTATTCTGTATCCTGCTTAGAGATGATAGGTACCTCCTAGCTCGTGAGACAGCCTACATTTAATCTAGTTGACGACGTCGTCAATAGGTGCTTCTTTTATATCGGCTGGTGTTAACCAATACTCGCCGAAAATAAATATTCTAATAAATGCTAGCGTCAGGTAATCGTAGAGTATATGCTCAATAGTCTCATCATCTTGTTCGCACCCCCTGCGGGTGCAGATTCTGTCAGCCCCATGATATGGAGATGCTTCCGTACATGGCAATGACCACTACCGATGTTGTCAGTCCAACAGAAGGAACAAGTTTAAAAAGTATTTGTTTGGCTGCCGTCTTGGCTAAAAAATCAGCTAGAAGGAAGGCTACCTTTCGATATGGCATGCCATCTTAAAGTGACCTTGTTAATGGATACTCTTGCCAAAGCTCTCTGATATTCTAGTGCTAACCCTAAGTAAATTCGTAGTCTGTTCAGGGTAAGTAGTGCTTGTCTGCTATCTGTATAGATGAGCATATTCCTTCCAGTGATATTGTTTCTGGTGATTTCTTTTACTGCTGTGAGAATCTCCGTGAGCTCGGTTCGAACTACATTGGCACTATTGCTTACAGCCCATCTTATATTGAAGTTTAAGAAATTGGAGCATATTCTACATTCTGTGCCATGTTTTGTTTTAGAACCGTCGGTGTGGACATGAATCGTACTTGCCACTTCCGGCCCTCTTATTTCTTCTGGTATAACTTCATATGGCTTATGGAAGATATCTCGTTGAGATATAGTTTGTTTTCTTGAAGCAGTGGGAGCGTATCGAGCGCCTTTTGCCAAAAGCGACGTCTCGCCTCACCATATCATACATCAGGTTCTATTTTAACCGTGCAGAGACGTGTCATTGTCATCAGAGCCAACCTCCTTAATGTAAATATTAAAAGGAGTGAGACTAAGAACGACTTCCATGGCTCTGGTTGGTGTGCTTTTCATGACTCCTGTTATGTTGAGACATGCTGTTATTTGAATTTATTCCAGTTTGCGGATAGCTTTCAATTTAAGTCCAAGTGACGACTCTGGGGGATAAAACTCTAGGTGCGCCCCACGGTTCGGCGTCATTGTTCATAAGAAATATATGCTCTTTTCACCCTGTTTTCTTAGTATGAGTTCCATGTTAACTTGTTGTGAAAGGTGCTACTTCACCTCTGTTGCAAAGTTTTGTTTTGTGTTTAGGAGCTCTGGAGGTTTTAATTCCATTTTCATCCTTTTCCTTTTAAAAAGGACCCATTTCTGTCTTCTTGGGATTAATAGACAGTGAATGGTCCTTGTACCATTGGTCCATAATTGTTCTTAAAATTCCCTATTTGCAGAATGACCTTACGCTGTTGTGTTGTAACTGTCATTATTGTTATTAAAATAATATATTTTACATAATGAACATAGTAATAATTTTCTGTCTGTCATTGTTACTTTAGTATGTGTTTAATTCTTATGAACCAAAGGACAAAAATGATTAATTTTCATACGTTTCCCAGTATATTAAGTTACCATACTTTGGTACATACGAAAATTCATTCACTTTCGCTTCTTTGGTAGGTTTTTTTTGCTTTTAACACACAAGTAGGTATGCAAAAAAATACAATTACCTTCCTCAAATTTAACTTCTATTGATAGAAATTTTTCAACCAATAAGAAATAGAGTGTTAAAAATAATTCCATTATATAGCAGAAAACTAGGATTTTAAATTCCTCGGAAGTCCCCAAGTAAACCAAAAATTAACCTACGAAATAATGAAAATTATATCTTATATCATACATTCATTTATACAATTTGATGTTCCGGTAGCTCATTTGTTTAAAGCGGTGTGGTAGAATACGAAAAGATGTTTTTAAATTTTTCATTAAATTTGTTTTCACTTTGAGGTTTAGAAAATAATTTTCATTATTTTTTAGTAGGGGTAATTTCTAGATTTATTTGAGGACTTTCAAGGGACGTAAGCCTATTTTTTGGGTCAGTAAGATCTGCAAGTTTGTTCACTATATTAATAGCCCTTGTCTTGCGTTATTTACATACATACGACCTGGGGAAGTATCTACATGCATCAGCATATTTTTTCAAACGAGGCTGATTAGTAGTTTGTTGAAAAATTAAAAATTTTCTGCCACCGAGCTTGGATTTGAAATCATACTCATTTAAACAATTTTGATGTCGGAGACTTATGTCCTGATAACTCAGTTGGTTAGAGCGTATGCGTAAAATATGAATAGGTGGGTTCGAATCCCCCATGGATAGAAATATTTAAATTTTTCATTAAATTTGTTTTCACTTTGGGGATTCAAAAATAATTTTCATTATTTCGTAGGAGTATTTTTGAGACTCAAATAGAAAGCTCATCAACTGTCAACAACAGGGAGGTACGATTTATCAAAAACGAAATGTCAAAATTTTATACCAATATGACTAAAGTGATGTTTTTTATATAAAGTGATGTCATCTACATCCTTTACCACCTCTCTAGTAAACAATAATGTCATTGTATTAAAAAAATAGTCTTTTCCAATTTTTTTTTTTTAATAAAAGTTAGACTGGGCGCTTTTGACTTACAAATCCATTATCAGATCCATCATCAAAGACATCATTAAAGCCATCATCAAAGCCACCCTAAAAGACGTCACAAGTTAATAATTATTCAATTATTATTGAATGATGTTAAAACTAGGATACCTGCCACATGGGATCATTGATCGAATACAACATTGGAATCATCTATTTAAAATAAGTACATTAAAAGGTAAAGGAACCAAACCCTCGTTAAATCATTTAATTAGGTAAATTAATAAATGATATTAATTAATTATAAAATCCTCTGTACCAACATGACGAGTGACAGGTGATAAGCGTAGCAATTTTGACAATAAACACTGACAAATGGCAGTAAAAAGTAGATAGGAACGTTTGACAGTGGTTTTGTGGTCAACCAGGTTAGACAATACTGATAATAAAAACAAAAATATAAATATTGTAAGATGAAGAGGAGGAAAATACTAGGTTTCTGAGCATATGAACAATACAGAGGTCCGAAAAAACCAAAGTACATTTGGTTTAGAAAATTATTGTGCAACCAAATTTGAAGAAGTAGAACAAAGAGCAATGACTTTAGATTCACACTAGGCCAGAGAACTTGAAGGTTGATACCATGACTCACATGTGCATGGCACCTAGTCGGAGAATAAAAGTTAAATTGGAAAGGAAAAAGTTTTTGGAAAAGTAAAAAGAATAAACACTTTCTATTATATTTCTGGCACTTCTTAAATTGTTAACTCTTCCCTCCCGAACTATTGTCAGCAGGATAGTTTTGACTTTACTATTAACCTAACCTAATTTACAATTTTAACCAAATATGACCTAGAGAATACAAAATTAAATATAACATCTAATTATTTCTGACCAATTTTAAGCAAATTTTAAAAAATAGACCCTTTAGTATCTAAATACTTCTGGTAGGTATTGTAAACAGGGTTCTTGCAGAAAAAAACAGTAATTTTTTGGTAATGACCATTAATAAATTACATAATTGTAACAACCAATATATTATATTTTTAAAAATCTGGATTTTCTTGTTGGTAGAGAATTTATAAGATAAAAAATTAAATTAAAAATTACACCGAAGAAGAAGAAGAAGAAGAAGAAGAAGAAGAAGAAGAAGAAGAAGAAGAAGAAAAGAAGAAGAAGAAGAAGAAGAAGAAGAAGAAGAAGAAGAAGAAGAAGAAGAAGAAGAAGAAGAAGAAGAAGAAGAAGAAGAAGAAGAAGAAGAAGAAGAAGAAGAAGAAGAAGAAGAAGAAGAAGAAGAAGAAGAAGAAGAAGAAGAAGAAGAAGAAGAAGAAGAAGAAGAAGAAGAAGAAGAAGAAGAAGAAGAAGAAGAAGAAGAAGAAGAAGAAGAAGAAGAAGAAGAAGAAGAAGAAGAAGAAGAAGGGTTACAAAGTAAATAAAATTGTTGAAGGAGATGAACGAAATTTTGAAAGGGGTTCCCTTTTTGCTTCTTTTGATTTTCTTTTAAATAAAGCTGAATTAAAATAGACAAATTGTAAAGTTCAAAGAAATGTATAATGAGTAAACTTCTTTACCTGATTAAAATAAGTATTGGTGTTGTATCCTGATAGTTTTTGGAGCCTACCCAGCAGAAGGACTTGCATTTATGGATATTCTTGGTGTTTGCAAGAGTTTTGAAGACAAGTGGGATGGAAAATTTTGTCTTTAATTCCTATAAGAACCATAGTGTGTAAACAATCTTATATAAATTGTATGTAATGAACTTTGATAATATTATTTAATTATACTTACTAATTTATTCATTTCAACAGTAGTTTGGTTTATTTCATTAAAATAATTCATTTCTGGTTATATTTGTTGATACTATAAAAAATGTCAATTGTTATGAATCGACTAACCAAGGCTAAGGGATAGATCAAATGTCACAAAATTGGATAAACTCAATTAAAATGACGTGATAATCAGTATAAATGGTGTGTTCTTAAAGAGCTTGTGTCGAAGAGAGACGGCTATTAATAATATTATTATTATTTGCCGTGGCGCTCCGGGGCAGCTTACAAATAACTGGTAGTGCCATTTGACTTACAGGTGAGTAATAGTAGGACAGATGTACCAACTATCATTCATACGATAACCCAAATTATAGAACAATGGTGTCAAGAACAATTCACTGTCTATCAATCCCCAGAAGACAAAAATGGTCTGACAAAAATGGTTATTTTCACAAGGAAGAGGATGAAAATGGAACTAAAACCTCCAGTATTCCTAAACACAAAATTAAACTTTGCAAAAGAAGTGAAGTACCTAGGTCTCACTTTTGATAGCAAGTTTACATGAAACTCACACCTAGACAACAAAGTAATAAAACATAAATTACTTACGAACAATGCCGTCGAAACATAGGGCATACCTGGAGTCTCTCCCCCAGAATCGTCGCATAGACTTATATGGCCTTCATAAGACCCACACCGACCAGAGCCATGGAAGTCATTCTTAGTCTTACTGCCCTTGATATTAACATCAAAAAGGTTGCTATGATGATAATGACATGCCTCCGCATCCTTGAAATAGAACCTGATGTAGGATCTGGTGAAGAGAGACGTCGCTTTTGGTGGGAGATACTCGGTACGCTCCCATTGCTTCAAGCCAATATGGTCTCCATCTCATCAAGATATATCTTTCATATAAAATTATATCAGAACAAATAGAAGAGCCGGACGTGGCAGGTACGATTCATATCTACACCAACGGTTCTAAAACAAAACATAGGTGTAGATCCTTAAACCTAAACATAAACCCGAATTCACGGGGATTCTTATAGCAGCAAAATAAATCATAAGAAATATTATCACTGGAAGAAACATGATCATCTATACAGATAGCACTACTCACCCTGGGCAGACCACAAATTTACGTAGGGTTAGTACTAGAATGTCACGAAGCTTTTTCCGAAGTATCCGTCAACAATGTGGTTAACTTAAGATGTATCAGAGGTAACGCCACATTAAAAGGTAACCGTCTTGCTGATTCACTAGCCAAGAAGGTAGCAAACCAAATACTTTTTAAACCTAGCCCTTCTATTGGACTGATAACATTGAAAGTGAAAAACTTAATTAAAGAACATTCCTTTGTAAAATTTAAGTTATCTTGACAACACTACAGCAAAGAAATTCTTGACTATGACTAGACAAAATCTGCGCCTGATTACAGGCTTTCTGACTAGTCACTGCTTAGTACGAAACCATCTCCATACCATGGGGCTGTCAAAATTCGCACTCTGTAAAATGAGACCAGAGAAAACAAGAGAAGATGAAGCTACAAACAAATATCGTGCGATCCTAACTAAGACATATTCTAAGGGACCCAAGAGGGTATATTATACGCTATTGTCATGCCTATTTCATTATTTTCGTTTTGTTTAAAAAATTATTCACATATCTTAAGAAAAGCTAATATAAATCAACCTATTTTATCGCAACTAAACCCAAAAATTTTTGAACCATTAACTATATCAAATTTATTAACAAAATTATATATAATTTCACTAAATTAAATGTAATAATTTTCAATAAATTTCAAAACATGTTTTGTTAAGTAGGATATCAAGTATTTTTTACGAAATGTGGCAACTAGCATTTTGTAGGCGGAGCATATTACGTTGTTTATTAGGAGCGGTTTACAAAATATTCATTCATCATTTCATCAAGTTGTTGAGTTGGTTAGAATTTACCGAATTTATTTATCATAAAAGTACCAATTACAAGAAATATCTTATTATTTTTAAATAATAATTATTATTAATGTTTTGAACTAACCATGGTTATCCATCAGCCTTAACAAATTAGAAGAAGATGCGAAATAATAAAATTGGTCCTGGGAGTATTTCTAAAAGTCTCAAAGTACCTAGTTAATCTTATGAAAAATCGAATTTGTGCAAAAAATCTGCAATTTTTGATTAAAATTTTATAACAGGTTTTAAAATAATTCAATTTAATTTAGCATTGCCTTAAAGTTTCGGTAATGTTATTCGGCAAAACTTTTGATTTTAGTACTTAGGTAGGTCAAATAGTATATTACACACCGAGGTGGGAAGAGTTTCATTCCTTTCGTGAGATTAGTTAGATCACCGAGATGCGAAGCGTCGAGGTTAGCTATGACCTCGAGACAAGAATGAAACTTCCTACCGAGGTTTGTATACTATTTTATTTACAACCATCATATTTCGATCATAGTTAATAAATCTCTGTTTTGTTCTGAACATACCTAAAATATTTCATTTAACGACAAATTACCAAGCGCGCGGTTTTCTCAGAACAATCAAGTAAATATTGTAAAATTCGCGAATAATAAATATTAATAAGTAGTTTGTTGTATTTTATTGTTTGCGATTAAATAGGTACTATAAAATTTGTCAAAAAAATGTGTTATTTTTTTTTAAATATAAAAAATATTCATCTAGAATAGATGAAATGAGGGCGGGAAGTGATGGCGGGAAGTGATGGCGGAAAGTGAGGGCGGGAAGTAGAGGTGTGTAATGTGACACTTCCCAACCTTCAATGACGTTAATAATGACAACATTACATATATGGTTGTAAATAAAAGTTATTGTTATTTCACTATACAAAAAATCTTGAGGAAACTACGATTATAAATATAGGTTTTTGACTTTGAAAAAAGGTTCACAAAGCATGCAATATTTATCACAAAATTCAAAATAAATTTTTTTGTACCTACGAATAATTCACTACATTGGGACCAATTAAATAAATAAATCACATTAGGAAGCAAAATCTCTAAATATATTTTTTAGATCTTTAAAATTACTAGTTTTAGCAGATAAACATTATTCCATCAAAACAGCAGAAAATAATATTTAGCACGTAATTTCAAATAGGTACACTTTTTTTACGAATAATTCAGAACATTACTATCAATTTAATAAATAAAAAACATTTAGGAACAAATCTTTTACTTGTAATTTTTAGCTATTGCATTCAGGTTGAATTTCCATCAATTACTTTGCTTAAACAACACTCAAAATCTAAGGGTCTAGTTACACTCACTAAAATGGCGGAAGAGCAGAACCGGATTTACAAGTTTTTATTGTACTATTTCTGGTAAAGTATCATTATTTGAACTATAAAAAATGAATTTCCATTTTTATAGATAAAAACTTACACATTGACCTAAAAGGTGGTGGAAGGCCGAGGTTATAAAAGAAGGGGATTTAAAAGCTTAAATATGCCCGATTTTCAGCCGAGAGGTGCTAAATAAAGTAAATGAAAGAAATAAAAGTTAACTGATTTAATTATCACTCAAGTAGCTATTAAGCGGTGGAGAATATATTGTTTGCAAAATTACAACTTATCAATGACCATGATATAACTAACTTGGGGCCGTTTCCACCATTGGGTTTAACGAAGTTTAAAATGATATTTTTATACAAAATGTAATTTTAATCTTCGATTAGTAGTTTAAACTTTAACACAATGGTAGAATTAATCCCAAAGCGTTGAAATCATTCACAGAAAAAATAAAAAGTACATTTTTGCTTTACATAAGCGACAAAAGTAAAGCGAGTTCGATTTAATAGATCTTGGATCAGTCGTCATATGTTTGCACTAGGGAGAGCACATATGCTTTATAACTTGAAAACGGAAAGTACAAGGTCGCAAATGTCAAGTAATATAACCTTTCTTTAATGAACAGCTTTCACGAAATTAAGAACAAATGTTCATACACTAAAAGCTCGATAATCATATACGAAAGGCTCGCGGAAAATGACTAATAAGCAATCTCTGTGTAGGTAGATGCACTATTCAGGAAATCAAATTGTGGATTAATCTTACTTGGTCTTGGAACTGTCTCTGGTCTTGGTACTCTTATAGATTCAGACTGAAAGGTGTGCATCTTCATGCAAGACATTCAGTAAATCAGGGAAGCCACAACCAGCGGTGTGCAGGTAGGTGCACTTCTAGCAAATGTAAAATATAAAGTGATCTTACTTGAGACCTGTAGATCCAATGACGATAATATGGTGGTTGGTTTGAGCTGGATTTCTCACCATCTGCAGAGATTATGACTACTTATGTAAAGGCCTACCGTAGTAAC
This sequence comes from Psylliodes chrysocephalus, assembly GCA_927349885.1. Taxonomy (NCBI): domain Eukaryota; kingdom Metazoa; phylum Arthropoda; class Insecta; order Coleoptera; family Chrysomelidae; genus Psylliodes; species Psylliodes chrysocephalus. Next base: position 581,395 of record OV651816.1, on the reverse strand, counting down.
ACAACATGCACCACAAGCGTGCCGGTCCAATTTAATTGGTCTATGCACAATAATCATGCATGTATGATTGAAAGTCAGACAAATGAAGGTGAAGATAAAGTTAAAGTCTCAATCATAGTTAAAGTCACAGATGAAGTTAAAGTTAACAGAAAAAGAGCTGAAATTGTAGGCTGGTGATAAAGGAAGTCCAACATCTAGGTAATAAATGTTTGTCGAGTTAGAAAAAGTATCCGCTGTAAGCGCTTTTCTTAACCAATAAGGTAAAAACCAGAATATTTCTTAATAAACAATTTCTTTGCTAGGCAAAATAAGAAATAAATTTGTGAGAATACTTCCCAAGCGTTTTTTCAAAAGCTCGAAGAAAGAAAATGGCCTAATCCAAGTTCAAATTCTAAAACTTGAACATTAAAGATAAGTATCTTACTGTAGAACAAGTAAAACCCCGTTGATGACTACATGGTTAAATAATTCATTACCTAGGTGGAGGTAGAATAGGGACCAAAGTTTAGCAGAAAACGTTACTAGAAAAGGTGAATAAAACAGACTGGGGCATATAAAAGTTACGCAAATATTGTAAATGCAAATAATGTATGCTGTGATTAAATAAAAGTGTACAAGGAATAAAGTTGTAATATTTTCTTATTCATATCTATGAATGATATTTATTTTTAATACTAAACAAACGGTTATGATTTTGTTGCTAGTCTCATTAAAAAAAACTAAGTGAGTATTAATGTTAAGTATTTATTATCATAATATGCACAGTACAAACTTAAATATCATATTCCTGAATTAATTTCAAGCATAAAATGTCCTATGAACAAATATCCAATTCTCCATAGTTACCGAGCTACAAGAGTTCAAATGTCAAAAGATATAATAACATAGTATGCCATGTGTTCAAATATGTCGAAACACAGCACTGATAGTCGGAGAGCTAGTAACACAAATTTAATTAAGTATTTGATGCACTTTGAAATTTTGTAATTTGAAATCATTTAGATGGAAAAGCAGATAAACCTGTGTTGGCCAGACCCACCCCGGGACACCAGGTACTGCGCATAATAGAAAGGGGTCGTAAAATATGACCCAAAAAAAGTGTTTGATTCAGAGGCCAACAAACAACAATTGAAAGTTTAGGTAATTCTAAAAATACTAGTAATTTAGGCAGACACTTTTGAGAGGGTTTATAGTTAATAAATCAACCCCAAAGTTCATTTTTTTTAATATGATTTGAAGTGTTTGATTCACGCTGAAATTTTAATAGCGTCTTAATTAAATATAAAAAAAAATAATTTCAAAAACGCAGACACTTTTTCCGGGGTTTAATTGCCGGCCAACAAAAAAATAAGTCTTATTTACTATAGAACGAGATTTTAAATTCATATTTCAGAGTATAATAAAAAAATGCATTTATTTAGATGACTTAATAATACTTTTATAGTTTTTAAATCACATATATTTATGTGATTCCATTAAATTACAATGTAGGTATCATTTGACATGATAAATTTTTTCGTAAATATTTGTAATAAATTGTTATATATTATAATAAGCGATTCCAAACTTTTATCAAGATGTGCTTGGTGGCGCAGAGCGTACGGTGGTCAAAATTTGGATAGTGTGGATAGCAAGTTGGTGGTTCGAGCCCCAAAACTTTTATTTTTTTTTGGTTTTTTTTCCTAAAAACAGGGAAAAATATTATTGTTTTATTATTTGACAGTCTTGGTAATTTAAAATGTTTAGTTTTTAAAAAGTATATAATTATTCAATGCATAGTGGCGCATAACGAGGTTTATTAATTTTTATGTTGGCCGGCAATTAAACCCCGGAAAAAGTGTCTGCCTTTTTGGAATTAATTTTTTTTATATTAAATTAAGACGCTATTAAAATTTCAGCGTGAATCAAACATTTTAAATCATATTTAAAAAATATCAACTTTGGGGTTGATTTATTAATTATAAACCTTCTCAAAAATGTCTGCCTAAATTACTAGTATTTTTAGAATTACCTAAACTTTCAATTGTTGTTTGTTGGCCTTTGAATCAAACACTTTTTTTGGGTAACATTTTACGACCCCTTTCTATTATGCGCAGTACCTGGTGTCCCGGGGTGGGTCTAGCCAATACAGCTATATCTGCTTTTCCATCCAAATGATTTTAAATTACAAAATTTCAAAGTGCATCAAACACTTAATGAAATTTGTGTTATTAGCACTTGGACTATGAATGTTTTGTGCTTTGGAACTTGTCGGTATGGAAATCGTCGCTGATACTCCATGCAAGCAGCTTGCGAATATTCATGACAAAATCATTTAAAGCTTTGGTTTCTTTGAACACTCCGTCGCGGTGAGCGGACAATCCGTCGACCGCTGAGGGCAGCGATTTTCACCCGAGGTGGTTTGTTAAATATAGAAAATGAGACCTTCTCTATGTCTGTACGTGGCTGTTTATGTATTATGATTGTAAACGAAAGGTACTAAAATGGACGAAAATAAATTGTTTGCGTTGTTATTATTGTTAGAAGAGGAATAACAAGAGGAACTGCCAATTGCAACCGTCAACGTTTCCAATAAGCCAGTGGATAAGTTTTTTTTGTGCCGCGATACAGAAGGTGCCTTTAATATCACTATGCAGTGGAGGCTTTTTGGAAATGAAACCAAATTTAGGGAGTATTTTAGACTTTCTACAGATCTTTTTGAATTAGTGTTGAGTTTTATAAATGACGACATTTCCAAGAAACCTACAAATAAAGTCATCTGTATGTGTGAATTTGTCACTCATTGTTTTAAAAATAACAACAATATATTTGTATTCACAAACTGTCCCGCACTCGCCGACGATTCCGCTGATATCAAACTCAACAGATATGAACCGACTAGTCGCGACAAATCAGCGGCATGACGCTGTCCTACTCAGCTAAGCCGATTCAAGAAAACCATTCCCATTTAAATACTCTGGTTGGATAAAACCGTCAAAACGCGACGGTCGACGGACTGTCCGCTCACCGCAACGGAGTGTTCAAAGAAACCAAGGCTAAAGGTACACTATGTCAGCATATTATTAATTCAAAAACAGCAAAGGCACGTTGCAAATTTAAATTTATCATAAAAAGGAAACGTAGTTGACAAGTGTAGTACTGAGTAGCTAACTGACGTTTATAATTATTAATGATAACCAAAAGTTTTGAAAATGTGATATTTAAGTTTGTGTAGTAGGTCTTGTAACATCCTGTATATGTAACTGATCATTTTAGAGATGTAAAAAATGTAATCTGGACAGCTACATCTCAAATAAACAAAGGAAAATGTGTCCAATGTGGATAAACAAACGCTTGAGATGTAATCAATGCATCAGATGTGGATATTTAAACGCAGCAATAGTTGGTATTTTTTTGACAGTTGGTGTGATGAAATTTTTTAGATAAAATAGTTAATCGAAAATTATTGAAGAAATCGAGTTTTTGTTTGATTTTATTCTTTACATAATTTCGTGTGTTTTTGCTTATATTGATAGCACTTGTGGTTTTATTATTAAATAAACAGGTCAATAACATTTTAATATCAACAAAATTAAATATAATTATTATAAATTTAAAATTTTTAAATGTTAAAAGTGTTTTAAAAACTATTTATTAACTGACTTGAAAGTATTTATTAATGCTCAAATTCGTACAACAGAAAATACTTTTTTATTTTTAAATGGAGGTATATTATTTATGTATGGGCCAGAGCCCATTAAAACAATACAATAATACAGAATACATATTACAGTTATTAAATAATAATAAAATCCTAAATAATAATAGGTAAATTAATTATTAATATGTACATATTAAGTATTCATAATAATTAATAATAATAATGAAAAATCTAAACATAACTACTAAATTCTGTGGGAAAGATATGTTATGTTAGGTCGATTAGCAGATATTTATTATCAATCTAGGAATAAAAGAATGAGAAGCATCATCTTAATGCGTTGTTCGATATAAATTTATTCTTGAGGACTTTCCCATACAGCACAAACACATTTCGGAAATATTTCAAAAATATTACATTGAAACATTTGTTATGTTGTATAAATATTACGAAACATCCCAGAAACATTTTTTAAATGTGCCTGAAACGTAAAAATGTCCTGTAAATATAATATTTCTGAAATAAAAATTTGAAATCTTTTAGAAATATATTCTAGCTTCTTTTTCTAAAATATTATTAGACTAAAAAAAGACATTTATAAATATACATGTCTATTTAAAATACACAAAACTCAAACATTGATTCTTAAAAAAAAAAAAAACAAATAAATAATTATTAACAATATTTCATAAAATATAAAGGCGAATCGCTTTATTTCCAGAAATGCCTTTAAATGCACTAATTTGAGACAAATAGTTTTTTTTTTTTTTAATAGATGCCCCAAGTAAAGAAACATTTACGATTATTACAATGTGATCATTAGGATCAATTAGCAATTTTATTCTAATCTAACTTATCAAGGGATGAAAAACTTCATAAATTGATAATTCTACTCTCTAGTATACCTTAGAGTCTAAATCACTTAACTGCACTATACTCTGCTTTAACATCACTGAACAAGCTCAAAAGGCTTGGTTCTCTTGAGTCTTCTTATTAGATTGGAATTCTTGAGGAGTTGGATATCTCGAGGTTTCCATGTTGGAGCAGTCGTTGTTGGTGACTACTGGCAAATTTTTGTATTGTATTTTTAACAGTCTCAACTCTAAGGTCCCTATGAAGATTAGTATTGTGGCAGTACAAGGGTGCATCAACGATGTTCCTTAATACTTTATTCTGGAAACGTTGAATACCTTCGATGTCTCTTTTACTGGCACATCCCCAAAGCTAGCGAATCGCTTTATTTTCACCAATTCCTTTAAATACACTAATCTGAAACAAATTATAGGTATTTAAAAAGGTCTATTAATATTAGTTTAAATTAACTATAATAAGACAAATAATACTCATGCATACACAAAACATGAAGCTCTACTGTTCAATCAGCTGTAGAACTTATAAATAAAACTGGTGGAAGGACAGCAAATATAGGTGATATTTAAATAGAAATAAGAAAATAAAATGCCTATAAATTTGATAAACGGAATTGCGTACGATTAATGTACTTCTCAAGAAAATGCTTGGAACATATACAGCTGAATTTAGAAGGTTCCCAATTATGTCTCCTGACATACTATCTAAGCGCTACGATATTGAAGATTTTTTTGAACTCTATAAATATTATTTCGTATGAAAAAGTATTATTCCAATATAGGTAGGCCCAAAAGTTGATAGAATATATTTTTTTGCATTTTTAAAAGCATACTTTTACACATTTTATACAAACCTGTCAATACTGTCCTGTATAATATTTATAATTTTCATACTAACCTATGAAACGTTATTCCAGTCGATTCTTTACAAAAACGTCTATCGCTAGAGCAGGAACGTATAACACAGCAAGGCATTATATACTTTATACGTTTGTAACACTTAAAATTTGCTCAAACACAAATTAAATTCAAATTTAATTACACAAATGACAGTAAAAATATAACCTATAAAATTGACAATTTGCACTCACAGTAATGGCGGACCGGTCCCACTTTTCGCTTACGCATGTCGTATCCCTAGGTTGCCAGATCAATGGTACAAATCATGCGCTGTATGCAATTTTTGTGTTTACCGAGTATAAAGTTGACAAATGACATGTCACCACGAGAAATCAAAGGCCTCTTTTCTGTCTGATTTATCTCAAATTTCTGCATCTTTTTATTTGTTATAAATTTGAAACTAAATTCTTTAAAATGTCCTTAACTAAACCTATTTTTGAATAATAATGTTTTTAAATAAAATTAACTAGTAAAAACATTAATAAAAACACGTTTAAAATTCAAATATCTTAAAAAATATTATAAGAACACAACTGGCCTCTTACACATTTCTTCAGTAACCAACATTTTGTTGACTGCAGAATTAATTATGTCTTATTAGGAAAAAGATTATTAAAAGAGAAGCGCTAATGCTAATTATAAAACGGGTATAAATATCCTTTTTTAATATTTAGTTCAGTTTAATGCATAATCATAATACTAATACAAATACTAATAATAAGGGAGTATAAATAGACCCTAATTTAAAAGACATAGGGGTCTATTCTGTAACAATTCCTTTATATTTAACGGCCTTTAAAAATATTGGCGGCCTATAAAAATATGTTTGTATTCGTTAATTTACTTCTGTCATTATTTAAACAGATTTCTTTAAGATAGTCCTCTAATGTATTTTAAAGATCCGTTTAAATAATGACAGAAGTAAAGAAGAAAATATTTTTAAAGGCCGTTAAATATAAAGGAATTGTTACAGAATAGACCCCAATCTCTCTTAAAACTATAATCTATTTATAAATATTTATTACAGAGGTCCATAAATAAGGGATTGATTCATTGGAAATACCAACGGTTTACATAATTACGCTGATATTTTTCTGAAGTTTTCAACGTGGAATTTGAAAACATATTTACAATATTATTTTCTGTGAGGTTTATAGCGTAACGCCTTTTGGTTTCATATGAAAATTAATAAAAATATTTAAAATTAGTTACTTTCTCTTAATAACCTAAAATAATTTAAACTCGAGTGGATTATTCATATCTACTCTTGTTGTTGCACAAACTACTATTTTGTAATGTTCACCCTCTAGAACGTATATGAAATATATTCGTTCAGTTGAACGCAATAGCATACTTTTTCGTTTTGTGGTCTGTACGTAGATAAGCTAATATCCATGTGGGTGTAGAAAAAAATAATGTTTGATCTAAGAACAAACCCTGGATATTTAGAACACGTTAATTTTTCCAAATTAACGACAGCAGATTTGATAGAAATAGTATTATTTTATTTATTTTCGTTCATTATTTTAATTAGCTTCAATTTTTGATTTTGTACGGACCGATTAAACACTGGTACATATTAGAAACATACAAATTCGTATCATCTGCAAACAGATGCCTTTAAAAGTATTCTAAATTTATATATCATTGAAGCATAAAAAACGCACCTTACGAATTTTGCAGAAAACATATTTGTACTACTGCTCAATATATCTATATTAAAATACACAATTTTTCACGGAATTAAACGACACATTATATTATTTAGATAAAATTTAATTTATCCCGTTCTAGTGGTACGCTAATGCAATTTATTTAACACTCCGCTATGACTAACAAATATGTAGGGCCCTCAAATCCTAAAACAGTCCTCCAATATGTTCCACTCCTGATCTACAAGTGGACTGATTTTATTGTTGGCATCACATTATATTCTATTTTATGAATGAACAGTTATATCTCTGTTATCTCTGAACAAGACGATCGAGCATATCTTCTATGCATCTCTTGGCAACTATATTAAAACTGCAGGTTGGCTCATGAGCTAGGAGGTGCCTATCTATTTAGGAGGATGTACAATAGGCCTCGTGAGGCCTAAGTGCCATGGGTTAACCCACCCTCCACGATGTACCCATTGTAATTTAAATTTAGATTTCGTATTAATAGAAATAAAATTACTCCTAATATGTAAATTATTGAAAAATATAGGTACATATCGTAATGCAAGATGCAAACTGGAACTTGGGTTTTTAAAATTAATTTCTGAATATTTAATACGTTTTGTTCGATAATTTCGATTACTAATTTTCAGCACCAATCAAAAAATGTTTGAAAATGTAACGTTAACAATTCTTCACTAGTGGGGCTTTCTACATCTTTAAGACAAATTATTCATCTGTAAGTCGCCCAGGAGCACCACAGGAAATGATAATATTAATGTCTCTCCCAAAATAAGCTCTGCGTTCAGAGCTTCAGGGGTTCATTCGTAAGGGAGAAAAATATAGAAAGGGATTACATCAAAAAATTGTACATACTACGTTTTGCAATTGGTACACTCATATATATTATGGTTATTAATACTATTCGATGTCATTAATAAGGTTTTGTAAATAATTAAAAAATGATATTAATACATATGTTTCAGCTCGTCGTTGCCAAACCTGGTTTTCTAAATAACCATGTATACTCCTAACATAATCTAAAAAAGGTATATACTTCATAGAATCTGTTGCTGTAGTTGGAAAAGTGTGCGTGTAAATAAACATTGATTTAATATGTAGATCCTTACCAGTCAATTGGAAAAACCGCTGAATTTCAACTATTTAATGATTCATAATTATTAAAGGGTAACTGCCCCCTACTGATGAATCATAATATACAAAAAAAAAATATAGGAAGTTGGTATTGTTTCAGATTTTTACATTATCCGTGGGAACTCATAAAAGCAATTATAGCGATTTGTAAAGTGGTTTAACACGCTAGGTTTTAGATTATTGACCTTAAAAGGCCAAGGTTCTAGTCTCATGGTTTTTGTTTTAAAATGTATTTTTTACAACTAAAAAAAGGAATTGAATTAGACGTAAAAAATAGAAGAAAATAAAAAATTGTAACATTTAATTTTTACATGTGCTTTGAATATGTTTATTTTTCGTATTTACTTATTTCTTCGTCAACGTAAACATAGGCGCCGGATTTCTATAATCCTTATGGGTGCTTAGCCAAAAGCGGCATAAAATAACTGAAGCGATTTTTTTTTGGTGCCACGCCAAAAAATGTTTTTAGGCTTTCGAAATCTTAAACTGCTTAAAAATATACAGAAAAATTTTTGCAAAAATATTTTAGGGTTTTACTTTTAATCTCATCAAAAAGGTATCACAATAGTTATTTCCTTGATTTTATTTTGAAGGTTTTCCCCTTTACCTTATTATACGATTGTTGGTGTCTTTGAATAAATACAAGAGTACCACATTTGTTAATAGTTTATTCGTAAAATCCAATTTAGACTTATAAAATTACACCCTGAGATACTTACACGCTTCTTAAATTTTTATTTACGAGAATTTCTGTTACCTTCGTATCATGGCTGATGTAACTAAAGTTATAACTACTTCCAAAAATAAACCTTAACCCTTTCAATGCGACTTTTCTTTAGAAAAAAAAATATTTTTATTTTACTATTGGGACAAATATGTCCCAAAGGTGTAAAGTGTTTTAAATTACGACTTTAATATTTTATTGTTTTTAAGTAATAAGTAATTTTAACTGCTTTAAAACCCAATAAATAAAACGTTTTTTATTATTTTCACTCTTTATTCAAATAAAATTCAAAAATATTGTCAGTGGGACACATATCTTCTAATGGTATATTAAACTGGGACCAATACGTCCCTTCAGGAATAAAAATGATGTGCAGAAAAAAAAATAACCTAACAACATTATTTACGTGTGAAATGCCTGGAAACAGTCAATGCATATTGGAAGATTACATCCTGAAGACATAGTTTTCGTTCTTTTTTCAACTTTTCGTGATGTATATAAATGGAACCTGCGTCTAGTTTTTCCTTGATAATGCAAATTATCTCCTACATTCACCAGATTTCTTGAGGAAGTTGAAAGTCTACTGTACAACATTTTCTAACTAGCCCTGCCTTTTGCCTTCCTGTATTTATTAGGCCCTCAGCCAGATTAACCAAAAACGCAATAAATGGAACGTCACGTTTGTGAGATTCTTTGAAAAATATCCAAGCATTTGTGGCGGACGTTAACAAAAGCTTGTAAAATGTTCTTTACCATTTTTGAGATTTTCGATCGATATCATATAATCCAGATAGTTGATCTGAAAGATCCACGCCACCCATAAACTTATTGTATGTCTTTATTGCTTCAGGACAGGGAATGTCAGTTCTGGTTCCGTCTTTTTGACGCCTCGGTACAGATCCTACTTTATCGTTGTGACAGTTAGAAAGGACAATAACTTCTTTAGAATCTTTCTATAGATGTGCAATAACACCTTGTTTGCTGAATAATGTTTGTCATTCACCTTTATTCATTTTCTTTTTTTTTTCAAATTTTGGCATTTTTTTTCTGTTTAACGTACATGTTCCGACAGCAGCAAATGACAAATTTGTTATCAGAGGGACAGTGGTAAAAAATCTATCAAAGCACAACACAACATTTGCGTCCCTTATGGAACTACCTAATTTGTTCACGACTCTTTCACCTAATGTACCGTTTTCCTTTTCATCTTCTATATATATGTTTATATCGTAAACATAACCAGAATCTGAGTCACATCTTTCCCAAATTTGTATGCCTCTTTTGATGTGTTTTAGAGGGAGGTATTGTTTGAGTGCTGAGAGACCTTTAAATTTTACCATAGACTCATCTATACTTTGAAAAGTACTGTCAGATCGAGCTTTTATAAATGTATGTTTGAGGCATGATACTACTACGGAGATGTAGTATAGTTTTCCTGAATTTTCTGGTCGAGCAGGATAATTATAGTACATCTTAGATGACAAAAAGATGAATCGATCTCTGGAAATTGCAGATTTATTGCTTCATTTCCGAGCGACTCATTCGATGACCAGTAATTTGATAAAGACGGTACCTTGTTATAAGCCATAACAAGATAACAGCCAGTTACCAACATCATTTCGTGGTAATCTGTAGGTATAAACTGCATTTTGTTTACTTTTTGTAGAATTTCTAGCCTTTGGTTGGTGCACTGGGCGATGAACATAAATAAACTTTTTGGAAATATTTTCAAAAAACATTCGAGTTCAGAAGATTTATGAGTGATATCCGAGTGTAAAATCGTTGGGTATTTCTTGACTGGTACAGATTTTGAGGGAACAAACGAAGATCCATCAGTGGTCCAGTGAATATTGGAATATTTACCTACTAGTTTCAGCTTCTGTCTCATGTCCTAGTTCTACTTCGGGTTGTGGTTCTACATCGAGCTCTGGCACAACCTTTGATTCTAGGTTTATAATATTAGGAATTTCGACTTCAGCAAATTTTTCGATGCTGGAGGTAGTGGGTAACTCACTGTTATGTATTGGAGAATTATTTTTGCGTTTTCGTGCAGGTACTTCCAAATCACTTTCGGAAGATGAATTTTCTGGTTCATATTCGGACCCAGAGTCTTGATAATGCTCTTCAAAATCTGAGTCGTCCTTATATTCGTTTATGTGCAAAGCTATGTCTTCAAGCTCTTTAGAGGTTAGAGCTCTTTTTCTGAAAATAATAACAAAATCATTAATATCAACCCACGCAATAATTGAGATAACATATTACTGTGGGACATATATGTCCCACCTAGAAATGGTAGTAAAAGTTAACGAAAATATAACTCTTTAGCAGAAAAAAATCTTGCGCACTTATAAAGAAACGCATAAACTTACCTTGACATAATGTTAAATTGCAATAAACCACAACTTTATTTAAAAAAAAAGGCTAATTAAGAGGAGCACCACAATTGTATGTTTACAAATTGGTAAATATTTGTACTAACTAACCTAAAATAGTGAGCTATTGTATACAAAACTATGAAGACAAAGCATAAATAACGACTGGGACAACTACTAATGAATAAAGAGCAAAGAAAGCACCCACCAGTGTTTGTAAAACTTTAAGTGGGACATATATGTCCCTAAAGTTTTATGAATTTATTTTTTTAATCATGAAAAACGTAATCTAAAAATCGTTTTTACATATATTAACCGTTAGTGTCGAAAGGGTTAAGCACTTTTAAATGGATATCAATACAGAACAAAAAGTCGTGAATTATATTATGGTGGTACTTGACTTGCTTTTTGAATTCTAGATACTTAAAAAAAGCAGTTCGTAAATGTTTTTAAAATTTGTTTTAATAAATGTATTTTATGTTATCAGTTCTTTAATTTTTGTAGTATTTCCAGGGTAATAAAATGTTAAAAAACTAATATAAGTAAACCTTTATTAGTGTAGATTTAAAACATTTAATCAGTGCGAACGTCTGTACAAAAAAAGTGTTCAGGTAGATCGATTGTTATTTCTAATGAAGCACCAATTAGAACTAAAATGAAAACCTCTTTTAAGAATATAACAGGCATAACTCATTTTTAATATTTATTCTAATTGTTGTTTTTATAACTATATACCTTAAATCCTTAAACAAATATACTTATAAAAACTTTGTTGTTAATTTATTAGAGTAACTTTTTTGGCCGGATGCTCATGCAGACCAAGACTTCAAAACAGAAAATAACAAAAAGTAAGTTTTTAGTGCCTAGACAGTATAAATGATTTTTAATGCCTAGGCAGTAAAAGTGTTACTCCTATGATCGAGAAATATCAGTAAAAGTGACATTTATTGCCAATCGAAAAAAAAATATTTTTTTGACCCACTTAGTTTAAGAAGGACCGTTCTTTTTCTTGACATTACTGGTTCATCCATATTAAAATTATCCTTCTCATTACCTATTTGTTCCCATAATTTTTCAAAATTAGTTTATTGGGTCTAAAGTTTTTTAGCATTTGCAGTGTTTATGTCAACTTTTTGAATAAAAGTGTTTCAAACTTCTATATTTTAAAAAATATTTATTTATATTTTCAGAAAATTAAAATAACAAAATTAAAATGAATGCATTTAAAAAAACTCTTGCTTCGCTTTTTTCATTTATTATAAATTCACATACTTCTTTATAATTGTCAAACAAAGATTTTAAAGATGCTACACAAAGATATCTATCTAGTGGGACAAACAGGCCTTAAGACGACAAACCAGCGTCTTCAGTGTTAGTTTTAATATTGTTTAAAATGTTTAAACGTTTTGCTAAATCTCGAGTATAATTTAAAATGTCTTTGACAAATAATAAAACATCTTTTACCTTAGGTATGTCGTTAAATGAATCTTGAATCAGCAAGTTATTTATAAGGTGTTATTATTTTCTTTTTGGCACTTTACATACTTAACCTGAAAAGTCACCACTGATTTAAATAATATTATAACACAAATTCGCATAATATATTCAGTTTGGGTGCTTGTGCACACCCATATAGCATCCATCGAGTCGGCGCATATGAACGTAAATGCATAATATTAGCAAAAAACGAAAATGGAGAATATTAAAAGAACTACTTCCATAATTCGAAATTTGGTTCTTGGTCTACTGTATTTTTCATAGCGTTTTGCCTGGATTAGGAATAGGAGTCAGTACGTATTCCAAGAAGACGGTGCCGCGTGCAACTTGTTAGAATATACAAATAGTTCTAATGCAATCGACCATAAAATAAGTAGTTAGGTCACTCTGACTGGGGTCTTGATCTTCTTTGAACATTAATTTTGCTGAAGAACTCCCCAGAATAAGCATTGGCTCTATGAACAGTGACAGGGCCAACATCGCCTTCTCGAAACATGATGGTTTTTAGATGGAGAGAGAGTGTCTCGGTGTCGGCTTCTGCCCAAGTTATTCTAATAGTCTTGTGTATATACGATGCCAATGTTGATAATGGTCATTGGCCATAACTGGCTGCCTTATTATTTTACTAACGTGGTATATAATTAATGTTTAACCTTTTCCTTCAGTGATATAATGCTGGGTTTTTGTTCCCCAAATTGTTTGTAACTCATAAGACAATAGTTGTAATATTTGGGATAACTGTTGTAGATGGTTAAAATGCATAATCGATATTTTGTCAGAGGAGGAAATTTAAAGTTAGATGGGAAAAGGTTTTTGTTAGAGCTAATGGGATTTTTATTTATTGTAATTGTTAAAAAATATATATAAAATTAAAAGTTACAACGAAAATTTTATTTACCAAAATAGTACAATAATATAGAAACTCAGACGGAGTAAATACAACCAGAAGAGAGCACAAGGTAAGAGAAATACGAATGCAACAGACAAAGGAGTGCAGAAATGCCAGGAAAAAGTGAAGAGACAGATGGAGTAAGTTACAACGAAGGGTATAAAAATGAGAGTAATTTTTAAATTAGATTTATTTTATTTTTGTATCTAGTACCACATTAAACAAGTTAACATTTTTAGGACACCTAACCCACTTGATATTGAGATTGCATATTGATTAAAAATTATACAATCCCGAGAGAAGTTTCTATATTAATTTTTATATATTTTTTTTTTGGCATAGGCACATTGCCATTCAGCCAGACACAGATTCGTCCATAATTAGAACTACCCAAGAATATTTCCTAACAGCAAAAGGTGTAAGAAGAAGAAAAAAAAAATAAACAATATAGAACGGGGACACTCGCTTCTCGTCCAGGGACCCATCAGGACGTTTTTTTAATAGACAAACAAAATTAGGCCTCGGTAAGAGGGTAAACAAATAGGTAAAATACAGAGGAAACAAGATTAAGATTCCAATTATAGACGAATCTTAGTGTCTTTCAGAAATTGTAAGAGGCAGTTGATAATATCATCAGAAAAATGTGTTAAAGTTGTTTCAATATTTAAGGGGATGGAATGTTATTTTTTATAAGATTCATATAAAGAGTGTTTGAATGTACTGAGTATTTCTTGCATTCGAAGAAAACGTGATTAAGGTCTTCGGTTGTTTCACAAAACTCGCAATTTTCATCTTCTTTTACATTAATTTTAAACAAGTGTTTGGGATAACTGCCATGACCAAATCTGGTTCTAATTAAAGATGTAATGTAGTGTCTCGGAATTATATGATTTTTAAACCAGGGTGAGTTTGGAATATGTCTTTGAATTTTAGTGTACTGATTCGAATAAGTGCAACAGAATTGTAACCAATCATGTCTCCATTTTCTCATATTGTTGGATTTTATCAAGGCGACAATATCTGGGCTACAGATGTTATGAACGGTGTTGGTTCCTTTTTTTATTGCAGATTTTGCTAGCATATTTGTCACAAAGGAGATATTTAAGACAGATATATTTTTAGTTATAGAATTTTTCATTAGGTAACCTTCATGAGAAAAAGCAATTTTATTATCATCACATAGATTATTTCTTGGAACATATGCAATACGACCACTCAACATCACCTTAAATTTCTGTTTATCAGACAAAAAAAATGTGGATTGTTCTATTTTTCTATGCAAGCGACAAATCGAGGTTACGATTTTATATTTAGCAATATTGCATATTAGATTGTTTGAAACATGTGTTCTCAATTAAATCTATTTTGTTGGTACTAATATCGGGGTTAGTAGGTTAAGGTGCATTTTCTTTATTAAATAATTTCAGAAACAGTTTTTAGTGTTTTCTTTAAATAGAGGTTAGTGTTAACTATGTCTCTAAGGGCTAGACTGCGACTTGGAATTAATACATTTTGTAGGTACCTATTCAAATTTGCATGTATATTGCCAGACAAAAATAGACAAGAGTAATGGATGTGAGAAAGAATTACGAAAAATATTGATGTATGAATAAATGTCAAGAGTTCAAATCACAAATTCCAAATGCGCGGCGGAACTTGAAAAGTGTTTAACTCCAAGTAATATCAGTATAGATAATTAACCGACTTCAAAAAAGGAGAAGGTTCTCAATTCGTCGCGATATTTTTTTTTATGTATGTTCAGCGATAATTCTTTAACACGGTGTCCGATTTCAATAATTCTTTTGTTAGAAAGGGGCTACTTCACGGGTGGTCCCATATAAATTTGGTCAAAATCTAATAATTGGGTACATGAGAAAATCCTCAAACTCTTCATTTTTTTGTATGTTTAGCGATAATGCTTTACCACCTTGTCCGATTTATATGATTATTTTTTTGTTAGTGAGGGGGTACCTCAGGGGTGGTCCCATATAAATTTGGTTAAGATGTGGTGATGGCATCTGCACGTTTTTAAGTCGTTTTTTTTAAGTTTTAATTTCTAATACTTATTGTATAAGATTCTTTTCTGCAGTTACTGTTCCAAATTGGAAAACAAAAATACTTAAATCCAGACAGCTGTCATTGGGAAAAAAGTGTGCTATCATTATCCTATTCAATTCTATTACATTGTTGATGACTATTTATTTTGCGTTTGCCAAGATTCATGCAATTATTATACAAATTAGACAAATAAACATTACCGTAAAATTATTGAAGTCGTCCGACGGGGTTTGACGTTTACCACCTCTCTATATAAAGGCCTTTCCAACTGTCTGGGAATATATTGAAGTAGATTGCAATAAAGTTCGATTTTTATTTCAAGGGAGACACCTTCCTATAATATCGTCAATTATCATTTCATTCCTCTCCGTCACTATTACCAATAGAATTTAAATAGGGAAGTACCAAGCATAACACGTCTTCGAAAAACTAATTTTATGGGAAATTCAGGAATGATTGTTCATTGCGTTAATTTTTTATTTTAACGCTCTCTAGCGAAATAAAATCTGTTACGTATTGTGAAGTGTGACACTTCATTTGAAAGCTAATTTTATTAGTTATTCAATAAACCACATAACATTAACCTAAATATCTCCATATTGTACTCGCTAAAAATAAAGTCGGTAATAAGGCAATCCTTTTTTTTATTATAAGTTCATTTTTGACTTAGTTATATAGTGTATTATGTAGTGCATTGAATCATTAATAAAATTGGCTCTTAAATGCAGAGTCTCACTTTACAATACGTAACAGTTTTTTAATCTGCTAAAGGGAGTTAAAAGGAAAAGTATCCCGCTAAAAGGCGTTAAAATAAAAAGAAATGACCTATTAAAGTTAAGAATACTATAGAAAGGTGTCCTCCTTGAAATAAAACTCGATCTATTTTTGCATTTCTTTAAAAAAATCCACTTCTAGATATTCTGAGATACGGCCGGTCGCTACCCGTAATGAATCACCCAGTATATGAAAGCACAAGAAATCGTCTAGCCTTAAAATAGAAAGTTTAATTTTGGAACATTTTAACGTACCGAAGCAATTTTAATTTATTGTTTTATCATTATAATATTACTATTGTGTCAATCAGTGTTATCGGCATAAACTACTAAGTTTCTCAGCCCCGTGGTCATTGTAAAATTTGGTGACTGTTTCCCAGAGCTACTTTAGTAATAGCTTTATTAATTGGAACCTAACAGTGAATGACCTATGAATTAAAATTAATTATTAATTATATAAATTAATTAGATTTCCTTCACCGACAGGAATCGAACCCGGGTTACTTCATTTGAAAGCTAATTTTATTAGTAATCCAATTCATCACATAACATTCTTCATTATCTTCATGTTGCACTTTTAATAAAATATAGTTAGTAAGAATGAAATCTTATAGTATCGTACATTATGTAGTGCATTAAATGGCTACTAAAATTAGCTTTAGGATGAAGAGTTACACTTTAAAATACGTAGCTGTTTTCTATCCCTCTTGAAATTAGTAAATAACTCAATGAACAGTCATATTGCTAAATTCACCATAAAATAATAATTTCATTAAAATGCCACTTGCTATTTAAAACCAAATGTCACCAGGAGGGGACGAAAGAGGATGCAAGTTTTTATGTTATAATGTCTCTAGAATAAAATAAAAATTAATTAACGTGTCTAAGTAGGTAGGTGCGTAGTAAATAAGTATAACTATTATTTATTTATCTTTACACAACAATATCTCGACTTCAACTAACTCAAATGTTTTTTTTTTAGTACAAAAATGTTGGAATAAACCACAATTCCCCAAAGTGAAAACAAACCAATAAAAATTGAAAGAATTAAAGACAGAAGAAACAGAAAGATGGGGTTTCTGTTATTTTAAACTGTAATCGTCTCCTACGTTTTATTTTAAATATTGACTGTACCAGAATAAGGCAAAATGTTCCGAACCATATGTACTGCTTGGACTGTAGCCGTCCATCCGAACTCGTAGATTTAGAATCAATTAGATTTCAAATCTCGTCGACGCAAACACAAATTCTAATTTCAACCCAGCTCTCTTAATTCTTCTTAAAGCCACCCTTGTGACATCGTGAAGAAATGACGACGACGACGTAATTATACTAGAATAAATTTCTAAGATCCTTTATTCATCAGTGTTAGGTTTTCTGTAGTAAACGTAAAAATCAAAGAAAGTGAACCAAGAAATTTATTCTAGCACAAGTAGATTGTCGTCCTTTCTACACCATGTGCCAAATGTGGTTTTAAGAGAAATTAAGGAAGGTGAGATTAGAATTTATGTTTGCGTCGACGAGTATCAGAATATTATTGACTTCAAATTTAGGTGTTCGGATATCGAAAGCCATGTGCCTCGATAGCTCAACTGGAAAGAGCATGGACGGCTACGATCCAAAGGTTCCAGGTAGATCCCTGGTAGATCCCTGGTAGATGCACTTATTATTTTCTTTTATTTATTCAATATTTCTTTGATTTGTTTTCAGTTTAGGGAGTATTTTTCATAATTTAGTAGGTATAATAAAATTGTGGATTATTTATCCCTATATTTCCCAAATTACATTTCTTGCACTGACCAATATAATACATTCGGTATCTTCTACACTCCACCCAAACCTCTAGATTCATCGTCATAGGCGTCCTATAGAGGGGGATAACGGGTGATTTGGGTGATTTAGTTTAGCAAATATTCTAGGCTGCACCGTACTGATGAAGACCAATAGTCAGAAACACGTGTCTAATAATCATTTTATCTTTTATATATATATATATATATATATATATATATATATATATATATATATATATATATATATATATATATATATATATATATATATGTCAAAAGGCAGTTTTGAGGACGAAAAGTAGTAACTAATGGCAGATTCGAGGACATTTGGTGCTTATGAGGTCGGTCCTCATAAGATTTTATGTATTATGGCATGTTTGGAGACTGTCCTCATAAGATTACATGTAGATAGGTTGTTTTAAGGACATTATGCTGTTCGGCGTTTTTGAGAACAATAAATAAAAAATTTACCTTAATCCAAGGTTTTGTGGTTAAAAAATGCGAATATTATACAAACTTCGTATTTGAAGTGAGGTATTTAAATATTGATTGGCATATATGAAAATATTGACTTTGATTATAATATACAGTGTATCTTAAAACGATTATGAAACATAATGCATAAATTAATTAAAATTCATTTGCGGTAGTACTTTTTGTAGTTTAAAACACCATTTACTAAAATCGTACAATGTATCGTAATCCTGTGATTTTGAAGTTAAAAATCAGAATCTAAAGTAATATATAGGTATTTAAATATGAAAGGCCATATATGGGGACAATGACTTTAATAAGATACAGTGAGTCTTAATACGACTATAGAGAAAATTAAGCAAAAAATAATGTCAAATTTGAGTTTACTGACCTAGAAAGCGCTTTATTGCAATATTTTATAAAAATCCATTTTCACTCGTACTTTTTATAGTTTGAATTGCATTAGTACAAAAAATTCTACACAGTTTGCTCTCGAGCCGTCCAATGTTTCTTAATCCTATGATTTTGGAATTATAATCAAAAAATGAGGTCAGATTTAAGATAACTGACCCAGAAAGTGCTTTATTACAATATTTTATAAAAATCCATTTGCACTCGCCCATTTTATTGTTTAAAAGGCATTTAATACAAACAATTTCTACACAGTTTGGTTTAGAGTCGTCAAATGAATCTTAGTACTATGATTTTGGGATTTTAAACACGAAATCCAAAATATTATCTAGGTATTTAAACATGGATTGGCATATATGAGGACATTAACTTTGATAATATACAGTGTGTCTTAAAATTACTATAGGAATTATTTCGACAGAAATAACTTAAGATTTGAGTTCTCTGGCCTCAAAACCGCTTTTTTTTGCAATATTTTATAAACATTTATTTGCCTTCGTACTTTTAAAGTTTAAATGGCATTTAAAACAAAATGTTATCGGAGATTACCAAAATGGTATAATATATCATATTCCTGCGTTTTTGGGGTTAAAAAATCCAAATCTGAAGTAAGTATTAAAATATTTATTGGCATATATGGGGACTTTGACTTTGATAATACACAGTGTGTCTTAAAACAAATATAGGGAAAATTACGCAAAAAAATGTCTGATTTTAGTTTAATTGGCCTCGAAAACGCTTTAGAGCAATATTTTATAAAAATATATTTGCACTCGCACTTTTTATTGTTTAAAAGGCATTTAATACAAACAATTTCTACACAGTTTGCTTTAGAGACGTCTAATGAATCTTAGTACTATGATTTTGGGATTTTAAACACGAAATCCAAAATACTATCTAGGTATTTAAACATGGATTGGCATATATGAGGACATTAACTTTGATAATATACAGTGTGTCTTAAACCTACTATAGGAAATATTTCGACAGAAATAACTTAAGATTTGAGTTCTCTGGCCTCAAAACCGCTTTTTTTTGCAATATTTTATAAACATTTATTTGCCTTCGTACTTTTAAAGTTTAAATGTCATTTAAAACAAAATGTTATTGGAGATTAACAAAATGGTATAATATATCATATTCCTGCGTTTTTGGGGTTCAAAAATCCAAATCTGAAGTAAGTATTAAAATATGTATTGGCATATATGGGGACTTTGACTTTGATAATACACAGTGTGTCTTAAAACAAATATAGGGAAAATTACGCAAAAAAATGTCAGATTTTAGTTTAATTGGCTTCGAAAACGCTTTAGAGCAATATTTTATAAAAATCCATTGGCTCTCGCACTTTTTATTGTTTAAAAGGCATTTAATACAAACAATTTCTACACAGTTTGCTTTAGAGTCGTCCAATGAATCTTAGTACTATGATTTTGGGATTTTAAACACGAAATCCAAAATACTATCTAGGTATTTAAACATGGATTGGCATATATGAGGACATTAACTTTGATAATATACTGTGTGTCTTAAACCTACTATAGGAAATATTCCGACAGAAATAACTTAAGATTTGAGTTCTCTGGCCTCAAAACCGCTTTTTTTGCAATATTTTATAAACATTTATTTGCCTTCGTACTTTTTAAAGTTTAAATGGCATTTAAAACAAAATGTTATCGGAGATTACCAAAATGGTATAATATATCATGTTCCTGCGTTTTTGGGGTTAAAAAATCCAAATCTGAAGTAAGTATTAAAATATGTATTGGGATATATGGGGACTTTGACTTTGATAATACACAGTTTGTCTTAAAACAAATATAGGGAAAATTACGCAAAAAAATGTCAGATTTTAGTTTAGTTGGCCTCGAAAACGCTTTAGAGCAAAATTTTATGAAAATATATTTGCACTCGCACTTTTTATTATTTAAAAGGCATTTAATACAAACAATTTCTACACAGTTTGCTTTAGAGTCGTCCAATGAATCTTAGTACTATGATTTTGGGATTTTAAACACGAAATCCAAAATACTATCTAGGTATTTAAACATGGATTGGCATATATGAGGACATTAACTTTGATAATATACTGTGTGTCTTAAACCTACTATAGGAAATATTCCGACAGAAATAACTTAAGATTTGAGTTCTCTGGCCTCAAAACCGCTTTTTTTTGCAATATTTTATAAACATTTATTTGCCTTCGTACTTTTTAAAGTTTAAATGGCATTTAAAACAAAATGTTATCGGAGATTACCAAAATGGTATAATATATCATGTTCCTGCGTTTTTGGGGTTAAAAAAATCCAAATCTGAAGTAAGTATTAAAATATGTATTGGGATATATGGGGACTTTGACTTTGATAATACACAGTTTGTCTTAAAACAAATATAGGGAAAATTACGCAAAAAAATGTCGGATTTTAGTTTAATTGGCCTCGAAAACGCTTTAGACCAATATTTTATAAAAATCCATTTGCACTCGCACTTTTTGTTGTTTAAAAGGCATTTAATACAAACAATTTCTACACAGTTTGGTTTAGAGTCGTCCAATGAATCTTAGTACTATGATTTTGGGATTTTAAACACGAAATCCAAAATACTATCTAGGTATTTAAACATGGATTGGCATATATGAGGACATTAACTTTGATAATATACAGTGTGTCTTAAAATTACTATAGGAACTATTTCGACAGAAATAACTTAAGATTTGAGTTCTCTGGCCTCAAAACCGCTTTTTTTGCAATATTTTATAAACATTTATTTGCCTCCGTACTTTTAAAGTTTAAATGGCATTTAAAACAAAATGTTATCGGAGATTACCAAAATGGTATAATATATCATATTCCTGCGTTTTTGGGGTTAAAAAATCCAAATCTGAAGTAAGTATTAAAATATGTATTGGCATATATGGGGACTTTGACTTTGATAATACACAGTGTGTTTTAAAACAAATATAGGGAAAATTACGCAAAAAAAATGTCAGATTTTAGTTTAATTGGCCTCGAAAACGCTTTAGACCAATATTTTATAAAAATCCATTTGCACTCGCACTTTTTATTGTTTAAAAGGCATTTAATACAAACAATTTCTACACAGTTTGCTTTAGAGTCGTCTAATGAATCTTAGTACTATGATTTTGGGATTTTAAACACGAAATCCAAAATACTATCTAGGTATTTAAACATGGATTGGCATATATGAGGACATTAACTTTGATAATATACAGTGTGCCTTAAAACTACTATAGGAAATATTTCGACAGAAATAAATTAAGATTTGAGTTCTGTGGCCTCAAAACCGCTTTTTTTGCAATATTTTATAAACATTTATTTGCCTTCGTACTTTTAAAGTTTAAACGGCATTTAAAACAAAATGTTATCGGAGATTACCAAAATTATATAATATATCATATTCCTGCGTTTTTGGGGTTAAAAAATCCAAATCTGAAGTAAGTATTAAAATATTTATTGGCATATATGGGGACTTTGACTTTGATAATACACAGTGTGTCTTAAAACAAATATAGGGAAAATTACGCAAAAAAATGTCAGATTTTAGTTTAATTGGCCTCGAAAACGCTTTAGAGCAATATTTTATAAAAATATATTTGCACTCGCACTTTTTATTATTTAAAAGGCATTTAATACAAACAATTTCTACACAGTTTGCTTTAGAGACGTCTAATGAATCTTAGTACTATGATTTTGGGATTTTAAACACGAAATCCAAAATACTATCTAGGTATTTAAACATGGATTGGCATATATGAGGACATTAACTTTGATAATATACAGTGTGTCTTAAACCTACTATAGGAAATATTTCGACAGAAATAACTTAAGATTTGAGTTCTCTGGCCTCAAAACCGCTTTTTTTTTGCAATATTTTATAAACATTTATTTGCCTTCGTACTTTTAAAGTTTAAATGTCATTTAAAACAAAATGTTATTGGAGATTAACAAAATGGTATAATATATCATATTCCTGCGTTTTTGGGGTTCAAAAATCCAAATCTGAAGTAAGTATTAAAATATGTATTGGCATATATGGGGACTTTGACTTTGATAATACACAGTGTGTCTTAAAACAAATATAGGGAAAATTACGCAAAAAAATGTCAGATTTTAGTTTAATTGGCTTCGAAAACGCTTTAGAGCAATATTTTATAAAAATCTATTGGCTCTCGCACTTTTTATTGTTTAAAAGGCATTTAATACAAACAATTTCTACACAGTTTGCTTTAGAGTCGTCCAATGAATCTTAGTACTATGATTTTGGGATTTTAAACACGAAATCCAAAATACTATCTAGGTATTTAAACATGGATTGGCATATATGAGGACATTAACTTTGATAATATACTGTGTGTCTTAAACCTACTATAGGAAATATTCCGACAGAAATAACTTAAGATTTGAGTTCTCTGGCCTCAAAACCGCTTTTTTTGCAATATTTTATAAACATTTATTTGCCTTCGTACTTTTTAAAGTTTAAATGGCATTTAAAACAAAATGTTATCGGAGATTACCAAAATGGTATAATATATCATGTTCCTGCGTTTTTGGGGTTAAAAAATCCAAATCTGAAGTAAGTATTAAAATATGTATTGGGATATATGGGGACTTTGACTTTGATAATACACAGTTTGTCTTAAAACAAATATAGGGAAAATTACGCAAAAAAAATGTCAGATTTTAGTTTAGTTGGCCTCGAAAACGCTTTAGAGCAAAATTTTATGAAAATATATTTGCACTCGCACTTTTTATTATTTAAAAGGCATTTAATACAAACAATTTCTACACAGTTTGCTTTAGAGTCGTCCAATGAATCTTAGTACTATGATTTTGGGATTTTAAACACGAAATCCAAAATACTATCTAGGTATTTAAACATGGATTGGCATATATGAGGACATTAACTTTGATAATATACTGTGTGTCTTAAACCTACTATAGGAAATATTCCGACAGAAATAACTTAAGATTTGAGTTCTCTGGCCTCAAAACCGCTTTTTTTGCAATATTTTATAAACATTTATTTGCCTTCGTACTTTTTAAAGTTTAAATGGCATTTAAAACAAAATGTTATCGGAGATTACCAAAATGGTATAATATATCATGTTCCTGCGTTTTTGGGGTTAAAAAAATCCAAATCTGAAGTAAGTATTAAAATATGTATTGGGATATATGGGGACTTTGACTTTGATAATACACAGTTTGTCTTAAAACAAATATAGGGAAAATTACGCAAAAAAATGTCGGATTTTAGTTTAATTGGCCTCGAAAACGCTTTAGACCAATATTTTATAAAAATCCATTTGCACTCGCACTTTTTGTTGTTTAAAAGGCATTTAATACAAACAATTTCTACACAGTTTGGTTTAGAGTCGTCCAATGAATCTTAGTACTATGATTTTGGGATTTTAAACACGAAATCCAAAATACTATCTAGGTATTTAAACATGGATTGGCATATATGAGGACATTAACTTTGATAATATACAGTGTGTCTTAAAATTACTATAGGAACTATTTCGACAGAAATAACTTAAGATTTGAGTTCTCTGGCCTCAAAACCGCTTTTTTTGCAATATTTTATAAACATTTATTTGCCTCCGTACTTTTAAAGTTTAAATGGCATTTAAAACAAAATGTTATCGGAGATTACCAAAATGGTATAATATATCATATTCCTGCGTTTTTGGGGTTAAAAAATCAAAATCTGAAGTAAGTATTAAAATATGTATTGGCATATATGGGGACTTTGACTTTGATAATACACAGTGTGTTTTAAAACAAATATAGGGAAAATTACGCAAAAAAAATGTCAGATTTTAGTTTAATTGGCCTCGAAAACGCTTTAGACCAATATTTTATAAAAATCCATTTGCACTCGCACTTTTTATTGTTTAAAAGGCATTTAATACAAACAATTTCTACACAGTTTGCTTTAGAGTCGTCTAATGAATCTTAGTACTATGATTTTGGGATTTTAAACACGAAATCCAAAATACTATCTAGGTATTTAAACATGGATTGGCATATATGAGGACATTAACTTTGATAATATACAGTGTGCCTTAAAACTACTATAGGAAATATTTCGACAGAAATAAATTAAGATTTGAGTTCTGTGGCCTCAAAACCGCTTTTTTTTGCAATATTTTATAAACATTTATTTGCCTTCGTACTTTTAAAGTTTAAACGGCATTTAAAACAAAATGTTATCGGAGATTACCAAAATTATATAATATATCATATTCCTGCGTTTTTGGGGTTAAAAAATCCAAATCTGAAGTAAGTATTAAAATATGTATTGGCATATATGGGGACTTTGACTTTGATAATACACAGTTTGTCTTAAAACAAATATAGGGAAAATTACGCAAAAAAATGACAGATTTTAGTTTAATTGGCCTCGAAAATGCTTTAGAGCAATATTTTATAAAAATCCATTTGCTCTCGCACTTTTTATTGTTTAAAAGGCATTTAATACAAACAATTTCTAGACAGTTTGCTTTAGAGTCATCCAATGAATCTTAGTACTATAATTTTGGGATTTTAAACACGAAATCCAAAATACTATCTAGGTATTTAAACATGGATTGGCATATATGAGGACATTAACTTTGATAATATACAGTGTGTCTTAAAACTACTGTAGGAAATAGTTTGACAGAAATAACTTAAGATTTGAGTTCTCTGGCCTCAAAACCGCTTTTTTTGCAACATTTTATAAACATTTATTTGACTTCGTACTTTTAAAATTTAAATGGCATTTAAAACAAAATGTTATCGGAGATTACCAAAAGGATATAATATATCATATTCCTGCGTTTTTGGGGTTAAACAATCCAAATCTGAAGTAAGTATTAAAATATGTATTGGCATATATGGGGACTTTGTCTTTGATAATACACAGTGTGTCTTAAAACAAATATAGGGAAAATTACGCAAAAAAATGTCAGATTTTAGTTTAGTTGGCCTCGAAAACGCTTTAGAGCAATATTTTATGAAAATATATTTGCACTCGCACTTTTTATTGTTTAAAAGGCATTTAATACAAACAATTTCTACACAGTTTGCTTTAGAGTCGTCCAATGAATCTTATTACTATGATTTTGGGATTTTAAACACGAAATCCAAAATATTATCTAGGTATATAAACATGGATTGGCATATATGAGGACATTAACTTTGATAATATACAGTGTGTCTTAAAACTACTATTGGAAATATTTCGACAGAAATAACTTAAGATTTGAGTTCTCTGGCCTCAAAAACGCTTTTTTGCAATATTTTATAAACATTTATTTGCCTTCGTACTTTTAAAGTTTAAATCTCATTTAAAACAAAATGTTATCGGAGATTACCAAAATGGTATAATATATCATATTCCTGCGTTTTTGGGGTTAAAAAATCCAAATCTGAAGTAAGTATTAAAATAGGTATTGGCATATATGGGGACTTTGACTTTGATATTATACAGTGTGCCTTAAAACAAGTATAGGGAAAATTACGCAAAAAAATGTCAGATTTGAGTTTAACTGGCCTCGAAAACGCTTCATAGCTAATTTTATAAAAATCCATTTGTACTCGCACTTTTTATTGTATAAAGGCATTTAATTAAAAAAATTTCTGCACACTTTGCTTAAGAGTCGTCCAATGTTTCTTAGTCCTATGATTTTGGAATTTCAAACACAAAATCTAAAATATTATCTAGGTATTTAAACATGTTTGGCATATATGAGGACATTAACTTTGATAATATACAGTGTCTTAAAACTACTATAAGAAAGAATACGATAAAAATTACTTTATATTTGAGTTCACTTGCCACAAAAACGTTTTTTTGCAACATTTTATAAACATTTATTTTCCTTTGAAATGTTTGAAGTTTAAATGGCATTTAAAACCAAATGTTAACGAAGCTTACCAGAATCGTAAAATATATCATATTCCTGCGTTTTTGTGGTTAAAAAATCCAAATCTGAAGTAATATTTAAGTATTAAAATATTTATTGGCATGTATGGGGACTTTGACTTTAATAATATACAGTGTGTCTTAAAATTTTAGTTTAACTGACCTCAAAAACGCTTTATATAGCAATATTTTATAAAAATCAATTTGCACTCGCACTTTTTATTGTTTAAAAGGCATTTAATACAAAACATTTCTACACAGTTTGCTTTAGAGTTGTCCAATGTTTCTTAGTCCTATGATTTTGGTATTTCAAACCCAAAATCAGAAATATTATCTAGGTATTTAAATACGGATTGGCATATATGGGGACATTAACTTTGATAATATACAGTGTGTCTTAAAATAAAGTAACTTTAGATTTGAGTTTACTTGCCTCAAAAACGGTTTTTTGCAATATTTTATAAACATTTATTTGCCCTCGTACTTTTTGAAGTTTAATTGGTATCTAAAACAGAATGTTAACGGAGCTCACCAGAATCGTAAAATAGATCATATTCCTGCGTTTTTGTGTTTAAAAAATTCAAATCTTAAGTAATAATTTAGGTATTAAAATATTTATTGGTATATTATGATAATAAACAGTGTGTCTTATAACAAGTATAGGAAAATTACCCAAAAAAATGTCAGATTTGAGTTTAACTGGCCTTGAAAATGCTTTATAGCAATATTTTATAAAAATCCATTTTCACTCGTACTTTTTACAGTTTAAATTGTATTAGTACAAAAAATTCTACACAGTTTGCTCTCGAGCCGTCCAGTGTTTCTTAATCCTATGATTTTGGGATTTCAAACACGAAATCTAAAATATTTCTATCTTTTTTAGAAAATTATTTTAGAGGACTTATACAGTGTGTGCCAATATATTGTGGTTTCAATTAGATGGTGCTACACCACCTTACCAGTTAAACGTCCGTAATTGGCTCAATTTGGAAATCATTAGATAGGGCGAGCAGGTCCCATATCTTGACCTGCTAGGTGGTCCCCTGATCTCACTACCTTGGATTTCTTTTTGTGGTCATATTAAGGAGAAGTTTTACATTGAACAAGACACCACAAAAAAAAATATGAAAGAACGCATTCAAGAGGCCTTCACAACAATCACTCCTGAAATACTTACAAACGTCCGTAGTTCATTAAAAAAAAAGCTTAGGAAATACATTGAACAAAATGGAAGACATTTTGAGCATTTAATGTAGTTTAGAAATAAGTAAATACAATTTTTTCGTAAATTTGTAAATTAGTTTTTATTCCCGTTTAATGAACTTTTTGTTTAAAAATTTCAAAATGATTTAATTTAAACCTATAAGATGTTGCATCCGTGGAAAGCTTGTTTAATAGGCTTTTAAAATATTGAATAATATACAGACCGTTTCATTTAAAAAAACGAAGTTCTTTATATTTTAATTTTCTAAAATATAATATGTTATAAACACCCTGTACATATTGAAATAATTATGAAATATGGACGAGATAAGAAGTTTGGGTCTCAACTAACTTTAGCCAAAACTTATTTTTCAAATTTGTGGAATAAAAGAGTTTTTAAATATTTTTGAAATGTACCGATTTTTCAGTAAATTTAAGAAAAATTTGAATAACATGGCAATACAGCATCATGTTTACAAAAACAATGCATTTTTGTAAAGGCCATTGAAGTAGAAATCTAAAAATGTAAAAATATACAGGGCGTTTTAAATAAAAATTTTATCAAAATGTTTTGCTACTTGAACGTTGAGTACTCTGTATAAATGAAACTATTTTCTAGTTATGGGGATTTTTAAACAAAACAAATCGGTTTTTGTTTTATTTTGATATCTCAATTAGTTTCGGCGCTACACTCCGTGGGGAGATAATTGGCACACCCTGCATATGTATTAGCATATTAGAACATTGAATTTGATATTATACAGAATGTCATCAATCAAGCAGAAGAAGCAACATTGTGCAGGTTCGGTGAAGAAGAAGATAAAAAATAATGCACTTTATGTGTCAGTGCGAAGGCTAGATTGACGTTTCTAAAGCTTATAAGTTTTATTAATAAAGACTAAGCTAAGAAGACATACTCTGTAACGAAGTCCCACAATAGGTCTAAAAAGGTTGCGGTGGACAAGAACAAAATTCAGATTTGGTTTTTTTGCCCCAAAAACACAGCATTTTAAATACATTGGACCCCTTTAGCAAAATAATGAAAACATTTTTTAAATACTATTTAAAATATAAAAAATATAAGTGCAAATCTATTTTTACAAACAATTGCAAAAAGAGTTTCTTAGGTTAATATTTAAATCTGACATTATTTTTTGCGTATTTTTTCCCACAGTTGTTCCAAGTTTATGTTGCCGTACATGTATATCCATATTTAAATACCTGTATAATTTTTGGATTTTTTTAACCAGTATTAAAATACATTGGACGACTCTAGCAAACTATAAATAACAAAGAAATTTTATTTTAAATGGTATTTAAAATAAAAATGTAAAACAGGATTTTTACAAAATATTTCAGAAAAGAATTTTGTTTGTCAGTGAATTCAAATATGACATTAGTCATCGAGTAATTTCTCTATTTTTAGTTTTAAGACACACTGTATATAATAAAAGTCAATGTTCCCATATATGCCAATCCATATTAAAATACCTATATATAAGTTATTTTGGCATATTTTGAACTAAAAGTTGGATATATACGTTTGTATATCAAATGTATACAAATGTATACGTTTGTATATAGGGGTTGCAAAATGTCCTCAAAACTGCCCTTTGACATACATATATATATATATATATATATAACTACTTTAAATGCTTTGTGGCACCTGTTAAGTCTAATGTAGTTGTGGCACCAGTGTTATAATTAACGTCATTAAGGCACCATCTAATTGAAGTAGGTTGTGGCACCAGTATATATATTTCAAGTGGTATTATGGCACCATGCGCTGTTGTCAAGTTTACGTGGTGCCTAAATGTGGCTGAGTATATAATAAATTATACAGTATACGTTAAGAAGTCAGTAATTATTTGAGCACAGACGTATAAATTCATTTTAGCTAAATAAACAATTTTGATAAATAATCCCGAGGCAGATATATTTTTGATTTTAATTTGCTGTTTTATACACGTAACAACTATACAGGGTGCGCCATCTTCGACTGACGATGTCATCGGTATTTTTACTTTCTTATACTAACATGTACGGTGTGTTCCATAAAGTTGGATCCATATGGGAATTTGTTTAATATTATGACCGGAAAAATACGTTGTAGGGCAATTGCCTCTGCCTATTTAAAAACTTAAAATTGTCTATATCAAAGTTAGCTACTAATATTAGTTTTTGTCAAATTCGCATTAAATAAATTGTTTTTATGAACAATTTGTTAAAAAAACACTGCCAACTTTAATATGGGCTATATTAAGTTTTTAAAAAAGCAGAGTTGAATGTCTTATGACGTTTTTTTTTCTAATCGTAATATTAAGTAAATACCCTATGGATCCAACTTTATGGAACATACTGTATATGGGATGTATACCAGCAGTAATAATATAAGAAAGTATTGTAATCCAGAGAATTTTACACTTTGAGATTTTAACTAGTAAATTAGGTTAATAAGAAAATAAATTTTATTATTGTGTTTATACATTGTTTTTATAACAAAGCATCAAGTTACAAATGACGGAAGAAACGAATGTTATACAAATGTGTACTCGTTGACAATTAATGTCCATATTTGGACGTAATCATTGTTGGTAAATTTATCATGTTTTGAAATATAATCCATGATTTTTAAATTTCAGTTGATTTTTAAAAACCAAATAATGTTTACTGTAGATCTCAGACATGAAATATTTTTATAATATGATCTCACGCCTTTCCCAATGAAATGTAGCATTAACTACTTCAGTAGCCCTATTTGAAATGAGTGTATTCATGTAAAACACCTCGAGTAAATCTATAATTTTTGCATATTATTTGTTTTTAAAACTCAACAAGTAAAAAAAAATGTAAATATACAGGGTGTTCATTCAGTGCGTAATTGTTCAATATTTCAATTTGTGTTATAGACAAGCAAAACAGTTTTATGGATTTAAAAAGTACATATTTTAAAAATATTGTTGGATATACAGGATATTGCATTTTTGCCTGGCAAATAAAAATTTATGTTTTTTAAGTAGAACAACTTGTATTTTATTTTATTTTTAGAATGGTTTATTAATACTGTATTCAACTCTAGAATGTTTTTAAACAATATTAGTGTTGCCAAGCAATTTTTTTTTAAATAGAGAATGATGCAGACCACAAATTAAATAATCATAACTGAGGTAGATTTACTTTAATTTTAAAATTGTTAAATATACTAAGCTAACGAATAGTGGTGATAGAACTGGTTGATTTTAGACAGAGTGTTTTAAAACATGTCTTAAATTTGGCTAGTTTTAAGTTAAATTTACTTTATTTTTTCAAATGCAACATCCTGTATATTATTTTAGTATAAAATTCTTTATACATATACCTATCCAAAGATTTTAAAATATTAGACAATAACACATATACAGGGTGTCCCACGAGAGCGTAATTGATGGATAGCCGTTGTATTATTGAAAATACGAAAAAAAAATATAAAAGTTGTATGACCATATTTATTAAATATTACCTAATATACAGGGTATTCCATAATCGAGAGGTTGACCAAACATACATTTTTAAAGGAAAACACCCTACAGGTCGTTATAGATATTTGATTGTTTTCACATCGTCAAACCATTTTAATACACTTCATTTATTTGCTATTTTGTATATAGGGTGTGACAAAATGCGAGGTAACGGTTTTCTCAATTTTTTAAATAAAATACCATATATCTTATACTACCAATTAATTAATAAAGGGTAATCCATTTAAAAAATCATAACCTCACGTTTTTAAACACCTTATATACAACATAGCAAATAAGGGAAATCATTTAAAATTGTTTGACGATGTAATAACAATCAAATATGTTTAACTACCTGTAGGGTGTTAAGCTTTAAAAAAATATAGATTCGGTCAGCACCTCGTTTATGAACCACCCTGTATATTTAAGAACAATTGTTAAATATAGTCATACAACATTTATATTAAATTTTTTTTTCGTATTTCCAATAATAAAACTGTCCATCAATTACGCCCTGATATAATTTATTGGCTAATATGTTGGTATCGCTGGATAGTTAAATGTATAACAAATTTTATGCTTAAATATTATACAGGGTGTTGCATTTGAAAAATTGAGTAAATTGAACTTAAAATTAGCCATATTTAAGACATGTTCCAAAACACTTTGTAGAAAATAAACCAGTTCTATCACCGCTATTCGTTAGATTAGTATCTTATAAGTCTGTATATTAAACAATTTTGAAATCAATTTAAATTTACCTAAATTATAATTTAATTTGAAGTCTGCATTATTCTCTTATTTCAAAAAAAAAATTAATTGCTTGGCAACCATTCCCGGGTTGAATATAATATTAAAAAACAATTCTAACAATAAAATAAAATACAGGGTGTTCTATTTAAATTAAATACATTTTTATTTGCCAGGCGAATACGCAACACCCTGTATATACAAAAATATTTTTAAGATATGTATGTTTCAGATCCATATACCTTTTATTTGAAACTGTTTTGCGGACACCCTGTATAACGTTCTGCCAACACCATACATAAAGTCTATAAACTTGTGCCACAACTATATAATGGTCTTAATTATTGCAATATTCCTGATGGATTAATGGTCTTGGGAAGAGGTCTTGGGAAATACAGAATGCATCAAACAGAAGTTAAATACATGTATAACATAAGGAAATAAAAAAACATAAGTTTAAAGTCAAAATGTGCATACTTTCGTGTTCAATAGCTTTACTTCTAATACTTTTTATTATATCAAGAATATTTATTTTTGACACATTGGCCAAAACTTGGTTGTATTAACATGATTTTGACTATTATATTATTAAAAATGCTTTATACATAATTAGGGGTTAATTTAGAAATATTCAAGAAATACTGATTTCTTTTACATTCCATTTATTCGATACGTCGGCGTTATATGCGGCTTGTTTAATTGAATTTATACTAGGCGACACACCCTTGGATGACTTATTTCTTAAACTTAATTTCACCACACAGGCCTCTTTTTTTATAACTGTTGTTACTAAATTATGCAATTGTTAATAGTATTGTAAATCGTTGCTGCTTTTAGTTTTTTTAAATGTTTAATCCCTATCAACAATTATTAATGTGTCCAACACGTTCATGTTTAAAGTATGAACTAAATACATACTTTTTGCACACATCTTACTCGAAATATTTTTGAATATATATTCATTACCAACGAAAATACAAACCACTGCCAAACATAAATACATATACACACAGAAAATACAAAAAAAAAAATGTTTATACTTTTCGTCTAAATTTTAACATTACGGTCCATTTTGGATCAATCATGTAAAAAACAAAAATTATGACTATAATATCGCAAACAACTTTTATTTGAACAATTTTCTTATAAATTTGAATTTTGCATTTTTTTGTAAAATTTCTCGAATATGGACCATCTTAGAAAAAATATGTATATTACAAAAATTATAGTGATAAACATTACAAACAACTTTTACTTTAAGAATTTTCTTCTCTTATCGTTAATAACAGATATATTTTATAAAGTAGAAAAACGGCCCTCATTAAAGTAGCCCAGATATTCCAACTATGCCTTATATCTATTCACCACAGGATGGATTAAGGCTTAAATTTAAAATTTGGTGTTTTTTTCTTCATTCGTTTTTAAGTGTTCAAAATTCGAAATTTGTACTTTTCTCAAATATCTCGAACACGGTACATTTTAGAAAAAATATGTACGGAATAAGCATTATAGAGGATAACAGTTTTTATAAAAACAATTTTTTTAAAAATTCGAATTTTGAACTTTTTGTCAAATTTCTGGAATACGGACCATTTTAGAAAAATCATGTGTGGGACAAAAATTATAGAGAATAATATTACAAGCAACTTTTAGTTGTAGAAATTTCTATTCCAAGCGTAAATAACAGATATATTCCAAAAAGTAGGAAATAACCTCCCATCAAGTACGTAAAAATCTATATTTGAGCAGCAGTAGCAGGATGGTTTATACGTCACATCGTCATTCTTCCTGTTCAAAATCATAATGATGTACCAAAGCGGCTAATTCTACTAATCACCTCGAACGAGAAACCATCGTGTAACAAAACTGAAAT
>OV651816.1:531927-541927 GCA_927349885.1 Psylliodes chrysocephalus | reverse complement strand
TGATTTTGATATTTTTAAACAACAATCTCAACAAATTTATTTTTACTAGTTAATCTATGTTCCTATGACTAGTTTTTTTTTGTAAGGAATACATTTTTTAATTGCTTCCTTCTGCAGATTTTACAATCAAAATACTGTCAAATTATTTGATACTTTTTATATATTCTGCAATGCAAATAGGTACAAAAACTAAATTTTGTTTATAATTTTACATAATATAGGTACTGATTTGTCTTAACTCCAATATACAGGTAAACTGAAACTGAAGTAAAATTAAATAAAAATGTACCTTGTGATGACAGTGATGTTGTTTATTATTATAATCTTTTAAAAATTAAAATAATCAAATGTACCAATTTTGATAATACAGGTCTGCACTTACAACAGAAACTCACAACGAATGTCTTATTTTGTTATGTAAACATTAGAATATTGAAATAATTAAGTCTTTTAAAAATACTACTGGTCATCACTGGATTGCCTACCTACTGGAGAAGAACCACTGACGTGTAATTTTTATGACCTCAAAGGTGGTGTTGAATAGTGAAAGCATTATCATTTACATTATTTCAATGAATAAGAGTTTTATGAAAATGATAACAAAAACGTGCATAAGAAATTCATTTTGGTAAAACTACTAGTAACAATTTGAAAACCCTCTAAGATACGACTATATTCGTAAATATGTTCTTAAAACAATGAAAAATATACAAACATTGCAAATTAAATAAAACTTGTTCAAATTCTTGTTTTACTATACCAAAATCATACTTGATTTGACAGATTAATTATTTCTCTACAGGAGTTTTGTAAAAAAAATTGCAATTTTTGTATTTCAACATTTTTTTTAATAATAAAGTGTCATACGCGCACACTTATATAACCATATATAAATTATAAATTTATTATCATTTTAGGCCTAAAATGAGTGTTTAAACAGGCAATTTTTCTACTTTATTTTAAAAAATTACTCACCCTGTACAAAATTACTCACCCTGTACAGTTGTTTTTTCCAAAATGCAAAAGCATGTTTCGTTCAATCATCCTATTTTTAATCAGATAATCTTCAGCTGTTTTGTGTCCCATTCTTAAGTTGATTTCCTCGTGATTCAATCTGTATCTAATTTTAATATAGACACACTTAATTTTATATTTAAATTATTTTGTAAAATGTATTCTAGATTCATATGATATAGGTATCTAGAATCAATAAAACTTTAAAAATATTTTTACATTATATATTTTTATTTTAATAATTATAAATGACTATAATAATATTATTTTGTAATTTATAATCTATTCCTTAAAAAAATATATTTGCAATTTTAAACAAAAATATCATCCGTTTCCAAAGTAAACCTATGGTTGGAATTTCTTTTGAGCATGTACTTTCAGATGTCGAAAGGGTCGAATTTCCGAGAATAATGTTACCTAGGTAATAACAGAAATAGACTTGGATGAGTGTTATAACACGCCTATGAATAATAATTTTTTTAATACATTGAGTAATAAAAATTGATAACATTTTTAGTTTAAAAATGCTTCTTTAGCAGAAGTAAACGATCATAAATGAATTAAAATCATAAAATAGTAAAACAATATTTACACTACCTACCCTGCATAAAATATAATGAAAATCTGCGAACATGTGATTGAAATAACTAAAAATTTTAGTAAAAAAAGTAACATATGATTATTGTTTAGGTACTTTTTAAATACAAATAGAAATAAAGCTAGTTTGACACATTCATGAAGAAGCTAAGTTGTGAAATTTTGAAGTGATCAATTTTGACAGTAAGATAATTTTTTATATTTCTTCTAATTAAAATTGTCCATGGGCACAAAGTTCTCATATTATTAGTTTTTGAGATACAGGATGTTGAACTTGAACTTGTGAATTTTTATAATTTTCAAAAAACTTTATTACGCAAACGTTGTTATTTTGTTGATATTCAAAATTATTAAAAAAATCTCTAATATATTTGTGTTCATCAATAGTAGTTTGTGCAACAAGAGTGGATATGGACAATCCACTCGAGTTGTACAGTATATTTTTTCTACGACCCACCAACGAAAATCATCAAATAATATAAATTATTTTGATTATTAAGATAAAATAACTAATTTAAAAATAATTTATCACTTTTACTAATTTATAAAATAAAATAAAAAAGTAAAAAGAGAAAAAAGATTTAATTTAATTTGTCCACATTTTAGATTTGAACCCGAGCCTTCCGCATGAAAGGCAACTGCACTGATCTCACCACCATATCTATGAGCTTAATATTTTTGCTTAAGGAGGTCCTTTCGCCACACCTCTCGCCTCCAATGTTAAAAAAAAGTTATTAGATTATGACTAAAATTAATTTTTTTCTAATAGTTGAAGTCCTTATTTATCTAATACTGAACTTTTAACTATACCTTACCTTGCAAATTTTTGAGAATTTTTTTTTTAAATGTGAATATTTGTACAATGCCTCACGAGAAAGTAAGTCCTTAACAACAATTCTCGAATTATACTATTATTTATTGATTAGATGGAGTAGTAAAAAACTAAAAATAAGGTTTTTGAAATATTTGGGTTTTGTTTTTTACAATAAAATATATAGGTTACCGTGGAATTTATTGAGAAATTAATATTAAAAAAAATTTCAAGTAACCTAGTTGAACATTTTTTGTGATTTTTTAATATTAATTTCTCAATAAATTCTACGGTAACCTATATATTTTATTGTAAAAAACAAAACCTAAATATTTTAAAAACCTTATTTTTAGTTTTTTTCTACTACATCTAATCAATAAATAACAGTAAACTTAATTCGAAAATTGTTGTTGAAGTCTTACTTTCTCGTAAGACACTGTACAAATACTCACATTTTTAAAAAAAATTTTTCTCAAAAATTTGCACGGTAAGGTATAGTTAAAAAGTTCATTATTAGATAAATAAGGACTTCAACTATTAGAAAAAAATTAATTTTAGTCATCATCTAATATTTTTTATTTAACATTGGTGGCGAAAGGACCTCCTTAATACTCGTAATTAAATTGACTTATAGACGTGCTATTATTTATCGATTCTACACAAAAGTAATTCATTTTAATGTATATTTAATCTCAATAACTAAAAAATATACTAACAAATAGTTTGACAATATTGTCACTTATTTAAAATTTTAAAAACAAACAATTGCAGTCGGTTGACCAACATATGAACTGTGATTGGTGAATATCATTTTTTGCAGATATCTCACTATCTATAATGATATGAAATATATTCGTACAGTTGAACACAATAGCATACTTTTTCGTTTTGTAAATAAGCTAATATCCTTGTTGGTGTAGAAAAAATATAATATCAATCTTTTTGGAAAAAGAATTATACACAGTTAGTAATTTGTTAATTAAAGTGAAAAAATGTATATTTAAAAAGAAATCATTTGACGCTTAAAATAATGATTATAAATTAATTATTTACAATAGGATAAGTGAGTGTAAACGACACTTTATTATCATAAAAATACACGTGAGTTAGAAAGTTGATTCGGTGAGTGTTGCTCTTTTACAATAGACTCTGGATATCGTAGTGTGTCCCATACAAGTACACATAAAGGGAGAGTAAAAATTTATATAATGTTGAAATATACAAAAATTCACATTTTTTTGCAAAACTCCGTGTAGAAAGATATTCATTCAAATCAAGTAGGTATGATTTTCACACATTAAAACAACAGTTTTATCAAGTTCATTTTCAAAAGTTAATCCATGTTTTTGTAACTAGTTTTATATTCTGTGTGGGAACAATTTTGCAACAACTGTCTTTTGCAAATTTGAATAAAAGTTGATTCTGATATTATTTTGTTCTGTACATAATTTTCCTAAAATGGTCCGTATTCGAGAAGTTTGACAAAATGTGCAAAACTCCAATTTTAAAAAATCTTCAAATAAAAGTTGTTTGCGATATTATTTTCTATAATTTTTGTTATATACCTGATTTCTTTAAAATGGACCGTAATGGAAAAATTTGAAGAAAAGTGTAAAATTTTAATTTTTCATTATTTTCGTTGACAATAAATATATATGAAAAAAATGGTCGAGTAAGATGTATGTCTAAAATGTATGTATTTAGTTCATCCTCTACACATTTACAGGGGTGATACAATAGATTGTACAAAATAACCGGAAAAAGCCTGTAATAACTAAACATATAAATTTTTTTCAATTGGGTTTTGAAAATAAGGAGTTTTAACATAAAGTGCTAATTTGATTTGTATAAGACCATTTTTTTGTTAGAAATAATAAAATTATTTTAAAATTTGTTATTTTAAATTATTTCATGGATCCTATCCTGTCATGTTTCAAATAGTTTAAACTACATACCCTGTGTACTTCAAGTCTATTAAAATTATTTGACAATGTGAAAAAAATCTGACTGTTAAACGTGAGTACCTATCTCTAGAGCGTCAGATTTACTATGTTCTCGTATTTATGACAAAAATATCTCTAGGATCTAAACCGTCCAGTATATAAGGCGTTTATTACATTTTTGTTAATGCGAATATGTTAAACATTTGCACTTCTCCGTGAGCAATTTTTTTTTTAATTTGGAATACCGTAAAGTCGGGTGACTTTGACTCACTGTCAAAATTTTTACCTAGTTTCAATTGTTAAATAAAAGCAAATCCAAATTCGCATTTTCGCCATAATTTAGTCTTCAGTTATATTTTAAGCAAAAATATCTCAAATGGTCTAATTTTTCAAATAAAAAATGTGTGTGCAAAGCCACCCGCAGGACTTTGACTCACCCATCATTTTAAATTGTTTTCTTTATAAAACTACTTGCTGGTTTAAAGCCACCCATCACAGTTGATAGTAAACACATTTGATCATTAAAAAATATTTATTGCTTACGGTAAAGATAATAACAAAAAATATTACAAGCAACAGTATTGTTGGTTTCATACATATTTTATCACCTTTTAATTTCGATTATTTTGCAATAAGGTAAATTTTTTATACTACAAAAAGCGTAAGTGTCCAATTGTCTTTAAATAAAGTGTTTTTTGAAAGTTTAAATACCTTACCAGCGTGAGTTTTATTTTAAAAATAGGACGTATAATTTTTTGTGAACAAAAATAACTATTTACTGATTTGGACTAAAGTCATCTCATGCGGGTCAGTCACCCGACTTTACGGTATATCATTGTAAAACAATATATTAAAATAAAAAATGTAAATTAAAGAATATTAGGTAACATAATAAACTAAGCAGTTCGATTTTATGATTTAAGGGTGCAATAAATCTCATATTTACACTGAGATTTTAGGAACTCACTACCTGTTCTCGGCTTATCCTGAGAACACCAGGTTTTTATTTAGGTGACCAGCTAATTAAGGATTTGTAAACAATTTGTGTAAAGTTCTATTGTTAGGTAAATTTGTTTTTCGATGAAAATGTGGTCTTGTTATTTCTAGCCTCATAATTTAAGTTCATTTTATTAATTTAATAAAAATAGTTATGTACAGAGTTGGGTTGCAAGCATATACAGGGTTGTCTATAATTAGCGTATTACCATACTTCAGGCTTTATTGGACAAATAACTAAAAAATGGTAAGATTTTGTTTTTAAGATGCGCATCTTTGATACACGATTCACTATTGGAGATAAGACATAATCATAAAATTATTATGTCACATAGTTGGAAATTTGTCCCTATTAATTGGTATTGTCAAATAATGGCGTTGCCATTTGAAAAACTGTTGATGACGTCATATCTCGAATAGTCTATTAAAATTGATTGACGATGTGAAAACAATAAAATAATAACTACCTGTAGGGTGTTTTGCTTTAAAAAATTATAGGTTTGATTGGCTACTTGTTTATGGACCACCCTGTACATTTACGACTAATTGTTAAATATTGTCATACAACATAATTTTTTTTATTATTTTTCAATCATAAAACAGCTATCGATCAATTACGCACTAATGGGACACCTTGTATAAGTGTTATTGACTAACATTTTGGTATCATTGGA
Source organism: Psylliodes chrysocephalus (assembly GCA_927349885.1). Lineage (NCBI taxonomy): Eukaryota > Metazoa > Arthropoda > Insecta > Coleoptera > Chrysomelidae > Psylliodes > Psylliodes chrysocephalus. The sequence goes on along the minus strand of OV651816.1, from coordinate 535,892 downwards.
GAGGTACATTTATAACGAATTTAATACTGAAATAATAAACAAAGTGTTGCTTAAAAAAAATCAGTACATTGAACTTAAAATTCGCCATACTTAAGGCATGTTTTAAAACACTTTGTATCAAATAAACGAGTTCTATCACAACTATTCGTTAGCTTATTATTTTTGAGGTCTGCATCATTTTCTAATTTCATAAAAAAATTAATTGCTTGATAAGCCTATAATATTTTTTAAAAATATTCCAGGTTTAAATGCAGTATTACCAAAGAATTCTAAAACTGAAATAAAATATACTTTCTTTTTGTCAGGCAAAACATCCTGTATATTTAAAAACATTTTTAAAATGTGTATGTTTCACTTCCATAAAATTTAAATTTAAAACTTGTTTGCGTGTTTATAACTCAAATTGAAATATTGGACAATTACACACTAATGGGACACCTTGTATAATGTGAACATAACTTCTGTACGCTAAAATATTAGGGAAAATTGTCGGATATGTATTTCTTCTGAAGCATAAGTATTTCTACAATAAATAATGTACTCTAATCTTAACCAACTGCGCAAAGGTAGCTGCGCTTTTGAACATTTTAAATGTAACACTAAAATTTATTGTATTACTAAACAGTCAACTTAATGGAAAATTCGTTTAATTAATTATTAATAGGGTTAATATTTTTTTTGTATCGTTTTCTTGCAGGATTAACAATTGTTGCGTAAATACAAGTGTAACACTTCATATTACTAATTTAACGCAATACAACATACTATCAGAAATGTCTACATATAACACCGGTAACAAAATATTGTAACGATTGTTTAATTTAAATGTAGTTTATTTGTTTGAAATATTTTATGTATAATTTATTTATAATTCGTTTTTAATTTATTTAATATTTATTTATATTACTAATTTATTTATATTACTAATTTATTTAGCACATTACTTATATTAATTTATATCACATTTACTTTACCGATGTTCTCACTGCTTTGAGCAGTGCTTTCCATACATCATAATAAGTAGATCGATCGCGGAAAGTGTTCTTTGTTGCCAGATAAAAAAAGTAACGCGATCCATCTTGAAGTTTCAATGTTTTTCCAGGTGTTGGTAACTGACTTTAACGTTCTGGCAATCGACAAAACTTCTTCCGAAACACAGATACCAGACTTCGAGCATCGTTGATTCTGACGAAAGTGCTATGGAGCAGCGACTTTTCTGTGAGCGTGTTGCCGTTGCTCGGTTGTAACACCATGTATTGCTTTTCCGTTACCTCCATATGCACCCATAAATTCTTCAAAGACAAGGTCAGGTGTTTCTTGGAGCTGCTTTACTTCTTCTTCCTGGTCATGGTTACCCTCAAAAGGTACGGATCTTCACAAGACCTTTGAAATTTAGGAGAATAATCGTTTTGTCTTATTGAGTTATAGAGCCAGACTGTCGAATTCCTTGAAACACCCTCCTGTGGCTTGTGTATCGTATGGCTTCTTCATTTTGTCGCTAGCCATTTGTGAGCGAACTAACTGATGCATATCCATTTTCCTTCGTAGCTGGATCACACAATCTTCACCGGCTGTCTTCTCTAGGTCAGCATCCAAACTCAAGATCACACGGTAGTCTCCTCTCACGCCCTAACAGCACCTTTGCTGGTGTTTTTCATGTAAATTCATTGAAAGTGTATATATTCGTGCGTGACAGCAGCGCCAATTAATTTAGGTACTAATTGACTATTTCTGCGTATACTGACAATACCATTTTTAATAGAACTCGTAATTAAAAACTATATAGGTATGTTAGTTTAAATAAAACTATATGGATTTGTTAAACAAGTAAAACAATAATTTTTTATTAATATATATTTTCATTGCTAAAATTAAAAAAAAATTAAGTATAATCAATAAAAAATAATAATAATATATAAATAGGCAATAGTATTTACGGGAAAATGTATGAGAAGTTGCCTAAGTCTAATACGTTGTCTTTGAAGAATTAACCTATTCTGTCAAAATAAAAAGTTAAAATGTATAAACAGAAGGACTATTATTTATATTTTTATTTTTGTTCGAAAGAAAACATTGAATGATTAAAACTGGTTTTCTATCAGTAAGTCACAAAATTTAATTCCAGCCACATACAATAATCAAAAGCAGAAATCTTAAAATCTAGTATTTATTGTTAATTTAAAACCTTTCAAGTTTCTGATGTCTACTATTTCCAGTATTACTGGTATTATTACAAAAATAAAGGTAATTTTTCTTCTGGTTTTTTTTATGCCTAGTATGTCACATATTCCTCGGAAAAGTTGGCTTTAAAAATTTATTCCTTGGTCACTGTGGATCTCCAAGGGCACTCTGCTGATAAACTAATTATTTTATCAACACGTCTGAAACATTTGCGGCCTCTTGTTTTGGAATGGGGTAAACTTCCACCGACTTCATGAAATAATCCATAACCACCATTATGTATTTATATCCATCCTCGGTCATAGGGAATGGTCCAACAATATCTAAGGCTACCAACAACCGACGTTGTACTGATTTATGGGGGGGGCTTTCTTTTTCGTTGGGGTCCATTACATCATCGGAACTGTTTATCCAGTAAAACCATTCACGATGGACTGTCGTGTAACTGACAAAGTACTTCCGCTACTTTAGTCCCACTAAGCCAAATATGTCTTAACTACTGGAGAGAGATTTGATATTTCTTTCCGATAAGGTCAACGATTTTTGATTTTACATTGTTGCATCTACTTTAAAAAGAGATTGTTTTATTGTTCTTACCTAAGGTATGTTTTAAAGGCAGTCTTCATCCCAGCAGAATTTCTCGCTTCTTCTGTAAGTCGTGTTAATGGCTTAACAGTATCTGCGAACTTCTTTATAAATCTTCGGTAGTAATAAGACAGATTTCAAGAAAACTTCTTTCTTATTGTTTATCAGATGATTGTGGCCATTGTTTGATAAAAGCGACTTTCCACTTATCTACAGTCATGCCTTCCTTTCTGAATATGACCCAGTTAACTTTATTTTAAAATACATGCTTTAGCATCATTTGGGCAGTTAAAAGTATTTTAAAAAAATCTTCCAAATTTTTTAGATGTTCTTTAAATGACTTATTCAATACGATGATGTCTTCCAAATACACCAGGCGTATTTTCCAGGATAACCCTCTTAATACATTTTCAATAAGTCTTTCAATTACCGCTGGGGCATTACATAGTTCAAATGGCACGACATTAAATTGCCACAATCCAGATCCTGTATCCATTTCCACCTACCAATATCCAGACTTCAACTCTAAGGTAGAAAATAGTTAACTTCCACCCAATGTGTCCAAAATATCGTCGATTCGAGGCAGAATTAACTGTCTTTCTTGTAAACATTGTTCAACTGACGGTAAATTACACAGAACCATGTAGTTCCATCCATCCATCCATCCATCCATCCATCCATCCATCCATCCATCCATCCATCCATCCATCCATCCATCCATCCATCCATCCATCCATCCATCCATCCATCCATCCATCCATCCATCCATCCATCCATCCATCCATCCATCCATCCATCCATCCATCCATCCATCCATCCATCCATCCATCCATCCATCCATCCATCCATCCATCCATCCATCCATCCATCCATCCATCCATCCATCCATCCATCCATCCATCCATCCATCCATCCATCCATCCATCCATCCATCCATCCGTCCATCCGTCCATCCGTCCATCCGTCCATCCGTCCATCCGTCCATCCGTCCATCCGTCCATCCGTCCATCCGTCCATCCGTCCATCCGTCCATCCGTCCATCCGTCCATCCGTCCATCCGTCCATCCGTCCATCCGTCCATCCGTCCATCCGTCCATCCGTCCATCCGTCCATCCGTCCATCCGTCCATCCGTCCATCCGTCCATCCGTCCATCCGTCCATCCGTCCATCCGTCCTTCCGTCCGTCCGTCCGTCCGTCC
>OV651816.1:512424-531427 GCA_927349885.1 Psylliodes chrysocephalus | reverse complement strand
CCCCCGGCATCATGGCGAGGGTGTGCGGGATGTAGGCCTTGCTGTGGTAAGGGAGCACTGCCATGGTTGACTTTTAGATCTGCCCTACTCGTGGGACCTGAATAATGTCACAAAAGAATCAAACTCAGCTGGTTGGGGTTTCCGGTACAGAAACTCTGACTAATACTGCAAAATCGTACCAAAACATTAGTGTAGGTGGAACACAAAAAAATTCACCACCAAGCCAGGAGAAGGGGAGAATGGTACCTCGGTTCCTACTTGTTAAGAGGAAAAGTGATAAAGGAGAGAACTTTGAAAAAGTTAGCCCTTTTCTCATTTCGAAAGCAATATATGGACTAATTGGTGAAACAAATTCGTTGAGAAAAATTAAAGATGGTCTGTTAATTCACACAAAAAGTAATAGCCAAGCTTCACGACTCCTACAAACAAAAACGTTAATTGATTTTGAAGTAGAAGTAATTCCACATGGAACTCTAAATATATCCAAAGGGGTTGTTTTTTGTAAAGATTTACTAAATTGCACTACAGAAGAAATATTAGAGAACTTAAAAGATGAAGGCGTTATCGAAGTTAGGGGAATGAAAAAGAAGGTTGAAGGTGTTTTGATAGATACCGCCAATCATATTCTAACTTTTAACAATCCTAAGTTGCCAAACGAAATTAAAATCGCATATTAAAACCTAAAAATTCGCCCTTACATACCACCACCAACAAGTTGCTACAATTGCCAGAAATTTGGACATGTGTCTGCCAGGTGCATTAAAGAAAAATTATGTCCATGTGGCTCTCCCCCCACACGAAGATACTGAATGTACACCACCTTTTACTTGTGTAAATTGCGAAGGCTCTCATTTAGCAAACGACAGAGAATGTCCTAAATATAAAACAGAATCTGCCATTATAAAAAATAAAATTATTGAAAAGATTCCCTATCTAGAAGCAAAAAGAAAGGTAATGTTAAGTACTCCAACAAAAAATTTATCATATGCCGCTGCAACAAATGCTCTGTCACCACAAGTAATTATACAACAAGTCTTACCCGAATTAAAACAAATTATTGCTGAAACAATAAATAGTGAATTACAGAAACACACCCCTACTCTTCCTGTGAATCTAACAAATATGTCACCTCCTCGCTATCCCAAGAGGACCAAACAAATACGATCTGACAGCTCTGACATAGAATCAGTTACAAGTGAAACTACAAACTCACAAACTGAAAGGAAAAAAAAAAGAAACCAGGTTGGCAGAGAGGCAAACCTCGCAAATTTGGTGCGATGAGTATGTAAATAATACTCATCAAATCCACTTCATAACATTTTAAATATACAAATTTATTCAAAACAATATAATATTTATTTACATTTTATATACATATATTTACATTTATATACATATATTTATCATTTAAATTTATATTTTTATATTTCCAATCTTATTTACACTTATATTTTTTATTTTAAAAATATACATATATTAATTATATATTAATATACATACAGCTTCATAAATCATATTTAATATAATTATTTAATATAAAAAAAAAATAATATTAATGTCCAAATTAGAAAACCTAATACAATGGAATTGTAATGGTATTAAAAACCATTATCCGGAGCTGAAAGAAATTCTCCTTGATAAAAACCCATTTTGTATCTGCATTCAGGAAACTCATCTGAAACAAAATGAACGTTTTAATCTAAGAAATTACAATAGCATTAAATTATCAATTAATACAGGGCAACGTGCCCACGGAGGAGTTGCCATTTTCATTAAAGATAATATTAACACAGATATATTAGATTTAAATACAGACCTTCAAGCAGTTGCAATTAAAGTCAACTATCCTTACAAAATGACAATTTGCAATTTATACCTTCCTGATCGCCACTGGACATCACAAGAATTAAAAGACTTGTTTGAAGAACTTCCTACACCTCTTCTCTTACTCGGAGATTTAAACTCACATAATGTCCTGTGGGGATCAGAATCAACAGATCGAAACGGTAGAGAAATTGAACAAATCTTAGATGAACTCAATTTGAACATACTTAATACTGGCGAAGGAACATACATTAATTCAAAATCGAATAATTTTTCTAAAATAGATCTCTCTATTTGTTCCCCAAACTTGGAGCCAAAATTAAAATGGAGGGTGATGAATGAACGTAACACAGACCATATTCCAATATTAATTGAGTTTGCTGACAGAGTGTTTCAGGAGAATTTACCAAGTAAATGGATAATAAATAAAGCAAACTGGAAAACTTATCAGAACTTCTTTGAATTATATTCTCCAAACTTTAGTAGAAATACAAATGAAATAGTGAAGCACTTCAGTGACGTCATATTAAACGCTGCAACAGCTGCGATACCATTAAGCAGCAGCACAAGAAAGATAAGGAAAGTTCCCTGGTGGAATGCCGAAATTGCTGCCGCTATAAAAAATAAGAAAAATGCATTCAACATATTTAAGAGAACACAAACACAGGAATCGATGATAAGATTTAAACAATTTAGAGCTAAAGCACGATACCTTATTGTACATTCTAAAAGAAAATCATGGCAAGAATACATAAGTTCCATTGACTCAAATACAAATTCTAAAGAAATATGGCAAAAAATCCGTAATATAATTGGTAGAACTTTTTCTGTTCCATCTCCGACACTACTAGTAAATAATAGAGAAATTATAAATCAATGGGAAATTGCAGATGAAATGGTAAAACACTTCCACCAAGTAAGCCAAAATTTAAATCTAAATCACCGGAATGATATTCTTCCCAATTTTAATTCTGATCAATTATGGGAATATAACTTACCATTTAGAGTAAAAGAACTAGAACACGCTTTAAATAAATCCAAATCGTCAGCTCCAGGGAACGACCAAATCATTTACGACTTTATCAAATACCTACCTGAAAAACAAAAAGAACAATTAGTTTATATTTATAATCATATATGGCTAACTCATACTTACCCATCCCAATGGAGAGAAGCTATCATTATTCCCCATTCCAAAACATAACAAAAATAGTGAAATTCCTTCTAACTATAGGCCAATTGCTCTCACTTGTTGCATAAGCAAACTTTTTGAGAAGATGGTTAGTAACAGACTAATGTGGGAACTAGAAAAAAGGAATCTATTGACAGAAACACAAATGGGTTTTAGAAAAATCCGATCCACCAACGACCAATTGGTACTTTTGGAAGATGCCATCCAAAACGCTTTTGCAAAAAGAAATCATATAGTATATATATAGTATCTGTATTCTTTGACCTAGAAAAAGCTTTCGACCAAACTTGGCGTTTCGGAATTCTAAAAACCTTAGAAAATTGGAACTTAAGAGGTAATCTCCCGAAATTCATTGAAAAATTTTCTCGAAGAAAGAACATTCAGGGTAAGAGTTCACCAAACTTTATCGGATATCTACCCACAGGAAAATGGTATTCCTCAAGGCTCTACACTAAGTGTAGTTCTGTTTGCCATTGCAGTAAATGGATTGACATCAGTACTTGAAGAAAATATAGGGAAAAGCATATACGTAGACGATCTAATAATATATTATGAATCAAAATGCATAGAAAGCATTGAAGAAATACTGCAAAGAAACATTAATGCAATAAATTACTATGCCTTACATCATGGATTTAAGTTCTCTAAAACTAAAACGCAGTGTGTTCACTTCTGCAGACTTAGAACTCCCCATAGAGATCCTGAACTTAGACTAGAACAGCAAATAATTAAAGTCAAAGAGTCATCCGCAGTGCTTGGCATTACATTTGACAAAAAGTTAAATTGGAAGGAACATATCCAAAATATAACCACAAAATGTAAGAGGTATTTGAATATCATGAAGGACGCTATCTAGCATTCAATGGGGAAGTGATAGTAACTCTTTACTCTTGTTTTACAAGTCCTTCATTCTTCCCAGATTGGATTACGGGAGCATTGTGTACTCTTCTGCTTGCGAATCTACCCTAAAACCACTAGAGTCGATACAACGAACTGCACTTCTCTTAGCTCTGGGAGGCTACAGAACAAGTCCCTATCAATCTTTGTGTGCTGAAACATCAATCCCACCATTAAAATTCAGAAGTGACATATTACTTGGCAATTATTTCCTGAAGATGTCAACCCTACCTAATCATCCCGTTAATAAATTATTAAACTCCCATGAAGAAAACGAAGTATACGAAAGACGATCTACTATAACAAAGCCAGCTAAAATAAGATTTAAAGAACTTCTAGACAAGATAAATGAATCTGTTCCTTACTTCTATAATCTTCAAGAACATGAAATTCCACCGTGGGTAATCAAAGGACCACAGATTCATTTAGATTGCCTAAAATTCCAAAAAAAAGAAGCTCTAGTTAACATCATTAAACAAGAGTTCTTAGCAATAGTTAATAACTACCAAAATGCAAAAATAATCTACACCGATGGATCTAAAAATTCCACAAGTTCTAGCAGTGCTCTCTTTTGCGAAGGATCATCATCATCTTGGTCATTACCAATAGCTGCCTCTGTCTTGACAGCTGAGCTTTACGCAATCTGGCAAGCTCTAAAGCTTATAGACTTGCACAAATTGCACAAATTTAATTTGCACAGACTCTCTTAGTTCCATTAAAGAATAATTTCAGCTTAGATCCTCTAGTAAATCGGATTTTTACCTCTATTCAATATCTGAAATCAGATGAAAAAAAAGTCATCTTTATATGGATTCCAAGCCATATTGGAATATTGGAAAACGAAAACGCTGACAGGGCAGCAAAATTAGCCCTCAATAAACATCCTAAAGATATTCCAATACGCGCCGAAGACTTCAGAATTTTTTTTTAAACAAAAAGTTAATGCCAACTGGCAACATGAATGGGATGCACATCCATCAAAACTTAAAAGACTCAAAAGGTCGATAAATCCGTGGGTTCTACCCCATCTTCACTTTCCAGAAGAGAACAAGCAGTAATTACCAGAATTCGATTAGGCCACTCACGAATGACTCACTCGCACTTGTTATTAAATGAGACTCCACCTCTTTGTAGAACATGTAGACTTCCGCTTTCCATCGATCATATTCTTATCCAATGTCCGGCATATGCTCAACAAAGGAGAGAATTATCAATTCCAAATGATATTGAACTCGTCCTAACAAACCACACCTATATAAAAAAATGTATAGAATTCCTAAGGAAAATTAATATATTTAATGAAATATAAATCTTTAATATCACTATTATAGAGAAACCATTATAATTTGTTGCAGTTTTTTGTTGTTGTTGTTGTTGTTGTTGTTGTTGTTATTGTTTTGTTATCGTTGGGTTATGAAAATATAACAACAAAGTGAATCCCTACCTTGATGCGCTAATGACCATTGTAGTCGATGCGCTAAATCAATAAAAAAAATAATAATAATAATAATAATAATAATAATAATAGTAATAATAATAATAGTAATAATAATAATAATAATAATAATAATAATAATAATAATAATAATAATAATAATAATAATAATAATAATAATAATAATAATAATAATAATAATAATAATAATAATAATAATAATAATAATAATAATAATAATAATAATAATAATAATAATAATAATATAATAATAATAATAATAATAATAATAATAATATTAATAATAATAATAATAATAATAATAATAATAATAATAATAATAATAATAATAATTTATGACGCAAGGCACAACCACCTACTACCCAAAAGTGAAAACACTAGAGACCCTCACAGTACCGACCTATCACCTGCTTGCCCACTATCTACAAACTATTCTCATCACTAATCTGTAATAAAATATACACGTACCTTGAGGTTAACCAAATTCTTACATTTGAACAAAAGGGTTGCAGACGAAAGGCCATGGGATGCAAAGAACAGGCGGTGATAGACTCGATAGTACTGGAACAAGCTAAAACTAAATGCAGAAATATTCACATGGGCTATATAGACTATCAAAAAGCCTTTGACTCTGTTCCACATAGCTGGCTCCTACAAACACTGCAAATCTACGGAATAGACAACAATATAACGACTTTCTTCAGAGAAACTATGAGGAACTGGTCAACGTGTCTACAAATAAAATCTCCTGAAGGCAACATCGAAGTCGGCAGTATAGGTTTAAAGCGAGGAATTTTCCAAGGAGACAGTTTCAGTGCACTGTGGTTCTGTCTCGCGTTAAACCCACTGTCAAGAGTCATTGAATCCCACGGGCTATGGGTTTAATATTAAAGCAAACGGCAGCTCACAAACGATAAGTCACCTTTTGTATATGGACGACATTAAATTGTATGCCGGGACGAAGAAACAGCTGGATACACTTATGAAGCTAGTTTATAAAATCAGCAAAGATATCGGTATGACGCTGGGAGTTAGCAAATGTCAGACGGTAAACGAACATAAAGAAAAACTTGTCGAGGATGAAGAACTCAAGCTAGATGAAGAAATAATTATAACATCCATGTCAACAGATCCATATAAATATCTTGGATACCTTCAAACAAATAAAGTCGAACACCAAATAATTAAAGAAAAGCTTACCAAAAAGTTCTTAGCCCGGCTAATTTCCTTACTCAAAACAGAACTTAATTCGTCCCGACTTACCAAAGCAATAAACAGCTATGCAATTCCTACTCTATCCTATTCGTTTGGAGTGGTAAGATGGACTTACATAGAGCTGGAAAACATAAGTCGACAAATACGAACAAAAATGACAGCCCACAGAAAACATCATCCCCGGTCTTCCAAGCATCGACTAACGTTGCCACGCAAAGAAGGCGGAAGAGGCATCTTCGATCTGGTGCAAGTATGTGAAGAACAAATAATGTCACTGAGAGAGTATTTCTTTAAAAACAATACCACCAGTCTGTACCAAGCAATTATCAACGCAGACATCAAATACACACCGCTTAATCTAAGCGAAAGAGAACACTTACCTTTTCCGAAGATGTTGACAAACGACCAAAAATTAACAGAGCTACTAGATAAAGAACTCCACGGAAGATTCAAAATGATCTCCAAAGAGATACAGTTGACAAAGCCGCATCGCTATATGGTTGAAAAATGGTAATATTTATCCCGAAACAGAGGGCTTCATGCTAAGCATCCAAGACAATGTCGTAAATACAAGAAACTACCGCAAATATATATTAAAAGAAAACATAGAAACGGACAAATATCGAAAGTGCAACTCAAGCTCAGAAACAATAGAACATATTATCTCTGCCTGCAAATGTCTAGCAAATAATAAGTACCTAGAAAGACACAACAAAGTGGCAGCCGTTGTGTATCAAGAAATGTGTAGACTGCACAACATTGAGGAGAACTCCCAAACTCCCTACTATAAATTAGATCCTCCACCTTTAATAGAAAACGAAAATGTTAAGATCTACTGGGACAAGGACATTGCTCACAGACAGGACAGTGGAACATAATAGGCCAGACATAACAATCATTAACAAACAAGACAAAACAGCCTACCTGGTCGATATTTCAATACCAAACAATACCAATATAGACACAAAAATAAAAGAAAAAATAGACAAATACCTACCACTATGTCGAGAAATCAAGGGCCTATGGAAATTGGAACGAGTACAAGTTGTCCCACTTTCATTTCTGGTATGGGACTGGTTCCCAAAAACCTAAAAGAAAACTTATTAAAATTGGGTATCCCAGCAAATACTTACCACCTCATGCAAAAGTCGGTAATATTAGACACTACTCATATAGTCAGATCATTTCTAGATACGTAACCGCAGAACATGTGTCTTGCCGTGAAGGCCGATTCATGCCTGTAAAAAACTACCGAAAAATATCGAGTTAAAAAAAAAAAAAAATAATAATAATAATAATAATAATAATAATAATAATAATAATAATAATAATAATAATAATAATAATAATAATAATAATAATAATAATAATAATAATAATAATAATAATAATAATAATAATAATAATAATAATAATAATAATAATAATAATAATAATAATAATAATAATAATAATAATAATAATAATAATAATAATAATAATAATAATAATAATAATAATAATAATAATAATAATAATAATAATAATAATAATAATAATAATAATAATAATAATAATAATAATAATAATAATAATAATAATAATAATAATAATAATAATAATAATAATAATAATAATAATAATAATAATAATAATAATAATAATAATAATAATAATAATAATAATAATAATAATAATAATAATAATAATAATAATAATAATAATAATAATAATAATAATAATAATAATAATAATAATAATAATAATAATAATAATAATAATAATAATAATAATAATAATAATAATAATAATAATAATAATAATAGTAGTTGTTTATTGACAATTTACATACATAAAGTACATTGTAGTCATAAAATATATAATACATAATACAGTGTCACAAAATTTAAAGCTAATATTAGTCTGTTACAGGTTTACATATTGAAATGTTTAATAGCAGAAAAAGCTGAAATAGAAAATAAAAAATAAAATATTTCAGTGCAAAACAGACCAAACATTTTTGTTTAAAACAAGTAATGTTAACTAATAGTAATTAAAACAAGAACATTAAAATAATAATTATTTAAAGAATACATACATCTATTTATAGAACACATACACATTTATATATAAAACACATACACATTTATTTAAAAAAGTTAAAATATTCATAAACGCTATAAAAACAATGTTTGAGAAGAAACTCCTTAGCAAACTTTTGAAATTTTTCTTGAGTCATAAGTTTAAAATTTTTGGCTTCATTACAATTTTGAAAGACATTATAAATATTTATATTGAGTTTATTATATTGGCTTATCCGAATTCTAGATCGGGGCATTATAAGATTTCCTGCATTCCTCGTGGTCGTGATTATGATTCTCTGCATGTGTCTCAAATTTATTAATATTTAGATGAATTTCCTTTATTGTTTCTAATATAAAGACACATGGAAGTGGAAGAATCCCGTATCTTTTGAACAGCTCATGACAAGGTTCCCTATATTCGACATCTGCTATTAGTCGGATAGCTGCTTTTTGAAGAAAAAATACTTTGTTTGCTCTACAGCTATTTCCCCATAACAAAATTCCATACGACAAATGACTATGTACTAGTGCGTAATAAACCATTTTTAAAATAGGTTGTTCAAGACTCTGTCGCATTTGTCTTAACGCAAATATTTGCGATGAAATTTTTGCGGTAGTAGCATCAATATGAGGCCCCCAATTTAGGTTTGAATCTAAAGTTATGCAAGTGTTTTAATTGGTTCCATCTTTTGGATGTTTTTGCTTGATGTGAAAGTAATTTTTTGTGTTTTTTCTTCATTTAATTTTAAATGGTTTGTACAAACCATTCTTCCGCTGATGACATACACAAGTCCCTGGGCACCAATTTATCCCTATTTAGGATAGTAGTGTCATCGGCAAACATAATGACTGAGCAATCTTCTAAACTACATGGAAGATCATTAATGTAAATGAGAAATAAAATAGGGCCCAAAACGGAGCCTTGTGGTACTCCTCTAGTTACCGGTGTTAATGATGAATTGATGTTTTCGTAGTTTACAAATTGCTGTCGATTAGTAAAATATGAAGATAACAGATCTAATGTTTTATCCCTAATTCCATAAAATTCCAGTTTATTTTTTAGTAACTCCGTGTTTACGCAATCGAATGCTTTAGACAGGTCACATAGTGTGACACACGTGCTTGTACCGTCATCCAATCCTTCAACTACGCTCTCAACTAAAGCAGCTATCGCTTTGACTGTAGATTTATTTTTTCTAAACCCAAATTGATGTGGTGATAACAATTTTTTATTTTCTAAATAATGAATAAGCCTATCTTTAATAAGAATTTCAAATATTTTGCCTAATATGGGCACTATAGCAATCGGCCTATAGTTGTTGGCATCATCTATACTCCCTTTTTTATGAAAGGGTAAAACCTTACTAATTTTTAGACTTTCTGGCCAATACCCTTCTAGTAAACATTTATTATATAAGAAACAAAGTGGTTTGACCAAGGAATCTGTAGCATATTTGATCATGGGGCTGCTGAGTTCGTAAAAGTCCATGCACTGTGAGTTTTTTAGCTTTAGTATAGCCTGCCGAATATCAGACTCTAGTATGGGACCCATAAAAAAAGAAGAAGAAGGTTTCGGGATTTTATTAAGAAACTCCATTGGATTTTTGTTTGCTATATTAATAGTGTTGACTATTTTGTCTGCTATAGTAGCAAAAAACAAATTAAAATCATCCGGAGTTAAGTTGGCTGTTGGAATCAATTTTCTTTGCATTTGTCTCTCGGAATTAACCAATTGCCAAACAGTTTTATTTTTATTATCCGATTTAAAAATTTTAGTAGCATAAAAATTACGTTTTTTAGTTTAATTGCTTGTTTGTAAAGTTTACGAGATTCCTTGTACATTTCCCAATCCTGACATGCGTTCGTTCGTTTACATTTAGATTTGATTTTAAGCAATATATTACGTTGATCACGCAGATCCTTGGTAAACCACTCAGATTTCATTTTCCTATTTGTACTATAAGTTTTAGTTTGAAAACACAAATCCACACAAACATTGAGAGTGTCTAATACATGTGAACATATATCATTTGAATTTAAATTTGCCGACTCCAATTCATGCCAGTCAATGCTGTTTAGATTATCTGCAAAAAGTTTAAGAGAGTTTTCATTAACTAATCTTTTTTGGCCAGTTCGGTTATTGTCAATTTTTTTTACCATGTCCAAAATCATATAAACACCAGAATGATCAGCAATTTCTGGGTCATAAATACCCGCAACGAAATTATTTTTTCCAATATTACTAATAACATTATCTAAACATGAACTGGAATTAGCCGTAATTCTAGTTGGTTCATAAATAAAATGATATAAGCCAAACATAGACAATATATTACATACATCTTCACTATGTTCAGTTTTTTCATCAAGATTAATGTTAAAGTCTCCCAATATACTAATTCTTTTAAATTTATCAGAGAGAAAGCTTAAAAAACCAAATAGCTTATCTTTAAAAACAATAATATCACCAGTACTTGATGATCTATAATAAAAATAATAATAATAATAATAATAATAATAATAATAATAATAATAATAATAATAATAATAATAATAATAATAATAATAATAATAATAATAATAATAATAATAATAATAATAATAATAATAATAATAATAATAATAATAATAATAATAATAATAATAATAATAATAATAATAATAATAATAATAATAATAATAATAATAATAATAATATTAATAAATAATAATAAGAGAATTTGTTGATAGACAGATGTATTACACAGGACTCGATCCAGTATAAACGAAATTTATCAATGGCTTGGATCGACTATAAAAAAGCCTTTGACACAACATCTCATGAACTTCTAATACATCTGTTGAGAATACTTAAAGTTCCTCACTCACTAATTCAGTGCATCGAACACCTGATGCCGCTCTGGAGAACCAAATTTTCCATAAGATCTGGAAATGAAAAAATTACCACAGAGCCTATACATTTTAAAAGAGGGGTATTTCAAGGAGATTCACTGAGTCCTTTACTATACTATACTACTATACTAATAATAATAATAATAATAATAATAATAATAATAATAATAATAATAATAATAATAATAATAATAATAATAATAATAATAATAATAATAATAATAATAATAATAATAATAATAATAATAATAATAATAATAATAATAATAATAATAATAATAATAATAATAATAATAATAATAATAATAATAATAATAATAATAATAATAATAATAATAATAATAATAATAATAATAATAATAATAATAATAATAATAATAATAATAATAATAATAATAATAATAATAATAATAATAATAATAATAATAATAATAATAATAATAATAATAATAATAATAATAATAATAATAATAATAATAATAATAATAATAATAATAATAATAATAATAATAATAATAATAATAATAATAATAATAATAATATAATAATAATAATAATAATAATAATAATAATAATAATAATAATAATAATAATAATAATAATAATAATAATAATAATAATAATAATAATAATAATAATAATAATAATAATAATAATAATAATAATAATAATAATAATAATAATAATAATAATAATAATAATAATAATAATAATAATAATAATAATAATAATAATAATAATAATAATAATAATAATAATAATAATAATAATAATAATAATAATAATAATAATAATAATAATAATAATAATAATAATAATAATATAATAATAATAATAATAATAATAATAATAATAATAATAATAATAATAATAATAATAATAATAATAATAATAATAATAATAATAATAATAATAATAATAATAATAATAATAATAATAATAATAATAATAATAATAATAATAATAATAATAATAATAATAATAATAATAATAATAATAATAATAATAATAATAATAATAATAATAATAATAATAATAATAATAATAATAATAATAATAATAATAATAATAATAATAATAATAATAATAATAATAATAATAATAATAATAATAATAATAATAATAATAATAATAATAATAATAATAATAATAATAATAATAATAATAATAATAATAATAATAATAATAATAATAATAATAATAATAATAATAATAATAATAATAATAATAATAATAATAATAATAATAATAATAATAATAATAATAATAATAATAATAATAATAATAATAATAATAATAATAATAATAATAATAATAATAATAATAATAATCCCACCTACGAGAATCAACACTATCAAACAAGAAGTAGAACGTGAATTCCTGATCTTGCGTAATGATGACAACTATAACGATAATACCAACGATATAGAACATGACAATGACATCCAAGACAATGAGGATCAGAATGACGACGGTAGTAGAACAACTAGAGAATAGGAAATAGCAGTATAACAGCGGGAAATTGTGAGACGCGAAACAAATGTAAACATTGCGGAAAACGAGACATTATTCGAAACACTGCTGTCAGAGATGAGAAAACTAGTTGTGGGGTACGATGTCACCAACACGTTAAGCAGACGACCGCTACCTATAGTAAACCCCTCAAGGAAACTAGGAATTGCCTTTACCGTCATGAATAACCAAATTTTGCCGAACTACTTCACAGAAACCAACACTTTAGAACGCTTGGATTTACTAAACTACTGTGCTGCTATGGCCATTACTATAACACTGGGAAGCAAAGTGCGAATAAGGGGAACGTACAAGCAAGAGGCAAGCCACAAACACCTCATTGGGAAAGGTCAAATTTAAAAATTGACAGCCTTTGAAAAGATATAGGAAGGCTTAAGATGAAGTAAGATCCCATAGGCTAGAGAGCTGCGTCCGATATCGAATTCACGCCCGTGATGACCCAGAAAACCTCACTCACCAGCAATGCTTTGATACGCTAAAACAAAAACAATCTGTATTTTCAGGACGTTTAAAGAGATACAAAAGCAGCAACCAAAGAAAACAAGATAATGCCTTATTTCAAAAATCGGAAAAACCTTCTATAGAACACTAAAATTAAATGCTAGAACACCGAACAACAAATACTCAAACAGTGAAAAGGTTGAAACGATTTGAAAAGGACAGTTGGGAACACCGACTTACTGCAACATCGAAGCTAGCTGGATTGCTGAAGAGCTTATGATCTCTCAAGAATACTACCAAATGCCTCACGAGCCATTTACGACTGACGAGATTTATAACAAGATAAGGGAGACCCATAACTGGAAATCACCTGGTCAAGATGGAGTGCAGAACTACTGGCTAAAGAAACTCTCCTGTACCCACGGAAAGTTAATAGTTTTAATTAATGACGTAGTTGCCAGGGGCATGCGGTCCATGGAAACGGGAGAAGCACCGCTTCCCTACACTTTGAGATTTAAAAATAAATATTTTTCAGTTCAAAATACATATACAGGTACACTATATAGGTACTTCAAGTCCGTCAGCAAAAGCGCGTCTTAAAAAAGCCGGCTCATCTTCCAATTCATTCCGCTTCGTGTTATTGACCCTGCTTTGCCGCGACACAGTAGTCAGTCTGTTTGTACACGTGAAATACGGTCGAGAAGCAGCGATTTTTACGTCGCCTTATGCACTGCGAATCGACGTGTGAGGAAAATCGTAGAGTTTAGATAGATTTCGGTTTATTTTTCGTAGTTGTTTTTATTTTTGTAAAATGGAGGAACTATGCACTGTGTCTGTGAACAGTAATAATGTGGAAAATTGTGTCTGTATTATGTGCTTTTTATTGAAAAAAGGATTTTCAAGTAGAAATATTGAAGAGAGAACGGACATTATTAATTCTAGTAGACTAAAGGATCCTATCAATATAGAGATGAAAGTAGAAAAGTCAGCAAAGAAATTTACCAGGCATTTTCACGTAGGCTTCTATGAAAAGTATAAATGGTTAACCGGCTGCAAAACTTTTAAGAAATTGTTTTGCTGGCCTTGCCTACTTTTTAATATATTCGAAAAAACACATTAGAACTCCTCGGTATCACAGACTTAAATAATTTTCACAAAAGTGTAGAACGACATGTAAATAGCAAATCTCATATAAGTGATAGTTAATAATGTAAAATTTTTAGATAAAATATTATTAGCTAATATGAAAATATGCATTGACTAATGTACTTTACCCCTATACTTACATATAAACAAAAAACTGCTCATCGTTTCTTTAAATTGCCATTTTACTTTCATGCCATCATATTATGTGAATTCTTTCGTGAGGGTATTAGAAATTATGGAAACGTCCCTGGTTTTGGTAACTGCTGAATCTAAAATTGCAATAAAAATATGTATTTGTAAACATAAAAGAGAAATAACTTATGAAACATCTTTCAATGCATTATTTCTTAAACGTTACAAAACGATTCTATTTTATTTAATAAAAGTAAAACTTACAGCTTCTTTAAAAATATTTGTATCTTCTAAATAGCCTTCTACTTTTGCTAACGTCTCATGCAGTACAAATAGAAACTTTTCTTCTGCTTTGAAAGTTTTCTCACCTCTTAGTTACAATAATAATTGTGTTGACATCATCTCGAATTTGCAGCATATTAATTAGCTTTTAGTAAAGACATTTTCTTAAATAGGTAGGTACATCATTTGACAAAATGTCTAGAAGAAAGGGATTGTTTGAATGTGAATAGAAAACATAAAGTTTAAAACATAATTGATAGGTTTTATTAGTTAAAAAAAAAACGATTTCCTTTTTAATTTTTAGATTTTTAAATGATTTAATTAATAATTATACTTATTTTCTTACCAGATGAACTTCTATGTGCTGTGTTTTCTTCTTAACCTCTTTCTTCTTTTCTTCTTCGAGTCTGGCCTGAGTGGCCTTTTACTTTTCTATCTTGTCAACAAAGGCGAGTGGAGAGGAAAATTATTTGATTTATTTTAATTAAAACCTAGTAGTAAATAATTAAATTATACAAGAAGAATTATAATAATTTATTATAAGTTAGTCATTTTTATATTGTCCATCATGGACATATTTTGGACATCCATTGGACTTCTGAATGGGTATATCCATTGGATAACGGAAAACGGATGTCCAATGAATATCCATATGAAGTTCATGGACATCCAGGTCATTATTTGGACAAAATATGGAGGTCCAATGGACATCGTGTGCTATCTGGGCAGTTATCAGAAAGTTCAAAATGTTACGACGATGTTATAGACAAATATGCAGCCATTTAGGATAGGCGAATAGATCTTAAGTATAAATAAATGTCAACTGCTGTGTCAACTGTGCGAAAAATGCTGGAAAAATAAAAAAAACTTTATTTAAATTATTTTTTACCTTTAAATAAACCAAGGAAGCTTATCAATGGTAAGTTTTTTTATAGCTTCTAGTACTAAACTAGGTATTAAAGTAATAGTAATACTTCAAAAATCTCAATCTCGAATATACTGAGGAAAAAAAGCAAGAATATGACAAAATGGTGAATGCGCCGCGAAAAATTTTCGCCTACGGCGTTGTGCTTACTGGCCTGCTGTATTTTTATACAATCGCTTCCCCTTCCAAAAATGTCACCGCACTCCACTGGTAATTGCCAATCCTCATAAATTGCCACCCTTTCTAACATACATACCTTCTGTCAAAGGACTCAAAAAACATGGAAAATCCGTCTAAGTATCGACCTATCACGTGTCTCCCAACGATAGGTATACAGAATTATAACCTCCTGCGTAGCTCAACGGCTATATACTCACTGTGAACGAAACAACATCATAGCTGAACAACAGAAGGGATGCGTTAAGGGCGCGATGGGGTGCAAAGAGTAACTCATAATCGACTTTGTAATTTCCAGGCATACTCAAAACAAAGGAATCTGTACATTTTCTATTGAAAACAAATCAAAAATTTTTGTATCAACATTTTCAATGAAATTTTGTTACTTAAACTTATATGTTCTTTTAAATGGT
Organism: Psylliodes chrysocephalus; assembly: GCA_927349885.1. NCBI lineage: Eukaryota > Metazoa > Arthropoda > Insecta > Coleoptera > Chrysomelidae > Psylliodes > Psylliodes chrysocephalus. The sequence goes on along the minus strand of OV651816.1, from coordinate 514,839 downwards.
CAATTTTATTACAATTTCTGCATTTGTACTTTTTAAACTTACAAATTCCTCTATGCGAATTACCACACACATTACACATGAACGACATAAAATCTCTTCTTCCTGTATCTTCTTTGAAATTATGCCATTTTGTTTGTTGATATTGCTTGAATTACCACACACATTACACATGAACGACATAAAATCTCTTCTTCCTGTATCTTCTTTGAAATTATGCCATTTTGTTTGTTGATATTGCTTCTTGTTCTGCGACGAATCGGCCACAGTCACAGCTGCTGTTGCGCACTCGGTTGAAATCTTGACCTTGTCGACGGCGAGCAGCGTGATGATGACGTAGATGGTCCACGATTCCGTGCATCATACACTTTTGGTGGTAAATTTGAATTTTCACTTAAATCCCTGTTATTAGGTAGACTTTCTTTTTGCACTGCTATTCTTATCAGTTTGTCTAAAGGTTGAGTTTCTTTTTTCGCGAATCCTGTCTAGAATTGGTCCAGGCTTTAAACCCACAATAAATTTATTTTTTAATGCGAATTCCATAAATCCGGCAAAGTAACAATTTATTACTAGCGATTTCAATCGTGCAAACGATTCATTTATGTTTAATTATCAGACTGCTTGGCTTTAAAGAAATTTATACATGTGGACTGAACTGAGTCTTTATTAAATTGCACAATTCCGCAAAGCTCTTATCCTTTGGTAAACTTGTCCCAATATTGCTGAGAAGAACTGCAACCTTAATTTTTTCTTCACTTATTAAGTTCGCTTCAAAATATTGTTTAAGTTTTTCATTAAACACTATCCAGTCCTCACATTCTGGATTAAATTATGAAATATGTCCAATTACACCAACACGAGGAGCCATTACTCCGTTTTTTTTTTATGCACGCTCCTACGGGCACTTTTTTTAACCGGTTCTTTTTACCTCGTTCGCCAATTGTTGTTTTCAGTTGGTGTAACGGAATAAAACTACTAAACTTTTAGGCACGTTTTTTATTTCCCTTCTTAGCACGAATATCACATTATTACTATACATTATGTATGTACGCGTCATACACGCTATTTCGTCAGTTCGGTACAGTTTTTGACAGACAACCGTCACGTTCGGAGTCTAGTACCGCGCATGTCCCAATCTTTCCGGAAGTAATAGGTTTACAGCAGGAACTATAAATTACAATATATCACAGGTTCATTTGTTAATAGGTTTTTGCAAGTCTCAAAACATGTTAAAAATTCATGATCGTGAACTATTTTGGTACATTTTTTAAACAATTTTCGCAAAGTTCTGGTTGCGTTTAAGAGGATTATTTACTTGGCTGGAGAGCGGAGCATACAAGGGTTTCGTAGTACCCCACTTTTAAAGTTTATTTTTGACTTACTCTGAAAGAAAAAAATATGTACGTGTAGGTAAAGGATGAATTTATGCTCTGTTGGAGACACTTTTTTAAAATTTGAAACCGTTTTTTCTAAAAAAAATAAACAAAACTCGACTTTTTTTACCCATTTTCTCAATTTTTTTTAGAAAAAACTAAATTGAATTTTAAAAAAGTGGTTCCAGAGGAGCATATATTTAACCTTTACCTACACGAATATATTTTTTTATTTTAAAAATAGTCAAAAATAAACTTTAAAAGTGGGGTACTACGAAACCCTTACATTGCAAGATTTTTCGTCTGGAAAATGGCGCCTCTGTTAGATAAGAGCTGGGGAGGATTCGAATCACATTTGATTCGAATCCAGGATTCGAATCCTTTTTGAGGATCCGAGAGCGGGATTCGATTACTTTAGAAAAAAAGGATCCGTGATCCGGATTGGCAGAGAAAATCCTAAAGGATTCGTATTCGAATCATCAATATCAGTCTCGGATCCTTTTAGAGACCAAACTACGCCGGCGCGAACGGCCGACTCAAGCTTTGACTTATCGCGAATTGTAAACTAAAAACTAAAACAGACTGAGACTGAATAGAAAACCGATGTGTTTGGCTTTGTGCACGATTACAGAATTAACAAATCAAAAAAGGAGGAGGTTCTCAATTCATTGCGTTATTTTTTTTTATGTATGTTCAGCGATAATTCTTTAACACGGTGTCCGATTTCAATGATTCTTTTTTTGTTAGAAAGGGGATACTTCAGGGGTGGTCCCATATAAATTTGTTTAAAATCTAATATTTGGGTCCATGACAAAATCCTCAAACTCTTCATTTTTTATGTATGTTTAGCGATAATGCTTTACCACCTTGTCCGATTCATATGATTATTTTTTTGTTAGTAAGGGGGTACCTCAGGGGTGGTTCCCTATAAATTTGGTTAAGTTGTGATGACGGCATCTGCACATTTTTGAAGCCGGTTTTTTTTAATTTTTAATTTCTAATACTTGTTTTTTTTTATTTATTATAGATACAAATTAGCTACAGC
>OV651816.1:481441-511924 GCA_927349885.1 Psylliodes chrysocephalus | reverse complement strand
ATAATTATGGCAACTATTTCCACAAATATTATCCATGTTAAACATTTACACGAGTACGCCAGTAAACTTTCTTAACACACTTTTCACATGAGTATGCCTTTAATATATCAACATGATAATATTACACAGGTATGCCATTATTATATCAACTGATAATCAATAAACAAATATGCTAGTAATATATCAATATGCATAATATTACACAGGTATGCCATTAATATATCTCAATATGATATAAATTACACCTCCGCCAGTAAGATATCAACATAGGAGCCACTATACAGTACACAAGAGCATGCCATAAATATTGTAAAACAAACTCCATTATCATATATCGGGTGTTCCATAAGTTGGTTGCCCAATAATATCTGAATTATTAGACAAGATACAATTTAAAAAAAGTCTTAATATATTAAATATATTTACATCGTTATCTCAAATCAACTCTTTTTCAAGGCATTCTATAGAAACCAATTAAATCCCATGTTTAGTTTAATCAACTGTAAAAATATACCATAGAAACATGTGAATTAAATTTGTGTGTTAAGCTTAATACCAGAAGAGGTGAGAATTTGTTATTTCTTTTGAAATTTGTAAGGAAACTACAAAATTTTCTTTAAAAAAATCTCCACTCGTGGTATTTTAAAACATTATAGACAACATTCGTTTTGTTTGCGTAAGATGAAAACAAAAGGATATAATTTTTTTATTTAAAATATATATTTTCACAACCAAAATTATGTTTGTTTATTTCTCGTCACTATTTTAACTTACTTCACATTAAAGTTTCGCGGGATTAAGAGGAAAGCACAGGACACACAGTGTTTTCCTATATAGTTTGTTTTGATTGACGTGTGTTGGAGTTGGAGCAGTTAATAGTATCAGCGCTAATAAGATAGCGAAAAAGGCGACGCGAAGGCCCTCCATGTTGGGGGATTCTGATATCCAAACCCCCCCCCCACCCCCCCGGTGGCTACGCCACTAGTTGGAATAAAAGATGACTGTACTTTGCTGATGTATTATAGTAAAAATGTTTCATATTGACAAAAATAGTAGTTTGAGGCAACAAGAGTGGATATGGACAATCCACTCGAGTTGTAGAATATATTTTTTCTTTGACCGACCAACGAAAATCTGCAATTTTAAAAAAAATATGTTAATAATTTTACAAGTTAAAAAAGTAATTTTAAAAAACCGACTTCAAAATAGTGCAGATGCCCGTACAAATTACGATTTTTGATTTTCTTATAGATCCTAAAATGGCCAATTGCATATGGAACTATCCCTTAGGTACCCCCTTTCTAACAACAGAAGAATCATGTAAATCGAACAAAGTCGTAAAGAATTATCGCTGAAAATACTTAAAAATAAATGAAGAGTTTATTGATTTTCTCAAGGACCTTATTATTAGATCTTTTTCAAATTTATATGAAAGTACCCCTAAGGTACCCTCTTTTTACCAAAAAAATAATCATAGAAATCAGACAACGCAGTAAAGAATTATCGCTGAACATACATAAAAAAATATTCCGACGAATTGAAAACCTTCCTTCTTGTTTGAAGTCGGTTAAAAATAAAAAATAAAAAAAGATTTAATTTAATTATTTCCTAGCACAGATTCGAACCCACGATTTTCGCGTGGAAGGCAGACGCTCTGTCCTCACCTCCACCCCTGTTTAAGGATTTTAGTTTTAATACACGTAGTTAAGTTGGTTTTGTATAATTTTATTTAAATTTAATTTTTTTTTAAATGTGTACTAATTAAAAATAAAAACGCTATTATTTATCGATTCTACAAAAATATATCTCATTTTAATATATATTTAATCTCAAGAACAATAAAAAAACTGACAGTTTGTCAGAATTGTCACGCATTTAAAATTTTAAAAATAATAGTAGTTCGGTGTCCAAAATATGAACTGTGGTTGGTGGATTATATTGTTTTTGCAGTGTTCTCACTACCTAGAATGGATATAAAATATATTCTTCCAGTTGAACGCTATAGCATACTTTTTAATTTTGTAGTCTGTAGAAAAACTCTCAACAAAAAACATTGGTTTTACAAATGTTATTGTCAAAAATGTTAAAAACTGACAACAAAAAACTGAGGGCAATTTTATTCTAAGCCCCCCTTATTTACCCACCTATGAAGATGATCAAAAACTTAGTTTTAGTCCATTAAATAGAGCGTAAAAAGGTAAGCATTTGTACCAAATTTCACTTAGTTATCTTAAAACGTTTAGAAAATGTTTACAAAACTGTGTCATCAGGACTTCACTTTTAACACCCTGTATCTCGAAAAAGAAATGTTTTGAACCTATGCTTATATAAACTTTTACTCCTATTTTAGGATGTAGATTAAGCTGTTAAAATAAGAACGTCTAATTTCGGGACACCCTGTATACATACGCACAGAAGACCAGACAGTATCTTTTTGCATTTTTTTTCATAGAGTGTTCTGAAATGTAAAGAAAAGTATTAAAAAGTGTGAGTAACAATTTTTTATTTTTCAGCACGAATACCACGAATATTTACTCTCAATTAAAGTTTTTGCATATTAAGCGTGTGAAAAAATTGAAAGCTGTAGGAAAAGCAATGATCATGCTCATATAACTTTTCTGATCTCATTGTATGTAGATGTTATATTTTTAGACAAAACTTTAAAAAGGTATATGTAGGATGGGTATTGAAGAAAAATACCGAAACCGGTACTGGAATTTTGGCAATAATTCCTCAGCGTGTACTACTTAATATTTACACATTTACCATATATTTTCTAATTCTAATAGCTGATATATGCCTACAAGAAATGTTAACTAAAATTCATAGATCATCCCGACGCTCAGTAAAAAAAATATATTCTAAAATTTTGTAAAAAAATATAGGTATCCCAACTCATGTAGGTACTTGATAAGTAACAAACTAAAAATCCCAATACCTTCTAAAACACTCTCTTTTCTTCTTATTTTATTTAAGTAATATTTACTTTTGTTCGAAGTATGGATATTGTGTGTATTCAACAAACAATTTGCTTTACATTTATAAAAGCTTGAAAAATAGTGGCAACTTCAAGTTCAAGGAGATATTGCAATATACCAAAGAAACTAAATTTATTCGTTCACTCAAGATACAACTGCAACGCTGTAAATTCTTTAATGAGGGCGCCACCGTCCGACCACGCCCATTTTGCCATAAATGGGTGAGTGTAACAAACATAATATATCCACTGTTGTGGCAACTCACACATATTTTTACAAAATGACAATTATAAACAAAATTATAAGAAAAATTCCATAATTATATTAGTCACTAGAAAATAAAATGAAATATTAAGGATACAAATAAATAAACTGAGATCTAAAGCTACAATTTAAGGAATTAAGTTTAAAATTGTGGCAACGCGTGTAGGTTGCCACAATTCTGGCAGGTACCACAACAGAGGTTAATGCACACACCAGTTGCCATAAGTATAGTAAAACATACACACACACACACACACACACACACACACACACACACGCACGCACGCACGCACGCACGCACGCACCCACACACACACACACACACACATACACACACACACACACACACACACACACACACACGCACACACACATATACACACACACACGCACGCACGCACACACACACACACACACGCACACACACACCCACACACACGCAGACGCACACACACGCGCACACACACGCGCACACACACACACACACACACACACACACACACACACGCGCGCGCGCGTACACGTATGACAATATTTGTGCCATCCGTGCATGGGAGGTATTTGTGGCATCAAGGCAAATAATATATAGAGCAAAAGAGAAAAAAATTGGGATCTATACAATTTAATTTACTCTCCTTAACCCTACAAAATAAGTAAGTTATTAGCGAAAATAATTGTGGCAACTAGTTTTACAAATATTATCCATTATAAACAATTAAACGGGTACGCCAGTAAACTTTCTTCACACACTTTTCACATGAGTATGCCTTTAATATGTCAACATGATATCATTACACAGGTATGCCATTAATATATCACATATATTGCATAATATTACACAGGTATGCCATTAACATATCAACATGATTATCAATATACAAATATGCCATTAATATATCAATATGCATAATATTACACAGGTATGCCATTATTTTCTCAATAAGATAGCAACATAGGAGCCACTACAAAGTACACAAGTAAGCATGTCATAAATATTGTAAAACAAACTCCATTACCATATATCGGGTGTTCCATATAAGTTGGATACCCAATAATATCTGAATTATTAGACAAGTTACAATTTAAAAAAGTTATAATATATTAAATATATTTACATTTACATCGTTATCTCAAGTCAACTTTTTTTCAAAGCATTCCATAGAAAACAATTAAATCCCATGTTTAGTTAAATCAACATGTCAAAATATATCGTATACGATAGAAACATGTGAATTAAATTTGTTTGTTAAGCTTAATATCAGAAGAGGTGAGAATTTGTTCTTTTGAAATTTGTAAAATTTGTAAGGAAACTATAAGATTTTCTTTAAAAAAATCTCCACTCGTGGTATTTTAAAACATAAACAATATTCGTTTTGTTTGCGTAAGATGAAAACAATAGTGATATAAATGTTTTATTTAAAATATATATTTCCACAACCAAAATTATGTTTGTCCATTTCTCGTCACCATTTTAACTTAATTCACATTAAAGTTTCGCGGGATTCAGTAAAAGCACTGGACATACAGTGTTTTCCTATATAGTTTGTTTTGAATGACGTGTGTTGGAGTTGGAGCAGTTAATAGGGGATTCCGAGGACTATGGGGGGGGGGGGGATTAAAAAGCAGTTAATAGCATCAGCGCCAATAAGATAGTGGAAAAGGCAACGCGAAGGCCCTCCATATTGGGGGATTCTGAACTCCAAACCACTCCGTGGCTACGCCACTTGTTGGAATAAAAGATAACTGTACTTTGCTAATGTATTATAGTATTTGCATTTTTACCACTAATACCTAAAAAATTTCATTTATGAATTATATCGCTGGAAGAATGGAGTAAAATTGTATCATATTGACAAAAACAGTAGTTTGTGCAACAAGAGTGGATATGGACAATCCACTCGAGTTGTAGAGTATATTTTTTCTTCGACCGACCAACGAAAATCTGCAAATTCAAAAAATAGGTTATTAATTTTACAAGTTAAAAAATTAATTTTTAAAAACCGACTTCAAAATAGTGCAGATGCCCATAAAAATTGCGTTTTTTTTTTAATTTTCTCATAGATCATAAGATCCTGACCAATAACATATGGAACTAATTTAATTAGTCCCTAGCACAGATTCAAATTCAGGAATTTGAGCGTAGAAGGCTGACGCTCTGTCCTCACCTCCACCGCCAGTTTAGGGATTTTAGTTTTAATACTCTTAATTAAGTTAGTTTTGTATAGTTTCATTTAAATTTAATTTTTTTTTTGAAATGTGGACCAATTAAAAATAAAAACGCTATTATTTATCGATTCTAGAAAAATATAACTTATTTTATTGTATATTTAATCTCAAGAACTATAAAATAAACTGAGTTTGTCAGAATTGTTACGTATTTAAAATTTTAAAAATAATAGTAGTTCGGTATCCAAAATATGAACTATGGTTAGTGGATTTGATTGTTTTTGCAGTGTTCCCACTACATAGAATGGATATGAAATAAATTCGTCTAGTTGAAGGCAATAGCATACTTTTTCATTTTGTAGTCTGTGCGTAGATTAGCTAATATCCATGTGGGTCTAGAAAAATTATTAATTGCACTTTTAAATTCCAATATATATTTTTTGCAAGATGTTTTGAAAAGAGGGTGATTTGAGTTAATCTTGTAATAGCAGTTTGTGCAACAAGAGTGGATATGATATCCATATCGCACGAAGACGAAATTTGAGCACGACGCCGTAGTCGAAGTGCTGAATCATCTGAGTGCAATGTGGACTATCCACTCGGGTTGTACAGAATATTTTTTCTACGACCCACTAACAAAAATTTACAAACAAAAATATTTAGGTTATTAAGACAAAATAACTAATTTTAAAATAATTTATATCTAATAATTTTTAAAATAAAATAAACGAACAAAAAAAAAAGAAAAGTTCATTTCATTTTTCCCCACCCGAGAATCGAACTCGCGTCTTCCGTGTGGAAGACAAGAACGCTGCCGCAGGACCACCTATTCTTTTATTTTTGTTGTTTAATACTCGTAATTAAATTGACTTCATATAGTTTTATTTAAATTAACAAATTATTTATAATTATAGATGAAATAAAAACAGAAATGTTATTATTTATTGATTCTATACAAAAATAACCCATTTTAATGTATGTTTAATCTCAATAACTAAAAAATATACTGATAATTATTTTGACAGAATTGTCACTTATTTAAAATTTTAAAAATAATAGCAGTCGGTTGATCAAAATATGAACGGTGATTGGTGGATTTCATTTTTTTGCAGTGTTCTCACTACCTAGAATGGATATGAAATATATTCGTTCAGTTGAAGGCAATAGCATACTTTTTTGTTTCATAATCTGTACGTAGATAACCTAATATCCATGTGGGTGTAGAAAAAATACTTTTTCATCCCACATACATTATTCTTATTTTCGAATAATAGATAGATTATGTGTTCAGATACATATGGGACAAATATTTATTTTCTAGAAGATTTTAAATATCCTACAATTTTGCCGAATAAATGTGATATTCTGGAGGAACATACATATATCGCATTGTCATGAAGGTCCAAAAATATTACTGGTTACTAAGGGAAAGATACTGGATACTTAAAGCTAAAAAAGTAGTTCATAATTTTATCTCGAAATGTAAAATCGGTCCAAACGCCATTTACGCCATTACCTATAAATTGATTTAAAAATGCAGGTGTTTTTGAAGTAGTTGGAATTAAGCAGGTCCTTTGTTTTTGAAAGATAATAGTAAAACTTAGATTGTACTGTTTACTTGTACAATTTATAGAGCGATTCATTTAGAATTAGCAAAATCTGCAGAATTGTTTTTGAATGCCTTTATACGATTTATAGGTAGAAGGGGATGACCACAAAAAATAATATATTCGCTTAACGGTTCTAATTTTCAAGGGGCTGATAATCATTTCGCTAAATCAAATTAAAACATTTTTGGAGATTAAAAGAATTAAATTGATTTTCAATTCGCCTTTCACTGCTTGGTGGTGAGATTAATTAGATTAATAAAAGAACTTTTGCTTCGTAATTTGGGTAACTCATCTTTATATTATGTAGAGTTCTATACAATTCTGTGTAATATTGAATCGGTCATAAATAAAAGACCACTAACATACGTATCAGATGATAATTGGAAAATTTTAGGTGCGTCCAGATCTAATAAACCGCTACAAAGCCCACTGAAGCTGTTGATTTAGACGTTGTTGATTCACAAAGTTTGAGAGGTAGATTTCGTTATATGCAAACGTTAAGGGAATCTTTAAGAAAATATTTAGAAGTGAATACCTCGCAGAACTGGTGAACGTTGGTCAAAGGTTAACTCAGTCTTTGAATGTAGGTGACGTAGTGTTGTTCAGAAATTATAATACCAAAAGAGTTGAATAGCCATTGGGTAGAATAGTTGAAGTTTATGAAGGTAAAGATAATGTAAGTTGAAAGGCCAAAATAAAAAGTACAACTGGGTACATGGTTCGACCATACCAACGACTTTATCTACTGGAGATGCCCGGTAGAGGGTAGAGGGAAGAAAAGGGTAGAGCAAAAGAGCAGACAACGAAAAAAAGGAACGAAAGAAAAGGTAGAGAGAGAAGTAATAGACAATGGTGAGCCTAATAAGGAAAGAAGGTCCAGGTATGGAAGAATTTTAAAACAACCGGACTGGTTGGAATTTTGTATTACGTTTGTATCCTGGAAAATGTTAGGAATAGTTTTGTGTTTTGTTTAATTATCAAAATTCGTTTTCTGTTTTTTATTTTTGAGGAACCCCTGTAATTTTGTTTTAACGTCAAGCAAAATATAACATTGTCAATCATTAAATAAAACATTTTAAAAGCTCTATATTTCATTTTATTACCAACAGGTAGTGTACTCTAAATAATCAATTAATATCAATAAGAGTTGTTTGGTTGAATCGGTCATAAACAAGTTTTTATTTATTGCATATGTTTCGGAAAATATTTTTTTTTATTTTCCGATACAGTCGGTATTAATTTGATCCTCGTTCAAAAAAATATTTTAGTTTTTATAAATGGAATATTTAACGTCTATTCCCTTTTTTTAACAAATCTTTATTTAAATTCAAGGCTTATGAATTGTTATAATTTTTAAATCTTAAGTAGGGAGACATAGTTCCCTTAGCTCTGTCTCTCTCTCTCTGAAGCCACTCTTGGTGAGTCGAAGTAATCTGCATATTTAAAAGAAGTAAGCTAAAAATATCTTCTTGTAATTTTTGTTTAAAGAGATGTAAGTACGTAAAATGTAGTCTATTCGCTTGTAAGGGGTTTTCTCGCCACAGAGAAAACGGTTCCTTACGAATGACGCTGATTACGGGCGGTTCTCGAGCGCCAGATTTTTGATAATGGTTTACTCCACAAACTTTCGAAACGGCGTCGAAAGTACTCGGGTAGCTACAGATGGAGATAAAAAATTCCAGGGCTCAAAGGTCACTTAGACACAGGTAATAGTAGGCCACAAGTAACGGGCTTTAATCGTTGCTTGGGCTCGTACAGAAATTTATCACTAGCTGAAATATAAGGGGGAAATAACCTAGGGAATTATTAACCAGTAATACGGCAGGTTAACATTGACACATATATTGTAGTTAACTATTTACAGCAAAAAAAAATAAATAAATATTTCAACGCCCACCCCAGTTGTGGTGATAGTCAATATAACCCTGAATATAAAAAAAAACAAAACGGACGGTATTAATTCGCGACTAGTCTCAATCAGACGTCAAAATTAAATCAAAGTAAAATATATGTCTCGATCGCAGAAAAAAATATATTAATTTGGTTATTTACTCGGTAAATAACTGTTTAACCGCGGTATCGGGAATTTAAACTCAAATGTAGTTATTTTGCACTTTACGTGAAGAAAAATTAAATAAACGGTCGAAGAGAGTGCGAGGAGACAGGGACGCGAAATAATTACTTATAGTAAATACACGGAAAGAAAATAAAAATACATTTATACCCAGGGTAGCCTATTATCCCAGAATGAGCTGATCGTCATCACGAGCCCGCTCAGACAGGGTAATGAAGCTATTTTTGATTTCTATAACGAAAAAAAAAATGAAGCATATACAGCTGAAAAGAAAATTAACTCGGATAGCACCTAGTCCAGGAATGAACTGATCGTCATCACGAGCTCGTTCAAACAGGACAGGATACTATTTAAAATTATTTAAATTGACGAAAAAAATAGAAAAAACAAATTATTATCGGAAGGAAGAAAATTTACTAACGCGGATAGTACCTACTCCAAGAGTGAACTGATCGTCATCACGAGCCCGTTCAAACAGGACAGGATACTATTTAAAATTATTTAAAAATTGCGGTTTACAGATTAACTCAAAAAAAAAATATAACGCGGATAGCACCTACTCCAAGGGTGAACTGATCGTCATCACGAGCCCGTTCAGACCAGGACAGGATGCTATTTAAGATTATTTAAATATACGGTCAAAGAAATAAACAAATTATTAAAAGAGGGAAAACGTCTCCTCGAAAACTCCGTTTATAAATATTCACAACTTAATTACAACGCGGTACCTACTAAACAAAAGTATTTAAGAATAAAGTCAAATTTAAATCCTGATTTAACCTATCAAAAGAAAATGAATGATTTCTTAAAACCGACTAACAATCAAAAGTCTAAAATCCCCGGTTTTACAATATTACAGAATTAAATCCTATCAATTAATATTTAATTCAAATTATATCCCTTTTTAAAGAAACGGTATATTTGCCAAGAAACAATTTCTAATATTTATTATCCAAATCAAACTAAACCCTTCAACTAAACCCTATCTATAAGAAAAAAAAAAGAAACGGTATCATTTGCCATGAAACAAATTCTATTATTTATTATTTAAATCAAATTAATTCTTTTAACTAACCCCTATCTATAAAATAAAAATAAAGACGCGGTATTATTTGCCAAGAAACAAATCCTATTATTTATTATTTAAATCAAATTAATTCTTTTAACTAAACAGTATCTATTAAAAATATTCCTATTCCTACAAACTAATTCGCTATTTAAAATGAAATACGGTCTCAACTTTCAAACAAAAAAAAAACGGAACAAGGTTTTTTACCTAACGGATTTGTAAATACTAGAAAACGGAAAAAATATCGGCGATGATTTGATATCTAAAGCGGTGTATCAGAGTCAACTGCTCGGAATCAAAAATTATATCGAACTGATAATTTTAATAGCATCTCCGCTATCGTTCAAACAAATGTCCCTCTCCCAATCGAAAATCCCACTTACGTTCAACGCTATCGCCCATCGAGAATTCGAGTGGCTTTCGCGCATCTGAAAATTAGCAGTTTAACCGCGATTAATATTTATTAATAATGAAAAATGAAAATAAATTGATTGAGAAAAATTGACTTCATTACACGCTTTTTAATGATATCCAATTCTGTTAAATAAAAGTAGGTGCTTTGCTGAGAAGTGTAGCCTTTGTAAAAATAGACAATGTGCAACTTTAAAACTAGTCATAAGATTGAGTGGGCTTCGTGGAAGCCTTTGTTTAAAAAATTTAAACGATTACCATTTCTCCATAAGAAAAATGCGAAGACCTTACCAGGGGTATAGCAACAGCCCCCTTTACCCCTTGCTGGCGGTGACCATGAAAGAAACATATATACAAAATTTATACATCATTAATATTGTGCCACATTTAAAAGATATAGAGGATAATACAGGCTTACATTTTAAAAGTTATACCATCACCTAATAATATAAAAAACTCAATTAAACCAAATAATTATTTTGGATAAAAACATTGTCCCAATGTGTATTCTGATTTATAAAATTATTTAAATATGGCCCAGAGCCAGGTAGATGTACTATTCGTTGGTGAACCCATAAAGTCGATAAAATAAAAACAATTTGACCAAGAAAATCTGGAAACAAAGCAAACGAGAATATTTAAATTAATACGCATCTAATTGCCATCTATCGTCAACTTAGTTAATTAATAGATTTTGTTAATATTATGGCATGTAAATTCTGTCTTAATATAATAATGAAATCATAGAAAATTTACATTCCTTTTCTCTCACTTTTATCCAACTCCAACAGATGCGAAATTTCGATGTCTGCATATTCCCCCTGTGCCCTAAACAGTAAACATTTGCAATGACGCCCATTCATCATTATGTTAATGAATTTCATGAAGTATGATTAGCAATAATCCAGTAGTTTTATCAAGAGCGCCTACAATAGAAAAGGGAAAAAGGCACGTGCGTATTGGACAAGTTTTTAGGGCAGTTTCGGCCTTGCATCTGCCTTGTGCAGATGTGCAAGCGACATGCCACGCTGCTGATACTGCCCTACAAAGGGATATCACCCTTTATCCAAACAAATCGCAGACAGAGCTGGAGTTAGGATACATTTAATCGAACAAAAATAATTATGTGTCATAGTATAATTTTATATACTGTGTGTTCCAAACGAAACGGATAAAATGAATGAAGGTTGAAAGGTTGTTCCAGAATTATTTTTAATATTAAAAATTCTAGAAATTTTTTCTTTTGCAAACACGAATAATTAAAGCTATCTGCCAATTGTTATTCTAGTGCATGTAATTGGTATTTTGCAGGCTAATTTTATTAGAAAAATTGCATTGGATATAACTGAAATACATCTACATACTGTTTTATTATTTATAAACTATAATGAAATATTTGATGATAATAATAAAATTTACTTATTCACATGCGACTAATATTTTCTAATTGACAAAAAACCGATTCATACAATACTTAATTTTTACTTTCCTATCTGTATCCTCGATAACTCATGAACGGATACAAAGAAGAACACCAAATTTTAAAATTTAGCTTTATTCCAATGAACTGATTTGATTTTGGGCAGAGTCGAAACATCTGGGGGGTACTTTATGGGTAGTCATTTTTATATTTTATGAAATATATCTGTTATTTACGTTTGAAGAAGAAATTTCTTTAAATTAAAGTTTTTTGTAATATAATTGTCTATATTTTTTATCCTATACATAATTTCTCTAAAATGGACCGTATTCGAGAAATTTGACAAAATGTGTAAATTTCGAATTTTGAAGAAAACTCATAAACGGATAAAGGAAAAAATATTAAATTTTAAACTTAAGTCTTATTTCGGCCTGACGTAAAATGATTAGATTTTGGACAAAGTTGGAACATCTGGGGGTACTTTATGGGAGGCCGTTTTTATATTTTATAGAATATATCTGTTATTTACGTTTGGAAAAGAAAAATTTTAAAATAAAAGTTAGTTATATTAAAATCTATAACCTTTGTTTCATACAAAATTTTCCTAAAATGATCCGTATTCGAAAAATTTGACAAAATTTAAAAAAATACTTTTATTAAAATTGTTCAAATAAAAGTTGTTTATAATACAATTGTCTATAATTTATATTATTCATAATTGCTTAAAAATAGACCGTATTCGAGATATTTGAGAAAATGTGTAAATTACGATTTTGAAGAAACTCAAAAACGGATGAAGGAAAAAACATTAAATTTTATTTCGGCCTGAGGTGAAAAGATTAGATTTTGGACAAAGTTGGAACATCTGGGGGGGTACTTTATAGGAGGTCGTTTTTATATTTTATGGAAAATATCTGTTATTTATGTTTGGAGAAGAAAATTGTTCAACTAAAAGTTACTTCTAATATTATTATCTATAATTTTTGGTCTTTGTCAAATTTTCCTGAAATGGTCTGTATTCGAGAAATTTGACACAATGTGCAAAATTTTGATTTTTAAGAAAATTGTTAAACTAAAAGATGTTTGCGATCTCTATAATTTTTGTTTTTTACATGATTTTTCTAAAATAGACCGTAATGGAAAAATTGAAGGAAAAGTGCTAAATTTAAATTTTTCAGTATTTTCGTTTTCAATGAATATCTATAGAAAAATGTTTCGAGTTAGATGTATGTGGAAAATTTATATATTTAGTTTATCCTCTGAATATTTATAGAGGTGCTGCAATAGGTTGTACAAAATAACCGGAAAAAGCCTATAATAACTAGATAGGAAAGTCATGTGTTGGACACATCAGATTTTTAAACATGAAAGAACGAATTGAATAATTGCATTTACACTAGGAAAAGTTACTAAAAAGTTTAGCTACAAATTTAAATTTGACTTTTAAATATTTTAAAACAAAACTTTTTAAATCTTCATGATTTCATTGAAGTCATCGTTTGATATAATAAAACCGAATAAAGATCATATTCTAACTTTTAAAGGTGGAATCAATCAATACTAGACATAATTTTTTAACTATGGAATACGATTCTATTAATATTTTAATGCAATTTTTTTTTTCAGAATATTCCAAAACTATAAATATTTTAAAATCTGTAAAAATAACGTTTTCTTACGACCACTTAGGAAAGTGACACATATCACACTATATAGTCCTATGGAAAGTGCCCTATATCACACGCGTATGAATAAGAATTTACTTTCCACCCGCGTACGAATATGCTACTTTACGCAGTAGCTGTCAGAAAATGTCAAACACATAATTTCTATTTTGATCTATGTAATGTCCATATTAATACTAAAATCGATATGATTGTTAAATTATTGAATTTGTTGTAAATTAGATCCTAGATATTTATATTTAACAATTATTATTAAAATAATTTTAAAATAACTAAGATATATTTGCTTTTTATTCTGGTTAAACACATAAGCGATTAGAATAATCAATTACCGTAAGGCCTGTTAGCTCAGTTGGTGAGAGCGTCAATTTTGCAATTTGAAACCATCGAGCGACCGCGTTCAAATCCTGGCTGTGCCAGAATTTTTTTTGTTTTTTTTTGTTTTTTAATTTTTTTTTATTTGTTTAGAAATTATGAAAATTGAATAAATACGAATATTGTTGATTATTTTTTAAATACAATTTTTGATGAAATTATTTTGTGGTCGTAAGAAAAATATAGTACATCACTTGTGTGAAAATTGATTTTCTACACTCGTAATGTAATATACTATTTTCTACGCCCACATGGATATTAGTTTATCTATGCACATATTACAAAACGAAAAAAGTATGCTATTAGGCATTCCAACGACCTGTCCAAATGGCTACCAGTGTGAACTGACAGTTTAGATATGGCAACCCTGTTGTCATGTTGTCATTAACAGAGTCAATAATACATATTAGTATATATATATATATATATATATATATATATATATATATATATATATATTGAATTGTAGTCGTCCGTGGCATCCGTATAGATATGACCCTTGATGGCATCCGCCCAATATACACCATGTATACTGAGAAGAATTTAAAAATACTAATAGCGTCTTTCGTGAACTCTGTAAGTTTGACAACACTGATCCGTTTGAAATTGCATGAAATATTTCTAGTTTGTGTAAAATTCAGCCCCTTTTAGACCTTAAAACCACATGTGTTTATTTTACGGACGTTTAGTTGTACTTTGAATAAAGAACCAAAAATAGATATTTGGGTATTGCTCGTATTTCTTTTACTTTAAATAAATAAAGTGCCTTGGTTTATTTGGTCATACATTTTTATTTAATTTTTTATTTTATAGGCGACAGATATATTTTGGATAACATATTCTTTATCTTCTGGTTCAGTAAATTATTTTTAAAAACATGAGGAACTAAAACACATGTAATTTTTTAACAGTTAAAGCCCCATCTTTTGTTTTACAGCGTGTGGAGGTGCATTCGAAATAATATAATTTGATTTAACAAGATATATACAGTAGGAAAACAAAAACATGAGTGTTTACAAATTTAAAAAATATCAGTGGCATTAAAATATAGAATAAAATTAAAAAGCTTACAATTAGAATTAAAATAAACGTTAGATAAATATTTTATGTCTGTTTTAATATTTTTTTTTTTATGTATCATTTCAGGGATAGTTCTTTTATTTTATTTGATTTATTTTCGAGAATTTGTACATTTTCAAAACCAAAAGAGTGCAAAAAATATTCTATATAGAACTTGTGTATTTCTTATGACTCCTAAAAAGACAAAAAACAGTCCAAAAATGACGTTCTCCTTAGTAAGCAGCTTACCGCATGGTAGATTGAAGCTTAAATTTATAATTTGTTGCTTTTTTTTAATCCGTTTTTGAGTTCAAAATGTTCAAAATTCTAAATTTTCACTTTTCCTCAAATTTCTCGAATACGCTCCATTTTAGGAAAATTATATATGTAGCAAAAATTCTAGAGAAAATTCTAGAGAAAAACTTTTATTTAACGAAGTTCCTTCTCTAAGCAAAAATAACAGATGTATTCCATAAAGTATAAAAAGATCCCCCATACAGTACCCCCAGATGTTCCGACTAGGCCCAAAATATAATCAGTTCACCGAAGGGTGGATTAAAGCTTAAGTTTAAAACGGATTCAAGAGCCCCCGAAACGTAAAAATCAGTCAAAAACTTGAGGTCGAAAAAAATCATGATTACTATACTTTCCTTATCTGTATGTACACAGATAGAAAACAAATAAAACTTAAGAATTTTTTTTTCTTGAAAATCAACACGCATTGTAGTAGAATAAAAAAATTTGATTATTTTTTATTTGACCAACTGTTTGTCACTAACGCAGTATAACATTTATAATTAATATTTAAGGTAGGTACTCCATAAAGTAAAATAAAAAGTATGATGTACATAGGGTAAAAATTGTCTTACAGCTTGTATTTAAACCAACCACTTCTCAAACTGTCCCTACATTTATTTTTAAATATTTGTAATTATGATTTTTATCCTCATTTCAGTAATATATTTGCTCTACTTTTAGCTTTAATAGTCAAAATTACTGTAAATATTAGAGAAATATTCGACAACATTCAAACTTTGGATTTTGCAAGAGATTTGTTTCCTTTTTATTTTATGATCAAATAACTCGGATATTAGCCATTCCAAAACCTATGCAGTACAGGTGTCACATAAAATAGACATTTTTATTTATTAAACTTAACATTTTTTATAATGTTACAAAAAAATTCTTTTCTAAAGTTTTAATAGTTGGTTAAATTTTTAAATACAATGCTAAATAAGTAACATATGCTTGACTGGCTTAACACTTGATTTCAGAGCTTATTATTTACAATGGAAACCTTTACAATGGAATCCTTTACAACGAAATGATTTATTATTACCTATTTGAGAGCGGTTCAAAGAATTAGAATCTCTTTTTAAAAACATTTTAGGCATATCGAATGATCTAAAAATAAATTGGTCTCTTCGCCCTTTAAATTCATTCGCTTATACAAATGTACCAATGGATTATTTCTGGCAATAATTATTATAATATTGAAAACTGTTCATAAGGCCAAACTTTATTCTCGTGTGTGATTTAAAAAATGTTTTTTTTTTTATTTCATTCTATTAAAAAGCATGTTAAATTTGAGATTAAAACTTTATCATGAATTTAAATAGTTTTTCAAAAAATCAAAGAAGCAACATATACTTTCCAATTATACAAGGTTCTCTAAAAAAGTAATACCATATCAAAGTTTTCCGTACTGATTTTAAAGACGTGTATAGTGCAAAAGAAACATTTGAAAACCATTTTTTTGGAGTAAATGGTTTTCATTATTATTTAAAAATGTTTACCGATGTACTACTTTTTTAATTTTAAACAAATCTTTATAGGGTACATCAGTACGGAAATACATCATTTTCCCATTTTCTTTAATTGTATTTTATATCACCATTTAAAAGAACGTTTCTTAAAGTTTAATTTGAGTTAAGCATTCTCTATACCTAAAACTAATAATTTTGGGAGATTTTTAAATCTAAATGACAAAAAAGATAATTCACAAAATAGTTTAATTTTAACTGGTCACTGGTTGACTGGAAATAGACTGTGTGTTAATTAGTGATTAGAATTTTACTAGCTGTAATTTATTGATTGACATTTTTTTTTACAATATCCTTAAAATTTAATAAGTATTTAGGAAAAATGTGTTTATTGGAATCGTAAAAATATTATTATTTTAAAAGATATTTTTTATTAAATATGTGTAAAATGTTTTTATTGAAACGACAATTTAAATAAATACATAAGAAATAGTAATAAAAAATGTAAAATAAAATTTCAAATAAATGGTTAAATATTATTAAAATTTATAAAGTACTAACTAGTAACTACCTATTTGTGACAAATGTGTTTATTGGTTTCGTATATGTTATTGTTCTTATTTTAAAAAACATTTTTCAGCGAATAAAAGTAAAAATGTTTTTATCGAGACAAAAAATGTATCGAATACATAAAATAAAGAGCAGTAAAGCAATTTTAAATTTAGAATGAGGATATATAATTCTTGGCATTCTATATTATACTCTTCACAGTTTAACAGACCCTCTTAACCAGCGATTTTTTTATAAACATTTTTTTTTGGGAATAAATAGGCTTCCCAATTTTTATTTAGATTTTTTTCTTTAAGTAATTAATAGGCTTCATCTCCTTATAGAGCTTGATTTTTATTAAACATTTCAAGTTGATATAATACTTCTTTTAGATGAATTATTTTTTTTTAATTTTAACCCAACTTAACCCCCTACTGTTATTCAGATTTTTTTAAAATTTAATAGGTTTCGTCCTCTAATAGGACTTGATTTTTCCTGAAAATTTAAAGTTGATATCATGTTTCGTTTTTGATTTATGATTTTTTTAAAGTTTCAACCCCTTCACTAATCTCCCCATTTTTAATCGGATTTATTTAAAAATCAAGAGACTTCGTCATCTCATAGAGCTTGATTTTTTTTAAATTTCAAGTTGGTATCATGTTTCGTTTTAGATTTATGATTTTTTTACATTTAAACCCCGCTTAAACCCCTACTTTTATTAATTTTTTTTAATTCACTAGACTTTGTCCCCTTATAGGACTTGATTTTCCCTTAAAATTTCAAGTTAATATCATGTTTCGTTTTTGATTTATAATTTGTTTAAAGTTTTAACCCCCCCCCCCTTAAACCCCCCCTTTTTAATCAGATTTATTTTAAAAAAAAATAGTCTTTGTTCCCTTATAAAGCTTGATTTTTCCTGAAAATTTCAAATTTATATCATATTTCGTTTTTAAATTATGATTTTTTTAAGTTTTAACTCCCCTATAATCCCCTATTCTTAATCGGATTTTTAAAAAATTATTAGGCCTCGTCCTCTCATAGAACTTAATTTTTCCTAAATGATTTATAATTTTTTTTAAGTTTCAACCCCCCCTTAAACCCCTCATTTTTATTCCGATTTTTTTCAAAATATAGGCTTTGTCCCCTTATAGAGTTTGATTTTTTCTATAAATTTCAAGAAGATATCATGTTTCGTTGTTGAGTTATCGTGCGGACAAAAAACGTGACATTGGACGGACAGACAGACGGACAAAAGTAAACATATAATACTCTTCACAGACTACTGTGTGAAGAGTATAATAATGTTGTAAATATTTGGTAAAATATTATTACAATTTATTAATTTCTAATTAGTAACCATTTCTATTTAGGACAAATCTATTGAATTCGTATAATATTATTCCTATTTTAAATAAATACATGTGAAAATGTCATTTGTTTT
The DNA here is from genome assembly GCA_927349885.1 of Psylliodes chrysocephalus. NCBI lineage: Eukaryota > Metazoa > Arthropoda > Insecta > Coleoptera > Chrysomelidae > Psylliodes > Psylliodes chrysocephalus. The sequence continues at coordinate 493,060 of OV651816.1, read as the reverse complement.
ATTAGCCAGAAAAGCACAAGATTGAATGCCGTGGCTGGTATTTCATAGCGGAAGCCAAGCTGAGACTAGGGAACCAGCCAAGGCATTATATCTAATTTTCTGCTGTGTGGAACATATCATTTTTTCTCCAAATGCCTTGGCTGGTTTCCTAGTCTTAGCTACGCTTCGCCTATGAAACACCAGCCACGACATTAAATCTTGTGCTTCTTTGCCTAATAAAACAAATGACAATTTAACATTTATCTATTAAAAATGTTGTTTAAAATAAAAATAATATTAAACGAATTCAATAGATTTGTCCCAAATAGAAATAGTTACTAAATTTTTTGTATTGACGTACCCTATAAAGATTTGTTTAAAATTAAAAAAAGTAGTACATCGGTAAAAATTTTTGACTAATAATGAAAACCTTTTACTGCACAAAAATGGTTTTCAAATGTTTATTTTGCACTATACACGTCTTTGAAATCAGTACGATTTTTATATAAAACTTGTTATAGCGTGTGAAATACCCTGTATAATTTCAGACTATTTTATTGTTATAATAAGGAAGGCAAGGAAAATTCAAATATATGAAATACAAGGTGTCCCATTTTGGAAAACTTTGATATGTATCACTTTCTTGGAGCACCTTGTATAATTGGAAAGTATAATGTCGCTTCTTTGATTTTTTGAAAAATTATTTAAATTTATGAAAAAGTTTGTGTTAAATGGTAGTCATAGAATGGAATAAAAATTTTTTTTTTAAATAACACACGAGAATAAAGTTTGGCCTTACCTCGGGAACTGTTTACCTGAACAATTTCTAGATTTGTCAACAAAATCGTTGGAATAAAATATGTTTAATTTTGTAACTTACCGCTATATCTCGCGATAAATGTATATTTCTTTAAAAAATATAATTGTTTTTCACAAAAAAAGTTTGATGGGTTTCATTATTTGTCAGGTGTAACGAAAAGAAAACATGTAAATATGTTTAGTTTTGAAAGAAATTCGTAGGAAAATTAATGATTCCACGTATAGATACTAAAATTTTTCAAATATTTAAAAAAAAACTTGGTTTCTTGTACCCAAAGCGGCTTTTTATTGAGACTTTAAAGACTTAAAAAGATATATTTTTACTGCCTAGGCAGAAAAAACAGACTTACTATGTAACGTTCCAGGTAATAAGTTAATTCAAACGGAAAGTTGATGGAATAATATTTATCGGCGGATACGAATGACTTTAAAGACCTAAAAATTATATGTTGGAGTTCTTGCTATTTAATGATGTTGATTTAATTATTTGAAAGTAGTGTACTGAATTGGTAGTATAAGAATTGTATTTGTAATCTTGGGCTAAATGTGTTTTCCCCTCTCTGCTCCCATAGTTGTTTGGCGGCAAAAACCTGACTTTAAAAGAAAAAAATATATATTTTGAATCATTATATTATATTTTGTTTTAAATAATATTTTAAACTGAATTAATGATTTTTTCAATAAAAATGATAATTTTTATTTATTTTTTAACTTTCATGACACTAAAGTCCATCTAAACCAAAGATTTCAGCGAATAACAATATTGAAATTTTCAAGCATCGCCGTCCAGTTTGTCCGCTAATTTCTCCTAGCTTATGCCTTATACGATTAAAAGCGTTTTAATTTTATCAACATTGGCAGACAAATCTGTGCAAATTTTTATACAAAACAAAACTGTTCCTCACAGATTACAGTTTAAAAAGTGACAGAATAAGTGTACCTAATTTAACCAGTATATTTTAAAAGATATAATAAAAATAGCTTTAAAAACACATGTTATTTTCTCGGAAGTAAATCGCAAGGGCGCCTCATCCTAGTGAAAGTATGTTACAGAATCTATAAAAATGAAAAGGCTGAGTTATAAACCAATATAAGATCTGGCAACAACGAAATGGATGCCATTAAACCGAAAACGGAATATACAGAGACCACCAGGTACTCAAAATGAATATGTATATCATTCGATGCCATTACCTCCTTTAAATATATCTCAGAATATACAGTACACGAAAGTGGCGGCAGTTGCGGTCATTGCTCAAACTACCATGTTTAAAAACATACAAAAATAGGCTGTTTTGGCATCCCGCCAATATTTTGCCGAGAGTTAGTAGGGATAGGATCCTTTCATTTGCGATGAGTTTCATCGAAAGTCCTCGTGGCATCTGTATATCGGATGCCACGAGGACGTGGATGCCACGGCAGACGCAATTTTAACATGGAGGGATGCCACCAAGGCCTATAAATATATATATATAATCACCCAAATTATATAATAATTGGTGATTTTTTTTTTGTTTATATAATTTGTCTTGGACATTTATAATTTAGTTAGGTTAGTAGGGTAGACAATAGTTATGTTCATATAGTCCAGGTATTGGAATACCAGACATTTGTTCAATGCACCCATATTGATTTTTTTGTTAGAATTAAATAATTCAATTTTGGAAAAGTTTGTTTATTTAAATCTTTAATTGTTAGCTATACAAGTATCAAATTTATCTAGGATCATCTTATATAAATAAACTAAATAAACTAAATAAACTAAATAAACTAAATAAACTAAATAAACTAAATAAACTAAATAAACTAAATAAACTAAATAAACTAAATAAACTAAATAAACTAAATAAACTAAATAAACTAAATAAAATAAATAAACTAAATAAACTAAATAAACTAAATTAAATAATTAAATAAACTAAATAAACTAAATAAACTAAATAAACTAAATAAACTAAATAAACTAAATAAACTAAATAAACTAAATAAACTAAATAAACTAAATAAACTAAATAAACTAAATAAACTAAATAAACTAAATAAACTAAATAAACTAAATAAACTAAATAAACTAAATAAACTAAATAAACTAAATAAACTAAATAAACTAAATAAACTAAATAAACTAAATAAACTAAATAAACTAAATAAACTAAATAAACTAAATAAACTAAATAAACTAAATAAACTAAATAAACTAAATAAACTAAATAAACTAAATAAACTAAATAAACTAAATAAACTAAATAAACTAAATAAACTAAATAAACTAAATAAACTAAATTAAATAATTAAATAAACTAAATAAATTAAGTTTATAAAGTATTTTATTTCTGGAACCGACACCACTGAGACAAAGAGAATCTGTTCTGTAAAAAAAAAGATATTAAAAAGCTAGCCGAGGTAAGATAAGTTTATGAAATTTTAGTAACTTGTGAGGTTATGAAGTGTCAGTGTGTAAATCATAACAAATGGCGCCCAACGTGGGGCAACGTGAAAGCAGTGGCGTGCTCATTAAAATATAGTGTAGTGATATTATACAGAGTGTAAAATATACAAGTTTCATATATAAAGTGAATAGTGTAGTATAAAAAAATTTTAAATGAATTTAAGAGACGGAAAGAAAATCATGAGAAAGGAAGGGGAAGATGAAGAAGGACAAGGAGTTACAGAAGAATTGCAAGTGCAAAATATAGACGGAACCGTCAGTGAAGAGAAAGTAACAGACTCAATGGAGTCAGAAATAGAAAAAAAGGATCAAAATCCAAACACAAATAAAGGAGACAAACAAGATATTTCGGAACAAGTAGAAGAGGACAGTATGATTAACGACAAATTTGAAATGTTAATAAAATTAATGATACAAGATAAAGAAGAAAGAAAACGGGAAAGACAGAGAGATAAAGAAGAAAGGAAGCAAGATAAAGAAGAAATCAAGCAAGATATAGCAAGTGTAATAAAAAGGATTGATGAATCAAAAATATATTTCGAAAATAAAATCGAAGAGACAAAAAAGGAAATAAGAGTAGAAATGATAGCCAGGATAGATGAAGTAGAGATATTACAAGATAACAAATTCCAAATAATACAAGAAAATGAGAAAATGATGAAAGAAGAGATAGCAGAGAATAAGCATAAAATAAAATCAAATAAAGAAGAGATAAAGAAAATAGAAAGGGATATTACTAAAAATAATTAAAATATACAAATTATAGAAGAACAAATAAATAAAGAAATGCAAATGAACAGAGAGATAGCTGAAGAAGAAAATAAAAAAACAAAATTAGAATTGAAAAAGGAAATAGAAAAGGTAAAAACTCAGTTAGAGCAACAGGAAAGAGTTTGTGTGCAGACAAATATAGAACATATGGGGGAATAAGAATTATTAAAAACAAAAGGAGAAATAAAAATAGCAAAAAATTTGTTGATAAAATATTATGGGAAAAATTAACAAGAGATGGGAACAAAATAAAAATTGTTAATAAAAGGAAAATTAAAAAAATTGTAGGAAGATTAAGAAAAAAAATTATAAATAGAACATTGTCTGAAAAGGAAAAGACAAGAAATAAATTCAAAGAAAAGTAGAAATGTAAAAAAAAGGACAGAAGAAAAAGGAACAGTGGACCAGGATAAGAAAAGGAAAACGAGATTACGAAACTTGAATTAAAAAATTAGTAAATATTTAAATATAATGGACTGATGAAATAATAGATTAAGATAATGAATTGAAGAATAAATAAAATAAAAGACAAGAATAATAAAATAATGGGAAGAATAAGAATTTGAATAATAAATGCAGATGTCAATTAGGAAGTAAAAAGTATTAAAATTATCGTTTAAAAAAATTATAATAATGTAGATAATAATTAAAAGCAGACAGAAGATGGGAACGATATTTGTGTATAAGAAGAGTATAATAGGATAAAGACCGGCAGAAAATAATGGTGAAAAGAAATATGATTAGTTAATGGTTTTATATTAGGCGAATATGAGTTATGATGAATTAATATAGCGGTATATTGATTTTAATGTATAATGATGAATTATGATTATGTTTATGAATATGAAATGTTATATGAATAATAAATAATATATAAATAATTATATGACGTATGATGAGTGAATGACAATAAAATAAAAAAATGGAAAGAAGAATTAAAATGGAATAGTAAGGAGTATTATAAAATAGAAAAGAAAGTGAAATAAGAGTATATACACAAAATAAAATAAAACGTATAATATATGAAAACAAAACTCAGTGAAATGATAAATAAGAAAGTAAACTTAACATAAAATACTAATAATAATAAAAATGATAATATTAATAATAATAATAAAAATAATAATTAATAATTTAAGATAAAATTTAATAAAGGAGATATGGTTATAGTCAAAGCATTAAGAGTACCAGACCGAGGAAAAAATAAATGCTCTAAGTTACAATTACCTTTTTCAGGACCTTATGTTATAGATAATGAGTTTGGTAACAATAGTTATGTATTAAGAGATCCATACACACAAGTAGTAAGAGGAGTTTTCCATATAAACCAACTATATAGATTTTGAGAATAAAAAATATATTTTTTTTTAACCAATAAGTGTAAATAAGTAATAATATATTAGAAATTGACATTTGTAATTTTACATATATGAAAAATTTCCAAATGTAAATTTGGGAATTTGTTATGTTATCAAAACACCCTGTGTTATAAAATAATAATAAAACTAATAATAATAATAATAATAATAATAATAATAATAATAATAATATAATAATAATAATAATATAGTAATAAATAAAAATAATGTAAACAATTTTTGATAACCCTGTATAACAAAATAATGTAAAAAGTCTTAAGTGAAGCAGACGATGAGAAGTAGATAAAAAAGATTGGTTGCTAGATAAAGGAGGTGGTTAAAAAGTCAATTTTGAAAGATGGAAATTTTGGGAATTTTAAGAAAAGTAAAAAAAAAATTTTAAATAGAGTTGTAAATTAAAAGATATAGCGAGATTAAATAAAAATGTAAATGTAAGAGGTAATAAAATATGTGAGAGGAGAAACAGCAGAGAAAAGAATAAATACAAGAAAGGTGATAGGCGGCAAGAATAACCAGGCCAGATAGTGATACCCCCAGACCGCGAGAAGAATAGTGATACCCCAGACCGGAAGAAAACGGTATTTATAAACATTTTATTTTTTGTTAATTATTGAACTTCGATATAAATAGACATTCATAACTAGTTGTTTTTTAAAATTTAAAATTGTTATCATAATTATAGTTAATTTTAGTAATTCCTTATAAATCACCCAAATTATATAATAATTGGTGATTTTTTTTTTGTTTATATAATTTGTCTTGGACATTTATAATTTAGTTAGGTTAGTAGGGTAGACAATAGTTATGTTCATATAGTCCAGGTATTGGAATACCAGACATTTGTTCAATGCGCCCATATTGATTTTTTTGTTAGAATTAAATAATTCAATTTTGGAAAAGTTTGTTTATTTAAATCTTTAATTGTTAGCTATACAAGTATAAAATTTATCTAGGATCATCTTATATAAATAAACTAAATAAACTAAATAAACTAAATTAAATAATTAAATAAACTAAATAAACTAAATTAAATAATTAAATAAACTAAATAAATTAAGTTTATAAAGTATTTTATTTCTGGAACCGACACCACTGAGACAAAGAGAATCTGTTCTGTAAAAAAAAAAGATATTAAAAAGCTAGCCGAGGTAAGATAAGTTTATGAAATTTTAGTAACTTGTGAGGTTATGAAGTGTCAGTGTGTAAATCATAACAATATATATATATATATATATATATATATATATATATATATATATATATATATATATATATATATATATATATATATATATATATATATATATATATATATATTGAAAAAATCTGAGAGGGTTAAGGTGGGTTGAAGTAAAAATTTTCAGGACAAATCAAGCTCTATATGGGGACGAAGCCTAATAATAAAAATTGGAGAGTTAAGGGGGGTTTAAATTTTTAAAAATCAGAAATAAAAAAACGAAAAGAGATATCATAATGAAATGTTTAGTAAAAATCAGGCTCTATTAGGGGATGAAGCCTATTTGATTATTGAAACAAAAATATAAATTAAAATTGGGGGTTAAAATATTAAAAAAATTCTAACTCAAAAACGAATAATGACATCAACTTAAAATCTTTGCGAAAATCAAGCCCTATAAGGGGATAAAGCCTATGGATTTTAAAAGAAAAATTAAGGGGGTTAAGGGGGTCTGTTAAACTGTACAGAGTATAATATAGAATGGCAAGCATTATGTATTATCTTTATTCTGCTGAAACAAGTTTTAATTTATCGGCTCTTCGCTTTATTTATATATACTTTATTTTAAATTGTGTACTTTATTGTAAATTGTGTACTGACTAGTAAGTAGAAAAGTATCTCAAATAATGCAATATTATTCTAGTTTAAATTGTGGGATTTGTTCATCTGTTAGCTGAAGGAATAAAGTGCTGATGCGGTTGAAAAAACGGACGCCCTCCAAAATAAATCTACGAGTCCAGGGGTTTTTGTTATCGTTTTGTTTTTTCTTGTTTGTTTTTTTTTTTGTTTGTTTTTTTGTTTTTTTTTTGTATTTTTTTTGTATTTTTTGTATTTTTTTTGCTTTTTTTTTTCTTTTTTTGGCATAATTGACGAAAACACCAGATTTCTGGCTTTACTGGAAAAGTTGGTAATGAATTTTGTATTTTAATAGGCACAATTATATTTTTATGGCGTCATCACTATTCAGAATATAACATCATTATTATTCAAGATATGATTTCATCCCCACTATTTAATGGAGCACATTTTTTCGCACAAGGGTGAAAAAATTTCATGTTTTGTAATATAACATTATTTTTAAGTAATAATTTTTTATAAAACCTTATATATAATTTATAACTGACTAAAAAATTTGTATCTCGTAAATATTGTTATGTAAAAAGAAAAGTTGGTCTTTCTATAAAAAAAAAAATATAGCAAGGTTCTTTTAATTGGTGCTATCAAAAATAATATTAGCAAATATCATATATGGAATAATGTTCAGGTCAAAAAATGTACGTTTATAAAAAAATTTACATCTTAAAAACAAATTGTCTGAGAAAGTTTTTATGCGAAAAGTTTGTTGCGTAACCAACCGTAAGATTTGAAGAAAAAACTGAAGGAAACAGCATAAAAAATATATGTAGGTATATAAAAACTGTACAACTTAGCTGTAAAAAGCAAAATCGAGCTATCATGTTATTTTCTTGTTGCTACGTGTCCATGTTCAATAAAGCCATAAATCAGGCCTATAATACATAAATATCATTGAACGTATTTTATATGGTATTGATTTATATACTTTTCTTTATTGGATTAAATAACGTTACAACATTTAAGATTAAGTCCATCTTCTATTTAGCATGAAAAGAAAAACAAAGCTGCAACCGAAGAAAATGTATACACAGAATATATTGAGAGCCCTTCTTTCATACCAATAAAGGGATTAGAATTTCTGTTAGAGGTAAGTAAATTATTTATAATTAATTAATTAATTTGATACTGTTAATTGACATATCTTAGATTTTTAAGATGTCGCTGTTTGTCAATAAATAATTACTTCATAATTCTAATTCAATTCATTGTATTTAAGGACTTATGTGTGTACGACTCTGATAAAGATCCTGTGTATTCCCTCTACTCCCGTAGTAGTAGTAGTAGTAGTGATGATGAAGATTTGTTTAAAGAGGTAAAAAAATTACAATTTATTTTACAAAATTTCGATAATTTTATTTTAGAGTAATAAAGAATCACGATAAAAGGATACCAAACACAAAAATTAGGAAAATGAAAATGTTTTAAGAGAGCTGAAGGATTAGGATATTAAAGTTTGTAACACCTTTAAAAATGATGAGAACTACAATAAGGACGGAAGATCCATACAGCTTAAGGATCAGGAAATTGAAGTTGGTAGTTCTATAGAAAACGACAAGAACTGCAATAAGGAAGAAAGATACAAAGAACTTAAGGATAAGGAAATTAAAGTTAGTAGCACTAAAGGAAACGACGAGAACTACAATAATAAAGGAACATACAGAAAGCTTAAGAAGCAGGGTATAGAAGTTGGAAGCACTATAGAAAACGACGTGAACTACGATAAGGAAGAAATATTCAAAAAGGAGGAGAACACTCAATCAACAAAATGTACTACTGGAGTTTTGCAAAAAATTAACATAACTACAAAATCATTGAAAAAACGAGATGAGCAAGAATCAGCTAAAAAATGTATTTCTGTTTTAAACAGTTAACATATTAATAAATGAAATAAAAAAAATTAAATATTTTTTATATTAATAAATGTTAATATTTAAATTATAGTACTTTAATAATTTTTAGAAAAATATCTTGTGTTTCGCCTATTTCCATATTATTTCTTTTTATAAGTTTTGTAAAGTTTAATTGTTGTTTTTTAATTTTATATTTTAATAAAAAATGTTCATAATACTATTTTAGTATATTCGTTTCATAGCTTAAAATGTTGTTTTATATATAAGACAATAAAATATTGAAGAATTAACTTTTTTAATTATTCTGACCTAGTGGGTATGGGTAGGGGTGGGTTAAGGAGAAATTCAGTAAATTTAGCAAAATAAATAAATTACATATTTTCAAATAATATTAATAAGTGTTTTCATTTTAATTAATTCAAACCTTAACTAAAATATTTTTTTATAATTATGTTTTACACTTTTAATTCTTACCAATTCTTACATTCATTCAAAATAATTACGAAAATAAAAAAAATTAATGATATTGTAACAGTCAGTTACAGGATATGTTGAAATTAGTTTATTTAATTTTTTTAATCAGTAAAATCTTGGAAGCCAAATTGATGCAAATAACGATACTTGTATATGGACGTCAAAAAGACGTATATAATAAAATTATATTTATTATGATGCTAATACTTCGATCGGCTCTAAGTTTATTTCATAGACGCAAAGAAACATTAAAACATTTTTTAACAGCGTTGCCACATTTCGGATGCCAGTAGGATTATAAATGAAAGGAACATGTATATAAGATATACATGACACTAGCGCTAAAACGGCAAAATGCTGAACTAAGTTTGTATATTTCACTTTCATATTCCTAACAATTTGGAGTCCACTGATCCTTGAAATAATCTAATATAACTCAGCATTGAATAGAATAAGATGGATGATAGGAGAATAGGTCAATGTACAGATCGCACGGATTAGACTGACAGACAAAAAGTGCGGTAATTCCTACTGTGGACCAAATTATTAGGAGAAAACAAAGTGACGTCCATATACGGACGCCACTTTGCAAAATTACTTGCATCCGTAGACAGAATAAACGGCTGCGAAAAATCAGGATATTGCAGGATAGGTTCGTTAATTAAAACTGTTTTGCAAAGTTCGAAACACTCTACATAGTCCGGATCTGTGATATTAATTACAGCTCCTTTCTTTAGACGTTTAGTTAGCGGTAAAGTAATTTTTGAGAAATTTTAAATGAATTTTCTGTAATAGCCCAAAAGTCCTAAGAATCCTTTAATTTCGGTTGTATTTTTGGGAATCGGATATTTTTTAATAGCGATTATTTTTTCAGGATTTGGTTTTACACCTTCAGGGGTAACAATGTGGCCTAAATATGTTACCTCCTTTCTTAAGAATTCACATTTATCCAACTGTAATTTAAAATTTGAATTTCTTAGTCTATCAAATACTTCTTTTAAGCGGGTTATATGTTCTTGCAAACTAGTACTGAAAATTATAATATCGTCTAGATAGACTAGACAGGATTCATTTTGTATCCCACGTAGGATATTATCCATTATTCTTTGGAAAGTCGCTGGCGCATTTCTGAGTCCAAAGGGCATGCGCAAGAACTCATAATGGCCATTTTCCGTATTAAATGCAGTTTTGGGTATGTCCTTTTCTGCAATTTGAATCTGGTGAAAACCCGACGCTAAATCAAGCGTTGAAAAATATTGACATCGTCCTAGCTTGCCATGCAGGGTCGTAATATTGGGTAGGGGATATCTGTCGCCTATAGTTTTATCATTCAGTTTCCTATAATCGACAACTATCCGCCATTTTTGTTGTCCAGAGGCATCGGGTTTTTTACTTACAACCCAAATACTTGAACTCCATGGTGAGGTCGAAGGCCTTATAATATTTTGATCCAACATACTTTGAATCTGTTTTTGAACTTCCTTACGATGTACCTCAGGGTATCTATACGATCTAGTGTACACCGGTAACTCGTCAGTCGTTTTTATCTCATGTTTTATTTTACTGGTAAATGTTAATTTATTACCGTCTACATGAAAAATATCGGAATATTCTCTTATTAGTTTTAACATTGTTTGCCGTTCTTCTGAATTCATGTGTTCAGTACGAACTTTAGAAATATCAAATTTTACTTTTGTGGCATTAAAACTATTAAAATTGGGAGATCGAATTGGATCGTATTCATCGAACAATTCTGCTTCCAATGGTTCATTTAAATCTACTGTGATATTTAATTCTGTTTTATTTAAAATAGTACATAAAGCTGTATTATTTTTTGCTACAGTTATACATTGTGGAATTTCTAATTCTGAAACTCGCGTATAAGGTATCATAACCTCTCCATCTTTTATGTTTTCTAAATTTATTTTAATTATTTGTTCAGATCTCGGAGGCACTACTATGCAATTCATGCTCTGAGGAACGTTGTAGTAATGAATTTTTATTTTACTGTTAGGGGTAACCAAT
>OV651816.1:284959-480941 GCA_927349885.1 Psylliodes chrysocephalus | reverse complement strand
TTGACGTAAACTCAAACAAATAATGATTGAGAGTGAAAGCAGGTAGAAATACGACCAAATCGGAGGCGTGCTTATTATTTTTGAGAGGGTACAATTATTTAAAATATTCGTACAATTTCTTTTATTTATTTCATGAAAACTTTGCAATATCGTAATTTACCTAATCGTTGTAGTCATTAGTGGGGCTTTATGAAAACGGAGTAATAATTGTGGTAATTATAGTAGGAACCAAATAAATTAAGAATATTAATAAAAATCACAATATATATTTCAAATTAAAAATAAGAAAGATACCTAATCAGGGGTTGGTTTGGTGACAGAAACAATATTATCAATTTTACTATTTTAATAATGAATTTAACTTTATTTCACAAATTAACGTATATTTATATATTATGTCGCGGCCGAAGTCAGTAAGGAACTGTCTCTTAAGTTTCTTCTTGGGTTACACATACAGAAGTATTACTTAAATTTTAAATAAAAATCATAATGACGGATATTGCATATCCAATGCAATTGATATTTTTATTTTGTTTTGTTTAGTTATTTTTAAATTTTTATATTTTTTAATCTTTTTATATTATATTTAGTTTTTAATTTACTTCGCTTTGTCTATAAAATTTTTGTAATTTTTCAATGACAATAAAGCCTACCTCTATATATATATATATATATCTCTCTCTCTCTCTCCCGGTTTACCTGCAGTTCCTCGAAACTAGCCAGCCTTACCCAAGAAACCCTAATTGGGTTCGGCCAACACTAAAAGACATTATAAAGCTTAAATTACTATTTGATTGGTACTTAAATCATAAAAGTTTACACGCACCTATCATTTCGGAAATCCCTAAGTAAGATAATTAGTTTGGATATAACCTACAGGATTATGTTTTCTTGACCGCCAAACATAATAATAATAATAATAATAATAATTATAATTAATTGGACGTTTATGAAGAAAGGATTTATTAATCGAAAATATAAAATATATTAACTATGACAATACAAAATATATTTCTGACAATTCTATAAAAATTGATGTCACACCTATCCAAAATAAATATGAGGGTAACTCAAAAATTATAAAATACAAGGTGAGTTCAACTTATTTACAACATCCTCCCACCTTTGCAATTACCGAATTGCAAACGTATTATTTTAACTTTGATAACGGTCGGGACTCTTTACTATTCTTCCATATCTTGTCGTAATTTCCTTATTCTTTCTTGTTCCTTGATTCTGTTCTACTTCAGGATTTAGTTTTGTAATTTCTTCAATGCTGTTTTCTTTGCCTTTCTCCTCTTCCGTGTTTGTCTTGGACTGGCTTTCGGGGTAAGTTTTATTCAGCTGACTGCTTTTGGTTTCTGTCTTGGACATTTCTAATGGATACAGTCTTTGGAATGGTCTTAGTAATTCCACTCCATTGACTTTAATTCGAGGTACTCGTGCTATATTGTCTCTACCAGGGTGTATCGAGATAATTCTGGCTAATGGCCAATTAACTCTTTTTTTATTGTCTACTTCTAAAAGAACTACATCTCCTACTTTTATTTCAGACGTTTTTCTTTTACCATGATGTATCAGGTTTGCTAGGTATTCCCTTCTAAATCTACTTCTTAAACCATCTCTCAGTTTTTGTAGGTACTTGTGTCTTTTAACTAATTTCTGCCTATCTATATAATCTAGATCTGGTGCCTCGCTTGTAGAAAGAGTTTGTAGAAAATTTAAGGGCGTTAAAGGTACCAATTCTTCATTTTCTGACACATATGTTAATGGTCTAGAATTAACAATCGCTTCGCAGTCACATAAAATAGTCATCATTTCTTCATAGTTAATTGAAGCCTTTCCTAGATTGCGTCTTAAAAGTTCCTTTGTTATTCTAACAATTCGCTCCCACCATCCTCCCCACCAGGCAGCGGTAGGAGCAATAAAAATCCATGAAATTCTTTTAACTGAAGAATATTTTAAAATTTCGTCCCAATTGATTTTGTTTAAAAGATTACTTGCGCCTACAAAACTCGTACCATTATCAGAGTATATAGTTGAAACTCTTCCTCGTCTGGCAATGAATCTTCTCAATGCTAATATGAACCCCTCAGTTGATAATGTTTTCACAAGTTCGAAGTGTACAGCTCGATATACTGCGCAAGTGAAGATCAAAATCCAAGCCTTATCACCGTTCTTCAAGTGTAACGGGCCAGCGTAATCCATTCCTGTAATTTCAAAAACTGATGCATCTTTAACTCTATTTTCTGGTAATGGAGCAAATGGCGTTTCTATTGCTTTCTGACTGTGACGTCTGCATATGTTGCATTTGGATACTATTTGTTTTACCGTCTTCCTTCCTCTTAGAATCCAAAACTCTTCTCTTAAAATGCATAATAAAGTTTGAACCCCTGCGTGTGCTGAAGTTAAATGTTTTTCAAATATAAGTTTTAAAACTATTTCATGATTATACGGCAATAAAACGGGATATCTAAATTGATTTGTGTCTTGTCTGAACAGGAGTTTAGTCTTTACTCGGATCAATCCATCGTTACCTTTTAAAACTTGTAGATTATGAGTAGTATCCATTTCTATTTTTCCAAAGCTTTCTTCTTGTATTAATTTTAATAGACAAAATTCTGCTTTTGTAATCTCTACGTTTCTCAATTCTCCAGAGGAACTGTTACTTCTTCTTACATTATTGTAAAATCTAAAAATCCATCCAATCGTTCGAATTATTTTTGTATATTTAGAAAAATAAGTAAACCTATCTGTAAATCTTTCTTTTTTCAATAATACTGTCGAAACTACGGCTTTCTTTTTCTCAAGATATAATAATTCTTCATTACATGATATTTCCGATTTTGGCCAGAATTCGTTTGGTAATTTCAACCATTCCGGACCTTGCCACCACTGTGACTGTAATAGTTGTTTACCACTACAGTACTGAGAGCATTCTCGGAACTATACAAAGGTTCAACCATGAAATCTGTTTAAGCCAATTTTGAAATTGTTCAATTATGTCTTTAGGCAATTCTTTGTCCCACCCAATACTTAATTTCCAAGTACTCTGCAGTAAGATTTTTGGAACTAAAGTTACTGGACACGTAAATCCAATTGGATCAAACACTCTATTAGCTATCGAAAGCAAACCTCTCCTTGTATTAGGTGTTTCTCCTAACTGAGCTAAAGTATTTACATCGCAAAAAAGTGTGTCATTCTTAAAATTCCAGGATAAACCTAGTACTGGACAAATAGACTGATGAGAAGTGATATCCGGGTTGGCCTCTCCGAAGGAGTGAACCCAACCTCTTAAATCAAACTGTGCACTCGACATGATAATTTTAGATTCATTTATAAACTTTTCCAATTCAGTCTTATTTTTGACGCTTGTGATGCAATTATCGACATAAAAGGCATGCTTTAGTTTACTGGCAGTTTCTTTTAAATGATCTGGAACTCTTTCCAAATGATACAAAATTGTAGCAGCTAATAAGAAAGGGCTAGAAGAAATGCCGAATACAACTCTACAATGTTTAAAGAATTTAATTACAGAATTTTTGTAATTTTCCCACCAAAGAAATTTCAAATAATTTCGATCTCTGTCTATTATGCTAATTTGTAAAAATGCTTTTTTAATATCTGAAACTACACCTATGGAACCTAGTCTGAACTGTAACAGAATCGTAGGGATCAATTCAATTAAATTCGGTCCTTTTTCTAAACAATCATTTAAAGAAACGTTATTTTTGTCTTTTGCGGAGGCGTCAAAAACTGGTCTGACCTTAGTAGTGACACTAGATTCTTTAATTACTGCATGATGTGGTAAAAAATAAGAAATATTGGAAACCTCTTTAATTTCTTCTATAATACCTAGCTGTTCCCATTCTTTAAAAACATTCTCATAGTCATTAAATCTATTTAAACTAACAAGTTTCTTTGTCGTCGATAATAATCTTTGCTTAGCTATCTCAAAATTACTTAAGATATGTGGATGACCCTCAATAAACGGGAGATTAACTTCATATCTATTATCCTTATTAACAGTTATATTATCTATGAAATTCTGCATCACTTCAGATTGTAACTTTTCTTTACTTTTAACTTCAGAAGGATCCCTAATACCTAACATTTCTAAACTCCACAAATCTGCAATGGAACTAGAGCTCAGAAAGGTATAACTCAAGAAAATATTTGATTTAATGCTTTGTTTCCCTATTATAGTCCACCCCAGATATGTACAAATTGCAAACAAATCATTATCAACCCTTTCTACGGCCCCAGTAAGAAGATGACCAATGACATCTGCCCCTAAAAGTAAAGCTATGTCTGAGAAACTCGGTTCTAAGTCAGAAATAATGATATTTTTTCTTTTTAGGTATTCTATGCAACGTGTATTTTTTAACTTCGGTAAATAATTGCATATCTTAGGCTGTTCTAAGGCCGAAACATTTATTTCAAAAGAATTATCTAAACTTTGGACTAAAACGTCATACAGGTTATGAACTTTTGGCATGGATTCTGCTCCTCCGAAAACACCCTGTATAAATACTTCATCTCCAATTTTCTGTAAATTCAT
Organism: Psylliodes chrysocephalus; assembly: GCA_927349885.1. Lineage (NCBI taxonomy): Eukaryota > Metazoa > Arthropoda > Insecta > Coleoptera > Chrysomelidae > Psylliodes > Psylliodes chrysocephalus. Next base: position 476,380 of record OV651816.1, on the reverse strand, counting down.
TTCTTTGACATAACTTGACGAAATATATGATTTTTGAGATGCACTGTCCAGTAAGGCTCTAACTATTTTAGATTCTTTCCCTTGAATAATTCGAACAAGAATTGTTTGTAGTAAGGTTTCTGTGCCACTATTTACGCTAGTAAGAATTACTTCATTACTGTTATTTTTATTATGAATCGTGCTCTCTGTAATTTCCATTTGAGAAACCTTCTTAGAATCTAATTCTGGACACAAAATTGGATAATGTTTTTTGGAACATATTAAACATCTTATAAACATTTTACACTTTTTAATGTTGTGATATGGTTTCAAACAAGCAAAACATCCATTTCTTTTTATTACTATTTCCTTTCTCTCATCAAAGGGTAATTTTTGTGCCTTTAAGCAATCTTGGCTTAAATGTGATTTTTCGCAGAATATACAATTTGAATTTGGCTTACCTTTCCCTTTCTTAGTGTCACTAAATAGAGTAGCTGCAGTGTTTTGTTCTTGTTCATTTAACCTTGACTTAAACTTACTTGTGCCATGTAGTTTTACTGTTTCTTTCGTCGATGTGAAGCTGGTACGGGCTAACTGCATCCTACTTTCACTTGCCACTTCATCTTTGAGGAAATCTAACAACAAATTCAAATAATTATTAGAATCTATCTTATTATTCTTCTCTAAATCTCTTCTTAACGAAGTTCTGTGTCTTTCCCAAGCTTGAAGGATATTCTCTGGCAAGGCCGACTCGACTAATGGATAAAGCATAGCTGCGTACTTATCTGTTGTAACACCTAATGTCTCTAATGAACGTAACTGAGTTTCGAGTATATCGTATAAGCTAGATAATGACATACCTGCATCATTTTTCATAGTTTGTTGTAAAACTAGACTAAGGAGTTCTCTTACGTACACTTCAATCAGCAACTCGTCCCTAGCAAACCTATTCTTCAACTGTTCTAATGCCTTTTTATAATTTTCTCCACATGGAGGGAAACTTTCAACAAGTCGTCGTGCTGCAGACCCAGGAAGAGTAGCTTGAACTAAATAGAGTATCTTATCTTCAGTTGGGATTTCATTATCTTCATGAATCTTTTTGAACTGACCCCAAAAGCCAATCCAATTTTTTACTTCACCGTCGAATCTTGTGAATTCAAGTTTTGGTAGACGAAAATTTCTGTTTTTGTTTATTTCAACTCCACCTGACGAGTTTACGCTGTTTGCTTCCTTCTGGTTCTGATTTGAGTTGAGATAACTGACCTCTGTTCGGTACTTTGTAAATTCGTCTCTGTATAGCTCAACGGATGTCCATTCTTCTTGGTAGTCTTCATCGTTCATATCACTGCACAGTATTGATTCTCGTATATTCTCGTCCAATATGAAAAGTCTTTCGCTCTTATCTTCTAGCTGATTCATTTTAACTGCAATGTCTTTCTTATTGATTGTAGATTCCTTCAAAAGACGGTCAATATCGCTACAAAGTCTTTTGAAGGCAGATCGTAACTGAGTCCTTTCTCTCCGGAGTCCTGTCACGGTCGCCATAATATAATTAATTGGACGTTTATGAAGAAAGGATTTATTATTCGAAAATATAAAATATATTAACTCTGACAATACAAAATATATTTCTGACAATTCTATAAAAATTGATGTCACACCTATCCAAAATAAATATGAGGGTAACTCATAAATTATAAAATACAAGGTGAGTTCAACTTATTTACAACAAATGTGTTGATATTCCTGATTTTCTAAAAATATTATTGTATACTGACGAGGCTTCATTCACTCGTGATGGCGTGTTCAATATGTACAATACGCATATTTGGAGTGATGAAAATCCTCACGCCATTAGGGAAACTGGGCATCAAAGAAAATTTTCAATAAATGTTTGGGCTGGCATAATAGATCAGTATTTAATCGGGCCTTATGTTCTCCCGAACAGATTAAATGGGCCAGGATATCTCCACTTTTTAGAAGATATTTTGCCAGTACTCCTAGAAGAGATACCGTTACAATTAAGGCAACGGATGTGGTACCTACTAGATGGCGCTCCTTCTCACTTTGATTTAAACGTACGGCAGTTTTTGAACATTAGATTTCCTCAAAAGTGGATAGGCAGAAATGGACCTACTAAGTGGCCTCCGAGATCTCCGGACTTAAATCCATGCGATTTCTTTTTGTGGGGTCACATGAAACAACTGGTTTATAATGAACCTATTAATAGTGTTGAACAATTAACCAATAAAGTTAATGCGGTAGCCGAGGAACTACGACAAAATCCAAGACTAATTTCTAATGTTCAAAGTTCTTTGGAAAGACGATTGCAAGTGTGTGTAAATAATAATGGACGGCATTTTGAACAATTACTGTAATAAACTTTATTTTGAATTAATTGGTTTTGCTACGGCAACAGTGCAATTTCTATGGGTAAGTTCAATTTCGATTTATTTTACTTCTTTAAATATGGAAACTAGTAGGTCGGAAAAGGGGACTCTTCCCCAATATTTAAATTTTAGAATTTGAAGTTAAAATTGGTGCCAATCGTTTTTGGTCATTACATACTATTCCCCATTTTAATATGTACGTGTATTTCAATAACACCCTGTATAGAAATAGAAAATTGTAATAATGAGAAAAATCAGGAAAATGATAGTGTTAGCGAAGAAAATTCTGTAAATAGTAATGTTAGTAAAGAACATTTGGAAGATAATGATGGAAGTGAGAAGGAAGGTAGTGATGGAAGTGAGAGGGAAGAGATAGAAAGTCTCAGTAAAGAAAGTAATGTACAAAGCAATTTGGAACAAATTATAGTTGTAGAAACGGAAGCTGGAAATTCCACTGCATGTGTTAAAAATAAAAATTCAGACAATACATTTAATCAAGCAGAAGGAAATTCCAGCTTACGAAATAGAGAGAACGGAGATTCAGATTCCGAATCTAAATTTGTGAATAAAAGTAAAGTAACGAAAACAAGAGTGGTTAAACCACCCTGGAAACTGAACCTTTAGTTCCTGAAAAAGGAGGATGTAGCATAGGCAACCAGTATCACACATGTGTGTATATCATGTTGCATATATCTTAATTATTAGAGTTAGCTGTATGCGCAGGTCAGCGCTACTGCAATGGCTGTCCTTCGGTGTTCATGTTCAGGTCATGTCATGTGGTCTTGCTGCTGTGTTAGTATCGCTTGTACTTAATAAATAAATAGTGAACCTACGTTAAATACTAATTACTAAATACCTACCTTTCCACAACGAACACGTTATAGGCGGTACAACTAAAAGTATCACAATGAACAGTCATATTTCTAAATTACCTTTTTAATGATGTACTACACATTGTAGTATCACACTCTATAATTCTAAGTAGTTTTTTATCCCGCTAGAGGGCGATAAAATTTAAGTAACCCAATGTACAGAAATATTTTTGAAACCCCCCATTAAATTACATTTTCAATGATGTGCCATTACCTATTTAAAATTAAAGTGTGGAGAACACATACTTTGATTTTCTTTTACTATACGGAGAATGGTCGCACTGCGCAGCTTTCTGAGTGCCTTTTAAAAGGAGATAGAAAACTCCGCCATTTTGAACCCGTATTACGTGTTGCCTACATCTTGGCGCAATATTTTTAATAGGTGCGTTTTAATAATCCGCTTCTGCTTCGGAATTGTCGGTTTTCTTGTTTTAATCTGACAGGTTAGAACGACTGAACCAACAATTCCGGAAGCAGAAGCGGATGATTAAAACGCACCTGATATTTTGCTTGCTGCTGTCAGTGTCAGTGAATATTATTTTTGGAGTCACAGTTTATAGTCCAATCAAATAGACCTTTAAATCAAAATTTTGGAGGAAATACAGGAATTTTTGATATAAGTCACTTTAGAGTATTTGAAAACGATATGTAAAAAATTTTGTTTTTCAGGCACCGGCAAATGTCAAAAACAAGAAAATAAAGTGTTTTTTTAAGGTTATTATTTAAAAACGGTTAATGATATCAAAAAAAGTTGTTAATACAAATTATTAAGCATTAAGTTTTACATAAAAATAATATTTGACATTTTTTGCTATTATTAAAACTGACAGAGTTAGGGTGGTTAGAAATTAAGAGGAGATATATATGGCTTGGAAAAATCATAGCGAGCTGAAAATTCAAAAATTTTGTAGTTTCTTTTTATTATTTACTTAGAAAATTATACATTTCTTTTAAGAAAAATTATTTTTTTGTGTTTTTAAGATTAACAAGTTTAATTTAGAAATTTTCAATATATTATACGAATTTATAATGTAAAATAAATTTTGAAGTAAACTATTAGCTTAACTGACATGAAAAATATGTGATCTAATAAAAACTACATTCCAACAGTTTCATCCCCACTTGAAGTTCCAATGAATAAATAAAAATAAAAACAAATAAAAAAGAACTAAATAAAAATAATAAAAAATAAAAATGAAAAAAAAATAAAAGTAAAGATAATAAAAAATATAAAAATAAGTAAATAAAAATAAATATATAAATAAAATTAAACAAAAATTTATAAAAAGATAAAAGTAAAATAAATAAATAAAAAAAAATTAAAAAATAAACAAAAAAATTAAATAAATATAAATAACAAAAATTAAATAAAATTTAAAAATAATAAATAATAAAATAAAATTAAACAAAAATAAATAAAAAGCTAAGTGTAAAAGAAAATAAATATTTTTATTTATTTTTATTTATTTTTATTTATTTTTATTTATTTTTATTTATTTTTATTTATTTTTATTTATTTTTATTTATTTTTATTTATTTTTATTTATTTTTATTTATTTTTATTTATTTTTATTTATTTTTATTTATTTTTATTTATTTTTATTTATTTTTATTTATTTTTATTTATTTTTATTTATTTTTATTTATTTTTATTTATTTTTATTTATTTTTATTTATTTTTATTTATTTTTATTTATTTTTATTTATTTTTATTTATTTTTATTTATTTTTATTTATTTTTATTTATTTTTATTTATTTTTATTTATTTTTATTTATTTTTATTTATTTTTATTTATTTTTATTTATTTTTATTTATTTTTATTTATTTTTATTTATTTTTATTTATTTTTATTTATTTTTATTTATTTTTATTTATTTTTATTTATTTTTATTTATTTTTATTTATTTTTATTTATTTTTATTTATTTTTATTTATTTTTATTTATTTTTATTTATTTTTATTTATTTTTATTTATTTTTATTTATTTTTATTTATTTTTATTTATTTTTATTTATTTTTATTTATTTTTATTTATTTTTATTTATTTTTATTTATTTTTTTTTATTTTTATTTATTTTTATTTATTTTTATTTATTTTTATTTATTTTTATTTATTTTTATTTATTTTTATTTATTTTTATTTATTTTTATTTATTTTTATTTATTTTTATTTATTTTTATTTATTTTTATTTATTTTTATTTATTTTTATTTATTTTTATTTATTTTTATTTATTTTTATTTATTTTTATTTATTTTTATTTATTTTTATTTATTTTTATTTATTTTTATTTATTTTTATTTATTTTTATTTATTTTTATTTATTTTTATTTATTTTTATTTATTTTTATTTATTTTTATTCATTTTTATTTATTTTTATTTATTTTTATTTATTTTTATTTATTTTTATTTATTTTTAATTATTTTTATTTATTTTTATTTATTTTTATTTATTTTTTATTTATTTTTATTTATTTTTATTTATTTTTATTTATTTTTATTTATTTTTATTTATTTTTATTTATTTTTATTTATTTTTATTTATTTTTATTTATTTTTATTTATTTTTATTTATTTTTATTTATTTTTATTTATTTTTATTTATTTTTATTTATTTTTATTTATTTTTATTTATTTTTATTTATTTTTATTTATTTTTATTTATTTTTATTTATTTTTATTTATTTTTATTTATTTTTATTTATTTTTATTTATTTTTATTTATTTTTATTTATTTTTATTTATTTTTATTTATTTTTATTTATTTTTATTTATTTTTGTTTAATTTTATTTTATTTTTTATAAATAAATAAAAATGAATATTTTTATTTTATTTTTATTCATTTTTATTTCTTTTAATTTATTTTTTTTATTTATTTTTATTTACTTTCTTTTACATTATTTATCTTTTTATTTATTTTTATTCATTTTTGTTTAATTTCTATTTTTAATAAATAACCTATTTTTATTTAATTTTTTTAACTATTTGTAAATACTTCTATTTATTTTTTTATTTTTCTTCTTTATTTTTTTTTTCTTTTACTTATTTTTTCATTTATTTTTTGTTTAATTTTATTTATTTTTTATTTTAATATTTTATTTTATTTTTATTTTTTTAAATTTTTTCTTTATTTTTTATTTTATTTTTATTTATTTATTTTTTTAGTTTTAATTATTTTTATTTATTTATTTTTTTAGTTTTAATTATTTTTATTTATATTTATTTTTTTAATTATAATTATTTTTATTTTTTTAGTTTATTATATATTTTTATTTTTTTTTTTTAGTTTATTTTTATTTATTTTCTTTTATTTTTATTTTTTAATATATTTTTTTTTTAATTTTAATTATATGTATATTTATTTTTATTTACTTATTTTTATATTTTTTTAATTTGCCTATTTTTATTTATTAATTTTTTATTATCTCTATTTTTATTTTTTTTTTAATATTTTTATTTAGTTCTTTTTTATTTTTATTTATTTATTGGAACTTCAAGTGGGGATCAAACTGTCGGGGTATCGTTAGTTTACATATTTTTCATAAGTTTACTTCAAAATTTATTTTACCATATAAATACGTATAATATAATGAAAATTTCTAAATTAAAATTGTTATAACTTAAAAAAAAAACAAAAAAAAAATAATTTTTCTTAAAAGAAATGTATAATTTTCTGAGTAAATAATAAAAAGAAACTACAAAATCATTGAATTTTCAGCTCGCTATGATTTTTCCAAGTCATATATATTTCCTCTTAATTTCTAACCACCCTAACTCTGTCAGTTTTAATAATAGCAAAAAATGTCAAATATCATTTTTATGTAAAACTTTATGCTTTACAATTTTTGTTAAGAACATTTTTGGATGTAACCTACCCTTTTTAAATAACCTTAAAAAACACTTTATTTTCTTGTTTTTTGACAGTTGCCGGTGCCTGAAAAACAAAATTTTTTTACATATCGTTTTCAAATATTCTAAAGTGACTTATATCAAAAATTCCTGTATTTCCTCCAAAATTTTGATTTAAAGGTCTATTTGATTGGACTATTATTGCTAAAGAATCAGTAAGCTCACTCGGACCAGTTGAAAGTTCCAAAATAACATCCACTCCAGGGATACAAATTCAGGATACGCAGAAGACTGCTGTTTTATTATAGGCGGTTATCATATATTGTATTATCTGAGTTGCGCAGTGTATAAACTGGAACATTGAGATAAAAAGTGCCGACGCAGAGTGAGCGATCTGATTCTTAGCTATAAACTGTGTCATAGGGTTCAAAATGGCCGCGCCCTATGTTGGGCGTGTCGGACCTCTCTCTTGCCCCGTATAGTAATCAAAGTATGTGGTGGAGAAGTACACATGACAGATGTCTGTATTGTCAAAATGTTCATAATTTAAAATAAAAATCGACCTGTTTTAACATTTTCTTAAAATCCAATGATTAATGCTGAAAAACAGGATGAAACTGTTTTAAGTGACCCACTCTGTATATTAAAAATGGCTGGATATATCGAATTAGTTTATAAAACAAAATATGCCTAAAATGCGCTACACAAGAAATATCCTCCCATTGAAAAAAATTATTGAGCGCAGCGCCATCTACATATTAACCCATTTAAAATCAATTTATATCTAAAACTGAAGCTCTCTTAGTGCTCTGTGAACTGGCTTTTACAGAATCAAAATATCTCTATTACTCACCAAAATATCCGTCCTGGGAGTTTTTATTGGTATACCCTGTATACTAGGTATGTTCTAAAAACATTCTAGATAGGACATACTGAAAAGAACATAAACAGAACGTTCTTAGTATATTCATAGAACATTGATGTTATGTGGGAGGGTGACTCTGCGTAGAGTATACTGTATAAGCGCCTGTTTGTAGATAATTATAGGGATTCTAGATTTGATTTTCCTTTTTTGGAATAGAATTGCCTCCGATTTTTGAACCGAAAGCTTCAGCCCATTTTCGGTGAGCCAATCTCCTGTGTCCCGTTGATACATTCCTCTATATACTCTACTTTGACGTAGATGTTTTATGTATCCATCAAGCACCGTCGGCAGGTGAGGTGAGGTGTGTCTGGTTTGTCGCTCCACAAAAATACATAGTTGAATAGTGTAAATTATAAAGTGAAATTGACCTTAAATAAGTAAGCAAAACATATTCTTCTAACATTAAAAAATTACAAATAAACCTTAATTAATTACAAACTTGATGCATATAAGTGCATCGACATATTTCAAATAAGTTTAGTATATGGGCCAACTGTAAAATGTTAACTAACATAGAGGATTTTACTCTAGAAAAATTATATGCTGAGATTGTCAAATCCACAAAGGAATTGAAAAATGTAGTTGAGGCAAGTGAAACCAGACTTCAACTCAGCATCGAGTTGATTAAAAATAAAATTAATAATCTAGAAAAAGAAAACACCGACCTGAAAGAGAAAGTAGAAACATTGGAGAGAGAAAATAAAAAGAAAAATATTATCTTTGGACTGGATAAAAAAACAAGTAAAAGAAGTATACGCTACATAACTGAAGAAATCAAAAATTTGGTAGGTGTAGAGTTAGACGAGAGAGACATAAGCAATACATACTCTCTTGGAAATCTTTCGACATCTCCCCTTAAAATCGAGCTTGTATCAGAAATTAAAAAAAAAACTATTTTACGCAATTGTTATAAACTAAAATATACACAAATTATAATTTCCAACGATCAAACTCAGCTAGAAAGAGAGGTGAATAAGATATTGAGGCAGCACCTAAATCACGCTAGAAAAACCTCTACAGAGAAAAGTTACATCCGTGGAAATAAATTATATATAGGCAATAACAGATATACTACAGAAGATTTAAATAAAACTCCTCTCGAGAATACAGTGCACAGCGCTCCAACCACGCCAAAGCATCGAGCAGAAATAACTACCAAAACCGACATAAATAAACAAACCATCCAAATCAAAGAAATCAAGAAGCCTAGCGAACTTGTTAAAGAGAAGAATAGTGAATCAAAAGGAACTCCAACAAATAACCAAGTTATCACGAGAGCAACCCTGAAGGAGAAAATTAAATTACGAAATAATTCTAATAAATAAATTATACCGAAGAACATTTTTATACTTTTATTGTCTCAATCAACAACCACTGTATTTATTATTTTATACCTAAGTTTAAGCCCATATACTATATATAATTAATATTTATAATACCTAAAGGTATTCTGCACATTCAAGTTTTAGTTTATCTTATCAGATAGTTAATTATGTTTTAATATATACAAGTTTTTAAATAATTTCTATTTTAACAAAAATAATTTGAAATTTTTTTGGAATATTGCTTTTAATCAATGGATCAATACTTGCGAGACTTTGATGTCGAAACAACTCAGACTTTTACAATTGATACAGTTGATGAGTGTTCACAAATTCTAAAGATAAACGAGCAAAATAATAATTTTAAAATATTACAGATGAACATTCGGAGTATCAATAAAAACATTGATGAATTTAAAATACTTCTTCAAAGTTTATATTCAGACTTTGATTGTATAATATTAAGTGAAACCTGGAAAATTATCGACGTTGATCTATTTCACATCAATGGATATAACTTTATATATAATGAGAGCTATCATAACCAAAATGATGGAGTTGCGGCTTATATTAAAACGTCATTAAAATTTAGTTATACCACAGTTGAAATCTTTAACAATATAAAGGCGCTTAATATAAGGCTCAAATTAGGTGAAAAAAACATAATTAAAATTACATCATTTTACAGGCCACCTAGTTCAAATTTGCATGATTTTAATGAAGGTTTATATAGATTTCTCGAAGATGACGCTCATCATAAAGGCGATGACGAAATTAGCATCTTTATGGGTGATATAAACATTGACTTGTTATCACCAGAGGAAAATACTTGCGTAGAATATCTAAACACACATACTGAATTTGGATACAATTCTACTATAAATGAAGCCACTAGAGTCCAAGGTAATAGTAAATCATGTTTGGATCATATTTTTCTTCGATCAAACAACTACGTCAGTGATAAAATAATTCCTTTAGTTCTTAAAAGCCAAATAACAGATCATTTCACTACAATTCTGCAAGTCATGTTAGGAAAAAAAACAGAATTTAAAAAACATAAAGATACCTATTCAACTTTTATTAACACAAATAAACTAAATAATATATTTCAAAATATGTGTTGGCTCCCTGTATATAATTCAGACGATCCAGATACTGCAACGAACAAATTTCTTAATATAATTCAAGAGTCTTGCATTATGTACCGAAAGGCGCCTAAATAGAAGAAAAAATGTTAAAATTGCTCCATGGGTGACAAATGGCCTGCTTAACTCGATTAATAAAAAAAATAAAATGTTTCGCAATATTCAAAAATATCCAAAAAATATTGAACTATTACGAGAATATAAAACATTTCGAAATAAACTTAACTCGTTAATAAATAAGGCTAAGTAATTATTATAACCAGCAAATTGATACAAATAAAAATAGCTCTAAAGGCCTATGGAGTGTAATACAGGACATTAGTAAATCGAAGGTTAAGAAAAAAGAAATTGATATAATTAAAAATAGTTTAGGTAATCCATTGACAGACAAATATGAAATAGCTAATGAATTCAATAACACTTATGCCAATATGGGTAAAAAACTTGCACAAAAAATTAAAATTGATAAAAATTTTACATTAAGGAAAACTTCATCTCCAAATTCTTTTTTCTTTGCGCCAGTCAAAATCAATGAGGTTAAAGTGATAATTAACGAACTCAAAAATCATAAGGCTACTGGCAATGATAATATCAAAGCTGAAACTCTTAAAACAATTTCACAATATATCTGTCAACCTTTAACATATATTTTAAATCAATGTATAGTAAAAGCTATTTATCCTTCGGCATTTAAAAATACCATTATTACACCTATATTTAAAAAAGGGGACATAACGGATCCTACTAATTATCGACCTATTTCACTAGTTACGCACTTATCTAAAATTTTCGAAAAACTAATAAGAAATCGGCTTCAATCATACTTGAACAAATTTAATATAATATCTGAACAGCAGTACGGATTTAGAGAAAAAAAATCAACGGAAGATGCTATTCTAAACCTAACTTCAAAAATAACAACTTCCCTAAATGAAAGCAAGCCATGTTTGTGCATTTTTATTGATCTGTCGAAAGCTTTCGACACTGTATGTCACAATCTACTCGTACAAGCCTTAGAGAGCATTGGCATACGAGGTAATTCGTTAAAATTGTTTAAAAACTATTTAAATGAGAGATTTCAGGCAGTAAGAGTGGATGGATTTTCCAGTAGATGGCAAGCTATCGAATATGGGGTACCACAGGGATCTATACTGGATCCTATTCTTTATAACATATATATAAATGATTTGTTTTTACAGGGAAGTATAGGAAACATAACTGGGTTCGCGGATGACACAGCTATTTTCTATTCTGACGATAGCTGGATTAACTTAAAAACTAAAGCGGAACAAGACTTTCTAAATATTAAAAAATTTTTGGATAAAAAATTATTGACTATAAATATAGAAAAAACACATTGTTTACCATTTAGCTGCAATTCATATGGTGCACCACCGTTTGATCACCTAAAAATTACTGATGGCGGAGACTCTTTTTTCATTTCAAATAAAAATAAAATTAAATACCTTGGAGTAATAATAGACCCTTTTTTAAAATGGAACCTACAAATATCCTATACAGTAAATAAACTACGCAGTATTTTGTACAAATTCAAATTTTTAAAAGATATTTTACCATTACACCATCTTAAAACCCTTTATTGTGCTCTAGTTGAAAGCCATCTTCGATATGCAATCACTGTGTGGGGTGCAGCTTTGAAAACACACCTTCACTCTTTAGAAGTCACACAAAGGCGATTTCTGAAGTTAATTTATTCAAAAAAATCTAGATATCCTACAGAAACCTTGTATACCGAAACAAAAATAATGGATATAAGACAATTGTATTTTTTTTGCTGTAGCAACAAATATCATGTTCGTAAACCTCAAGGTCTAGTATATCATGATTATAATACTAGACAAAAATGTCGTTATTTAGCTCCATTAATGTTCAAAGTGGTTTCACAGAGATCATTTTCCTATTTCGCACCCAAACTGTACAATATAATTCCTGAGAGCATTCAAACTGAATCAAACTTGTACACTTTTAAAAAAAGACTAAAACAATTTATTTTAGCTAACTCTCGCAGTATGATCCATGGTTATTTTGAAAATTAAACATTATCCCAAAAAAAAAATGATTGTGCAGGTTTTTAAGTTTTTAAGATTTTAGATTATAGATTTTAAATTTTTGAGTTTTTTATATTAAAATATTAAAATAAAAAATGCTAATATAATTTTTAGCACCTACATTATGTTAGGTATATTTTTAATTTATTTATGTTTAAATCGATTTTAGTAATTTATGTTACTTTTAAATATTATTTTAGATTTTAAATATATTTCTTTTGTTTTTTCGAAACAAGCGTTTATACGCTTATCGAGTATGTTTTATTCACAGATACCGTTTTTTAAATTTGTATAATACTTTGTAATTGTAATTATTATTGTATTTTTTTGTGAATAAATTATTATTATTATTATTATTATATTATAAATCCTTACTGTATATAAAGAAATATCCACAAAAATATTTCTGAAGTAGGCCATGACTGACAAAGACAGAGATACGACTCATGTCCGTGATAACTACACACGGCTCTGAATTAAATTCAAACTGGCACTTTAAAAAAATAATTATTGTACGCTCAGACACACATTAATTTTTCACAAGTCTATTTTAGAAACATTTTTTATGGATCATAAATATGTATATAAATTATTTAGTATCGTATTTTATTTTTCAGGATGATGATAGACGAAGAGGAGGACTAACATTATCAAGATATCAAGAATTGTATGCCGAATTTCTAGGCAACCCCGAAGAAACTTCAGCTGCATATCTTTTTGGACCACTTTCAGAATTTTTCTATTTTTGTGAAGATTTAGAAATTTAACAAGCAATTTTAAAGTTAATATACTAGCTACTACATATTTTAATATTCGGTATACTAGAATAATATAAAAAATACTACATGGCATCAGAGTCGTTTACACGGGATGATAACTTGCGATAGCACTTCTAAGAATAACTTCCGATATTACCTACTTTATACACAAGCAAGTTTTTAAGTCTATTTCTTTCAGCAAGTTCTTGCAGGGGCGTTTACACGGTAAAGTAGATTCTAGATAGGGTAGAGACATTCTAGAATGGGAACACGTCTTGCAATAATTGGCAGCTAATGTTATTGGCGGCGAAAGGGGGGGCTGGTGGGTGCTTAGCCCCCTCCTTGGCAAGGCTTAGCGCCCCCCATGGTACTAAGGTAGATCGAATCAGCGCATCAGATTTTAAGTTTACTCTACTCTAGCAAAGTAAACCATAGATATATAACCAAGACAGATAGGATTATTTACAAAAATTTTGAAGAATGAACGGTGGTGTCCGCGGTAGAAACTCAATAATCGGATTGAACATTGATGCCAAGTTTACGTGCTTTTAACTATAGATATATATAACCAATACAGATTACACAATGGGCCCGTTCACTTTTATTTTTGAATGTGAATTATTTATATATTTATAAAGATATTAAACTCTTTTGTCTGGTGGTACTTTTCCCGTTAAGATATTTTTGCTAGAAGTAAGGGAATTCCCATAAAATTCTTTCAGTGACTCATTGCGTCAGAAAACCCCCAATTCCCTTCAGGTCTCGTATCGGTTAATAGTTAAAAGGGCGCGGTTGTCGGATGTATCATTGCACCACCATTCCTCTTCTGCATTTATTAAAGAAATATACATGATAAAAATATATTATTTTTTAAAAATAATGTGTTTATATTTTCAGATAAAGCTGGAAGCCCTACCTTTTTTAAATTTTAATAAAAACAATTAGCTGAATATTACCAGATCGAAATTTTATTTGAGAAAATGTATCTGGTAAACGTGACAACGTTGTAAGTACTTCTAAATAGTGTTGTCTACACCATTGTATAAAGAACTAAATAGTAGTCTCACCTTATGGAAGTTTCATTGGAGCGAAATGGATACTACCAATAGATGGCGCTAGTGAATATGGATAAGTCGATATTCGTTTGCAGTGGGCGGGGTTGAGGGTCCAGCAGAAATTTTTAAGAATGACTGAGACCGATCGATAAATTTCTATTTTTAGCTCTTGGATGAAATTTTATACACTCGTGATTGAATGTTTGGACTATTTTCTATCTAATGTTTGTTATTGTGCGTTAGTGCATATATCTATGGTTAGTGCGTTTACAGGTAGTAGGTATTGTGAATGAGTTGTGTTTATGTTTTATTACTGAATTATTTTACTGTTAATAAAAGACGAGTTCCCAAAAAAAATTTGTGTAGGTATTTACCCAGACAGCACACCAAATCCTTTGGATATCTACTGAACATCCCAATATCCACTGAATGTCCAGTCCATGGTGAATATCTATTTTATATCCATGAAATGTAATTTATAGACATGCAAATGTCCATAAATAATAGTAATTATATAGCAAATTATTAAAAAATTACGCCATTGTGCTCGCCATTGTGGCTAATAGTACCGTTCAGATATTTATAATTAATTTTTTTAAGGTTTATTCAATATCCCATGGACATCCACATATATCAAAGTCTTAGCGCGGACGCAAACCATCGTGGATATTTACTAGATGTAATTTTTGATTTTGCTTCCTAAGTATAGATGGCGATACCACTTTCGTATCTACTCATGCTCAACCCGCCATAATTGAGTTGATCGAAAAAAATTTCGCATTAAGACTCTATTAGAGACTGGAGTCGAGAATTTCCATTTATTGCTGAAGAGTCCTAATAAGGATGACTTTTTCCTTAGTGGGCAAACTCAAAGGCAGATTGTTGGAAATATTTTTTATCTCTATTTTCTTTCGACGTTATTCAATAATATAATCATTTGGTTACTTATGAATGTCTACTAAAGATACCTATAAAATATTTTGCTGAATATCTCCTGGGATATAGACGGACATTTGGTTGGATATCCAAAAAATATATTCTGTGTATATCTCTGGGATTTCTTGTATTGTCTGGAAGATACTAATTAGATATTTTGCTGAATATCCATATAGGATATCTTCTATATTCTGGATATAGACGGACATTTGGATATCCATATTAGATCCACGGAATATTTCTGATATCCTGTGGATATATTGGATATCCACAAAAGATATTCTGTGGATATATCTGGGATTTGGTGTGTTGTCTGGGTAGAACAGAAGTAAAAGTTGGAAATGCTTTTGCCAGTTCTCCCACTTTATACACATAAATTGACAAGTTGGCACCGGATCTCACCGAAGTGGACGCGATACATTGGGGTACAAAATTATTTTATAGATTTTAATAACAATTTCGAGTAAATAGTTCAATAAATTGTGAATAGCTGTTGAAATTTTGTAAAATTATAATTTGAATATTATAATACATGTTTAATAATTATTTATAATCCATAAATACATGCGATTGTCGGGTTCCGCCGATAACAATTTAAAATTACTTATTCTATGAAACGACACTGGCAGGTAAACATTACTGTGAAATTCTCGGAGCCGCCCGACGTGGTTTGACGTTTACCCCCTCTCTACCTACCAAAAGACTTTTTAACTTTTACTTTCTCTATATAACTGTTTTGAAATTAATAAAATAGAAAATATGCTTTTGTTTTTCGTTTCCTTTACAGGTTTTATCCGAATTAATTTAAAATAAATTATATAATATTAATAATAGCAATAATAATACATTTCTTAAGTGTTGAAAAAATTGTATTTTTAATTTAAATACCTAAGTACTTAGCATAAGTAATTATAAACAACAGGTTATTTCTTTAATCTGGTGCGTAACAATGTAATAAAAAAAACCCTTAAGATGGTTGGTAAATAATATAAATGAATTCTTAATATTGAAATAAACATAATGGGTTCTATAAGGATTATTGGCTGGGGTTCGGCTTTGGGGGATGGGGTCGAAATATTGAAACTAAACTTGGTATATGGATGTATTATCCCATAAAAATAAAAATCGCTTTAAAAAATTCACCCCTCCACACCCCTATCTGATATGGTGAGGGTGGCATTCCCAAAAAATTAAGTTAGAACTTTTTAAATAAAACAGTTGACTTCTACGATTTTTTATACATAAAAACACAAAATTCCAATTTTTTTGAAAAAAAATTTCCAAATTTTTTTTGATCTTAGAAAAAATTTCGACTTTAATCTTCATAGTTCGGATGTGGGGACTGGCATTTAAAAATAGTTACAAATACATAAAAATCTTATTTTTGGCATATTTACAATAGAAATGATTTGCAACATTTTTGTATAAATATCTTACCACCACCATCTCCTAGAGGGAGACGGAGGGTGTGGCATCCCCAAAAAATCAAATTAGAACTTAAAAAAAAACCAGTTAAAATCTACAATTTTTTATACATATAAACCAAAATTTCAATTTTTAAATCAAATTATTAAATTAAATTATTTTTTTAATTTCTTTATTATATTTAATATTATTTCTACTTTTTCTAACAATAATCAATTTAAAATATCTACTTTGATTGAGCCAAAATATTTAGTAGGGGAAGTTTTTAATATTATACAAACATACAGTGTGTCCAAAAAAAATATATGAATTTGGCTAAACATTAACCTTTATTTCTAAAAACAGGAGAACAATGTTACTTGAAAAATGTATCTAGAATTAATATTATCCACCATTAAATCCTGGACCTGGACACAATTTTTTTTTAGCAATACGGGAGAAGCGGAAGTGACATTTTTACAAATGAAATTAATTTCAACAAATTTATTTGAGATCATGTACAAGATTATTCACTATTAAAGACACCTTTTATAACCACTATTGCATATTCAAAAAAAGTTTTAAATAAAAGTTTGTGAATATGACTGACTTTTTTTAAATATACCATAAAAACACGTATTCAGATTTCACGGAATACAACACAAATAAACTTTTTTAAATGGGCTACCCTCTATGTTATTAAATTTCTGGGATTTTTTTTTTTAATTTCACAAATGTATATTATTGATAACCCTATCTTATACCGTCTGTTCTCGAGTAATTTAACGTTGATAATGTAAACATGAAAAAGTTAACATTATTAAAGTAAAATCTATGAAAATCACAACTATTATGTTTGTTAATAAAATAATCTAAATAGGTAGTTTACAGTAAGAAAGAAAAAGTGTAAATATTTATAAGATATTCGACATAGATTATCTATGATATTCGACGTTTAATTAATCAGGAAAGAATAAAAATCATTTCGAAAATTGAATAAAATATATATCTATGCTATCCTTATTAAAAAATATTCATGTTAAATCCTGTGAAATATGCACACCACTGATATGGTCATTTGATGACATTTTTACAAAATTCGGTCAATCTAAACATTATACAATAATAATTATAGCATAAAGGGAGGGTTATTTATTATGAATAACCCTGTTAGGTACCATAAATTTTTAGTAAAAAAATTTTAATTCGCACTTTTTTACGTAGATTAAAGAAAAATGTAATTTTGTGCGTTTTCTTGGTGCAGACATTTTGCGACACACTGTATATTCAAATCCAAAATGATGTATTTTCTTTTAACACATACCTAATACAAATTTATTAGCAAAATTTAAATACTTGTTATTTTCGGTATATTTCTCCTTTAGACACACACATTTTTAGTTTCATTGTCAAAAGATTTAAATAAAATTACCTGACCTTATAATTTTACGTTAAGTTTTACCAATTTAGAAAATAAAATTAAATAATAAAAAAAAGTGTCCACTCGGGGGGGGGTTTGAACTCCGAACCCTTCGATTCGTAGACAAGTATTTTAAATTTTCGTTGAAGACTTATGAAAAAGTTTTACCATTTAACGCTGCTTTTAGTTTCATTAAAATCTCAGTTTATTTCTAAATATAGACGAATATCTTGTGGAATGCTATTATTTATTGATTCTTTACAAGAAACACTAATTTTTATTTATATTTAATCTAAATAATTAAAAAAATATGAATTGTCACTTATAAAGTTCTAACATCTGACGTAGAGGGCGTATCTAACCAGTAAATAAAATCGTTAGTTCAATGATTGTACCAATAGATGGCGGGCGCGATTGCCTCCAATAACTTTTACATGGCGATTATCCTACTATAGTTCTTTATACAATGTCTACACACACTTCTAGAAATAAATGCAACGTTGCCACGTTTACCAGATAAATATTGCAAATCAAATTTCTACTTTTTGATTATGGTCTGGTTAATTTTCAGCCTGAATTGTTTTAATTAAAAAGTAAAAAATAAGCTCCCAGCTTTAAATCTGAAAATATAAGTTCATGATTTTTAGAAAAATAATGGAATTTTACTATTTAAATTACATATATAAATGCAGAAATGCTATATTAGGGATACTTCCGACAACCCCGCCGTCTTTAAGCATAACCGATACGAGACGTGAACGGAATTAGGGATTTTCTGACGCAATGAGTCACTGAAAGAATTTTATGGGAATTCCCTTACTTCTAGCAAAAATATCTTAACGGGAAAAGTACCACCGGACAAAAGAGTTTAATATCTTTATAAATATATAATTAATTCACATTCAAAAATGAAAGTGAACGGGCCCATTTCTGAAGTCAACGCGGATGATCCTCGACAGAAATGCAATATTTGGATAAAATTAAAATATTGATACCAAGTTTGCGATGTTTTTAACTGTAGTAATGTTATTGCGTTTGCTTGAATTACTGTTAGGTCTTTAAATTGTCCAAAAAAAAATAATGTCTGACAACAGCGGAAGTAGAGTAGACCGCAATTGTGGAGGGTCGTATATTGTTTCATTCATAAAAATTCCTTCGATACAGTACTAGTCCAGGAGCCAGAGAATTTTTTCGTACTTGTTTTCCCGGTCCGTGTATATTTAAATAATCTATTCCCGGTGAACTGTATATTTAAAATGGAACGCCAATCTATTAACAAAAGTAAGCAAGATTGAATTCGCGCATTACGTCACATCGATACAAGTGAGATTGTTTACAAAGTGCCTTTGCAGGCCTATTTTGCTCATTTCATGTATTTGTTTTTAAATCATGTTAAATTACTACTTTTGAAACTCAACAAGGAGAAAATCCAATTAACTCTTCCGTTGTGTATATATTGTTAGCAATTTTACCTAGAGTCGCCTCTGGTCAGGGAGATAAGCACGTGTTGATGACGATGCGTAAATACCCCGACCTTTTTCGTCGGCATCATGTTGGTGTTTCACAGGAGAGCATTCTGAAAAGTACAATCAACGTGGTCGATCTCTCTGCGCAGACTTACTGGCCACTCGCTACGACATTACGTGTGTTTTTGTATTCAATATTTATACGATTATAGTGGTGTTTACTAATATTTGGATTTTTAATTGTAATTAATATTTATACCCCCTTCGTTTTCTAACAATATATAAGATAAATTAACTGAAGTTTTATTAGTAAAGTATTAATACTAAAATTTTAATGTAATTTACAGAAAATAGCTAGGTACGTATTTGTTTTTAAAAAATTTGATAATTTATGAAAAAAGGGAGTAAAAGTGGGATGACCAGTGGCCAGTAGGTCAGTCAATACAAAGTATCATATATTTCTATTATAACATAACTAAAATACCTACATCTTTTAATCATAAGGACATAAGTTAAAAACCATTTTAATATATGCATTAGAATTAAGTAATAATAACTTAAAGAGACGAGGTCTTAAAGTAATAGCTGGTACAGCATGTTTTTTAAACGTTTCCTCATTGCTGCTAGAATGAAATCACTTACTATGAAATGTGCTCTAAAAACGGCATTTATAACAGTCAGTGTTCAGTCTTAGGATCTCTTCCTAAAGCCCTCATCCAAGCTGCATACATATTAAAAAATAATTAAAAAAAAAACATTATATACCTATATAGTTTTCGGTTCTGGGTGCCCTAAAAGAGGACACTTAGCCGACAATTTGGCTCAGATAGCTAAAACCCAAAAGTCACACTCCGAACCAGGACGTATTGCTATCCTTTTAAGTAAAAAATAACTACAAATAACTCACCTGAAAAATGAAGGCGTCTAACTTTACACCAAAAAAACCATACACTTTTTCCCATTGTTGCAAGCACCCGATGACGATTAGGTAGATATCAACTAGAAACATGTACTTAATGGTTATAAAGCTTATTTTAACACAAAAAGAATAAAGCACTAGTCGAAAAGCAGCAATCAAATATAAATAGACCACAATATTAAAATTCAAATTAGAAACTATATAAAAGACAAATACTCTAAAAGCGCAAAAGATCAGAACCAAATAAAATGAATAACCATAATAACCTAAAAATCACACTAAAATTGCAAAATCTATTACTGTAAAATCATGAGATTACATCAATAATGCATATGCGTCGGAGTATCGCAAATGTCACAAGTACAGTGTTTCCATGAAAATTTAGCTATGTTTTTAGCAGTATTATAGGACCATTTCTACCACGCGCATCCAATGATATTGGCTTTCCACAGTTCACTGTATTTTCCTCACACCTCTAGTATAAATGATTTGACTAACGAAACTAACAATAATTATAATTAATGTAGAGTAATAAGTGATTCGTGAATTCTAAATAAAACAATTATTATATAAAAATGTAAAAGGAAATGTAATTTATTTCCCTATTTTCTTCTGTAATATCTTCAATTATTATGTTTAATTTCTATAAATAAACCAACTGGTTAGGTGAAACATTGTGATATAAGATTTTATTTATGTGTCCTATGCGTACACTTTAATATACAAAACACCTGGAACATTCTTTAAATAATTGTGGTCGTAGAAATAATTGTGTACATAACTCGTTTGAAAGTGTATTTTATGCACTTGCCAAATATATTATCCATACAGATTAATCAGACTATTTTTTTACTTAACTTCAGTACATCTCTTACTACTAAAACTATTTTTATCAATGGAAAAAAAGGGCCGTGTTCTCGTATGTTTTGACTCATTTTCGGCCTCAGCCCATCGGATCCCCCCTCTAAATATATATGAATTTTGCTTAGAATTGCTAATCCTACAATTCTCTAATCGTGCTTGCTGACTGGGAAAATAAATACCGAAAATCGTCACTGTCTCCTGGACTATACAATAGATGATGATGAGAACTTCACAACAAATACACTTTTATGAATGGCTAGTTGGGGATGTGGAAAGGACTCTCAGACATGGTTTACATTACGCAAATTATCTGGAAGTACTCTCAGACAAACTTGCGATAGTTTTTTTTTTGCTCGTGTAAACGCTCTTAATATCTCTCAATTGTTTGATAAAAAAGCTAGTTTTGAGTATTTGCTTGATACAAAATTAACTATTTACTATTTACAACAATTCTCTGTATTCTATCGGTGTGTATAGCATACGAATTTATTTAAAAAATGAAACAGAACACACCGTTTCGAGTCTCGTTATTTGTAAATATAATAAATATGTGATTTATAATTTTTAAGTTCGTTTAAAAAATTATAGGGATGATTCAATATTCAATTATTGATATAATACTTGAAATGAAGGTAAACACCAACATTCTTCCTAAATTGCTACAGCTTTCTAAAAAAATCCAATTCAATGACCTGAAATCTCATTAATTTGTACAATAAATTTGATATATATACGATAAGATTTTTAATAAAATGTTTCCTTTAATAATGTCACGAATTCCTAATCCGGCCCTGTGTACGCACGCAACCGACTCGTGATCGAAGCAACGCTGACGTGTGAAAACAGCCGGACTGCGTCTCGAATATACAAGAAACGACGAAATGCCTGCCGCTGATGCACTCGAAACAGCTGGAACGGCGGGTAGTGCAGTTTACTCATAAAAATGGAATCTTAGCAAGCCTAATTAGAATTGTTAGTTAGTGTCTAAGCATAATATAAATTAAATAGTACGTCTAAAATAAATTGTAAATAGTGTTTCTAAATAAAGTAAAAATAAATTAAGACTTTCGTCACATTGGTGTTAGAAGTGGAACTTTAAATAAATAGTGGATAATAATGGCTAAAAGACTGTGTGAATTGAAAGTGGCTGAATTGCGTCGCGAATTAGAAGATCGTGATCTGGAGACTACAGGGAAGAAAGCAGAACTGGTAGAGAGGCTTAAAGAAGTACTGGAAAGTGAAGGTTTGATTCCGGAAACGTTTCTATTTTCGGATGATGCGTCTTCTATCATTTCTTCAATTTCCGATATGAAAAACGATATGTCTGCTTTAAAAACCGATATTTCTTCTGACATTTCTTCTTTAGAAAATAAAGTTTCTTCAGATGTTTCCTCCATAAAAAATGACATTTCCTCATTAGAAACTAAAGTTTCTTCAGACATTACTTCCTTAGATAGTAAAGTTTCTTCCTTAGAAGAAAAGGTGTCTTCTGGCATATCTTCTCTAAAAACCGAAATTTCTTCCGATTAAGAAAACAAAATATCTTCTTTAAAAGATGAAATTGCTTCTGACAGTTCAAGACAGCTGCGAGAGCAAACCAATGGTCTGAGAGAGAAAAGGCAGTGAATCTGACAATCGCCCTTCGAGGAGACGCTTTAGATGTCCTCCAGACTATATCCGTGGAAGAGACAGATGATTTTGAACAACTGAAAAAAAGACTCAACATGCGATATGGCCACGAACATTTAGAGCATCTATACCAGTCACAATTAAAGAATCGCAAACAGAAACGAGACGAGACCCTTCAAGAATATGAAGTAGATATTGCCAGATTGGTGCGATTTGCCTACCCATCAGCTCCGGAAAACATGATGGAATGTTTAGCAGTCCAAACATTTGTTGATTGACTCCGTGACCACGAGATGCAAAAAACACTTCGCTTAGCCCGCCACAAAACATTGGTCGATGTCTTGTCCGCTGCTTTAGAGTATGAGGCAGCTACGCAGGCCTCTGGAGGATACAGTAAAGTAAGAACTGTAAAAGAAGAAAACGTAGAAGATAAACTCGACCAACTAGTTAACATAATGAAGACCTTTACTGATAAAAAGATGAAGACAAAAACTATCAGGTGCTGGAATTGCGGTGAACTGGGACATGTACGCAGTTCGTGCAAACGCCCTAGGGACTCAACAACTGAAGACAACACGCCACAGGAAAACTCCAAAGACCCTCTCGTACTGATAGCCTTTGAAATGTCGCGATGATAGTGTATACGTAGACGGCGAAGTAAATAGTAAAAAGTATACACTGTTGATGGATACTGGAGCAACTAGGACCATTATACGACCAACAACCATAAAGAACTGTAAGAGACTTCTACCAACAAGATTGCGACTGCGGACTGCCACAGGTGAAGTGCCAATATCCATGGGGAAATCCAGGTTCAATTGGGAAAAAAATAATGGCAAACACAATGACAAATGATGAGTTATTTCTCAAGTTAAAAATACTACAAGAAGAACATACACAAAAAATAACAGAAGAAATAAAAAATAATAAAACAGAATTAGAGAAGAAGATTCAAATTACCAGTAATAAAGTTGCAAGTCTAGAAACGCAAAATTTATCATCGGAAAGAAAAAGGAGAAAGAACAATATCATTTTGTTCGGGGTAGAAGTACATAAAAGTGAAATTTTGGATCAAACTATTCAGATAATAAAGGATTTGTTCGGTCTTAATTTGAATCCATGGGAAATAAATAACGCGTACATAGTGGGCAAAGAAGAAAAAAAAATTATAAAAATGATATATCTATATTTCTTCAGCCAACAGATGAGGTAGAAGTTGAACACTTTATAAGAGAGCTAAAAATAAATAAAGAACCTGGTTTAGATAAATTAACTCCACAAATTTTAAAAATGACTACATCAACTGAAAACTCCATTAGTTTATATTATAAACAAGATAATTGAAACAGGATCCCAGCTAGCACAGACACGTGATTTTCACGTGAAATACACGTCACATTTTACGTCGAAATCACCAATTTATGACGTGCTAGTGACGTGATTATGACGGCAATATGTCACAGATCAAAGACGTCATACCGCGACGTGATAAACACGTCACCAGATAACGTGTTTAGACGTCAAAAAAACACCATAATATTCATTTAAAAATGTTTAATTTGTAAAAAAATGTTTATAAAAAACGTTTTATTTAAAAAATGTTTAATAAAAATATGTTTTATATAAAAAAAGATAGGTTACTGCATAAAATTTCTGAATTGGAACATAGTAAGTATACTAACCTGAACTAATACTAAATAAACATTACTTCTTAGAATGTATAAATTACAAAAGATTATATAGCAGCGTCCAGATATTCAACAAATCATTCTGAATATACAGGCTTGAAGCAGCTTCAATGGTATCCTTGTTAAATTTTCGTTTCACTAAAACAAAAATATAATAGCTATAACTATCAGAAACTTAATTATTTAAATAAAATTTGAGCCAAAAAATAGTTAGCAATGACCGAGAAAGACAGAAATTGTTTTATATCATTAAGCTGTACAAAAGTGATATATTTGATGGTTCACAACTTATGCTAAACAAGATAATTAAAATCAGATCTGTCAAGAGAAATCAATGAAAAAATTTAATATGCTCCTGGCTAAAGAGTACTAGATGCTCCTAGCTAACACAAAATTTAGTATTTCTTCATAGGTCAAAAACCTAATATTTTAATAATAATTTTATCATGCTAATTTTTAAAGTAATGTAAAATTGTGAATTTTAAACCAGGTTAACCTGACTTTTTTATAATTAATGTAATGAAGAAATGTTATTATTTTTACAAGGTATATATTGATAAGAGGAAAAATTATTTTACTCCCAAGCTCTTTTGATGCTAAAGGTGAGATTTTTAATAATTGTGAAAAATAATTATTGACATTTAAAGAAAAAAATGTTGTTCGGAATAAAATAAATGTACTTATAACATTGACACAAAAGTATGAATTTTACTCATGATGAAAACTATAAGTTTTGCTAAACAAAGCAATACTTACCTACCAATAGGTTCGTCATCAATAACGAATTCATCATTATCACTTGAAAATATTCTTCTTAATGGCTTTCTTTTACGAGGAAGAGGTTGTAACTCATCATCACTTGTTATATCCTATGTTATAAGAACCTTTGTTGCTTTTTGGCTAGCTATTTGGTAGTTCTCTAAAACAGATTAATAATTTTATACACTATACTTTTTTAAATAAAATCAAGGTATATAATGCAAAATAATTTCATAAAACAATGTAATTAAAACCACAGTATATAAAGGGAAAGGTTTTAGTAATAATACACAGACCAGTGTTTTAATTGTCTAAAGGTGAGTTTAGTCAGCCTGATTTAGTTTCAACATAAAAGTTATCAATTTATTTAAATGTACCTGTTTATACAGAATAACATAGGCATCAACATTAACATAGTAAAGATAAATAAAAATCAACTTAATGCTCAAATCTTAGGAATGTGTATGTTTAAATCATCTTTATGAACGGTTTTGTTTTAAAATCCTTAAATTTTTGTTTATATTCTCTACGTTAATAGTTAAAACAAAATTAGGCTAGCTACAGGCATCTTTACAATATAAAAAATCACTCACCTTCGGTAAAATATGTTCTATAAATAGGAAAGAGTCCAATTTTCTCCTTTTTTAAGCTCTTGTTAAAAGATTCTTGTTGTTTATAAGAACCTCATTTCCCAGGATGTCGGCCACTTGGAACTTGAAGTGGTTTAATGATACTCCGGGGCCGTGCTTGTCGGCGTATTGAATTCCTATAAACATACTAAAAATAAACAATAATTTCGCACTAAACTTCCTAACTACTTACCTTCAAAACACATACAATAAAAGAATGTTGCAAACGCAAGTTACAAAAATAACACAAAATGGCGTGAACCGCCAACCTTGGACAATGACATGACAGCTGACATTTCTAAACAGTGTTGACATAAAATTTCATTTAAAAATGAAAATTCCCAAAAATCCCTAGATTTAAAATGAGAATCATAAATTTATTATAAACACTAAAGAAACTTTTATTAATAAATAGAATGTAAAAACAATAAAGGTATAGAATCGACGTGTACACGTGCGCAGTTTAACGCCTCATTTCAGAACGTGACAAACTAGTCCCTAAATAACGTCATAGTACGTCTTATTTTGGTGTCACAATGACCGCTAAATAAACGATGTTGTATAAATTACCTTCTATTTATTTAATAATGAATAACAAAACATCGAAGTGCATTAATGACATAAATAGGTTTATTTTGTTCGCAACAACTGTGTTTACGTGTCAAATTGGTCCGTAAATGACGTCATTATTACGTTACTTTTGCGTCAAAAAATCACATCGACGTATTTGACCAAAATTCAACGTGATTATGACGTGAAACGACGTCCTGTGCTAGCTGGGATACTTTCCAGAAAATTTAAAAAAGGGTCTAATAAAACCATTACTTAAAAAAGGAAACGCTAAGCTTATGTTTAATTACAGACCAATATCACTTCTTTCAAATGTTACTAAAATAATTGAAAAAATATTAAAGAAAAGAATTGTCTCTTTTTGTGATAAATATAATTTAATTTCTGAAAGTCAGTTCGGTTTTAAAGAAGGAATATCAACTGATGATGCTATAATACATTTAACAGAAAATATTTATAAAAGTCTAGATAATAATAATGTTGTGCTATATCTATTTTTAGACCTCGCCAAGGCCTTCGATACGGTCGACCACAAAATTTTGATTGATCGCCTCGAGGATCTGGGATTTAGAGGAACAGCTTTAAATCTAATGAAATCGTACCTACACAACATGATCCAATATGTTCAAATCGATGATATTGTCAGTAAGCCATGTATAGTAGAATATGGAATACCACAGGGTACTGTTTTAGGGCCTATCCTTTTTAATATTTATGTGAATGATCTTTTTAAACTGGCATCATTAGGAAAAATTTCATCATTTGCTGATGATACCGCAATTATTTATCAAGGTACCAGTTGGACAGAAGTAAAGCATATGGCTGAAAAAGATATAATAAATGTTAAAAGATGGTTCGATAATATGTCTTTAACAATTAATTTTGAAAAAACCAATTATATACCCTTTACTTCCAACCGTGTTAAAAACCCTGAATTTACAAACATAACATTACAGTCAGAAAATAATATCAAGATTTACGAAGTAAATCATATAAAATACTTAGGGGTGGAAATAGACAGACATCTTAAATGGGATGTGCATATAAAAGGCTTAGTAAAAAAGTTAAGATCTATTTTGTACAAATTTAAATGCATCAGAAAAATATTGAATAATACTCATTTAGAAATGGTGTATTATTCATTGGTGTACTCACATATCCAGTACGGAATTACAGCTTGGGGAGGCGCTTATAATAACCATATCAAACATCTTGAAATTATGCAAAAAAAAATTTATTAAAATAATCTATAATCGAAACTATGATTATCCAACAACCTCTCTCTTTATAGAGAGTAAATTACTTGACATTAGACAAATTTATTTATAAAAAGTAGTTACTTACCAACACAAAAAAAGACGCGAACTATTAGATATTCAACACGAACACAACACCCGGCATAAATTAAGAATGAAAACAAAAACAATAAAAGTTTACAAATCAGCAACCCAAAAAAGTTTGTTATATATAGCGCCTCACATATATCGCTTTGTGCCTGAAAAAATTAAAGAAATAAAAAATTCAAAAAGCTTTGGTAAAAATGTTAAGTTTTGGTTAAAAAACTATCCGCGAAAAAAGTTTAAATATTTATTTGAATGAAAATTAATCCTGTCATCAATATTTTTGTTCACACACTTTTTCTAATTACTTAAATAATTAATTTGATTTATTTGTATGTACATATTTAGGTAAGCTTAAAAAGATACATATATATTTTTAGTTTTTAGGAATATAATCTATTAAATTGTAATAATTAACTTTTCTTTTAAAAGAGAAGGAAAATATAGTTTTTTCCCACGTACTAGTCGTAAGACTTCAGTGGAGATATTTATTTTCCATCTTCATTTGGAAAAGATATGTATAAAAAAAAAATTGTATGTAAATTGTAGAATTTGGGAAATAAAATTATTATTATTATTATTATTATTATTATTATTAATTGGTACAGAAAAGTTCACTCATACTGTTATTGTCGCTAATATCGAAGAAGATGTTATTTTTGGAATGGATGTAATGAACTTACATGGTTTCCAGTTGGACTTTAAAAACCGAATGATCAAAGTTTGTGCCGAAGAGGTATTCCTACAACTATATGGGGACAGTACCGTGCCAGTTGCTGTAAAGGAGGATACAGTGATACCTGGCAGAAGTGAAACCGTTATAGTAGCACGGCTTCAAGAAACTATGGAAGAAGGAACACCTGTCATGATGGAACTTTGGAACCACGATGAAGAGGTTAGACGAGGAATTCTGATCGGAAAGCGGTTGGTCACGACTACTAACGAGATTCCAGTCCGTCTTATAAACGTTAATGATCACCCAATTACCATCAAGAAAGAGACCAGAATCGGAACTTGTGTACCAGTAACTTCCATAATTCGTCAGACAACAACTTCTGATAATTCCAACGACAAATTTGAGCAAATGATTGCAGTTGCTGGTCAATCTCTGAATCAATTAGAGAAAAAGAAAATAAAGGAATTTCTTCGACGATATCGTGACATTTTTGTACCAAAAGCAGGAAAAACCGGAAGAACTTCTATCATAAAACACAAAATTGACACTGGTGACGCCAGGCCGATTCGTCAATCAGCTCGAAGGTTACCAAAGGCCAAGAGAGAGGAAGCTGAAAGGATTGTTCAGGAAATGAAGGAAGACGTGACATTTTTGTACCAAAAGGAGGAAAAACAGGAAGAACTTCTGTTGTAAAACACAAAATTGACACTGATGACGCCAGGCCGATTCGTCAATCAGCTCGAAGGTTACCAAAGGCCAAGAGAGAGGAAGCTGAAAGGATTGTTCAGAAAATGAAGGATAGAACCTTCTACCAGCCCATGGGTCTCTCCGGTAGTCCTGGTCCAGAAAAAGGGTGGAACTACGAGGTTCTGTGTGGATTACCGTCAGTTGAACAATGTTACCAAGAAAGACAGTTACCCTCTGCCTCGTATCGACGATACCTTGGACACATTGGCCGGAAGTAAACTATTCTCTACCTTAGACTTGAAGTTTGGATACTGGCAGGTGGAAATGGACCCAGCAGACAAATAAAAGACTGCTTTTACCACCGGATCTGGATTGTGGCAATTCAATGTTATGCCATTTGGATTATGTAATACTCCCGCGACATTTGAAAGACATGGAAAATGTATTGAGAGGGTTATCCTGGAAAACATGCCTGGTATATTTAGACGATATCATAGTCTTGATGAACATCTAAAAAACTTAGAAGATGTTTTTAAAAGACTTCAAGCTGCCCAACTGATGCTAAACCCCAAGAAGTGCCAACTATTTCAAAATAAAGTTAATTACCTGGGTCATGTAGTCAGCAAGGATGGCGTGGCTGTAGATAAGGAAAAAGTCGCTTCTATCAAAGAGTGGCCACAACCAAAAGATAAACACCAAATAAGAAGTTTTCTTGGGCTTTGTAAGTACTACTGAAGATTCATAAAGAAGTTTGTAGATATTGCTAAACCTTCTGCTGGGACGAAGACTGCCAAACTGCCTTCGAAACTTTAAAGAAGCATTTAACAACAGCGCCAATATTAGGCTACCCACTACCAGAGGGAGAATTATCCTGGATACTGATGCCAGTAATGTGGGAATTGGAGGAGTACTTTCACAGATTCAAGGGGGAAAAGAAAGAGTACTAGGTTATTTTAGTAAAGTGCTCTCGAAACCTGAGAGAAATTACTGCGTCACGAGAAGAGAACTCCTGGCATTTGTGAAATGTGTGGAACACTTCTATCAATACCTATATGGAAGGAAATTCTTAATCCGTACCGATCATGCTGCTCTTAAGTGGTTGATGCAAGACATGGTGTTACAACCGAGCAACAACAAGACCTGCTCACGGTTCCAAAAGACTACTCGCTGGTCCATAGCACTTCCGCCAACATCTACGACGCTCGAGGTCTGGCATCTGTATTCCGGAAGAAGTTTGGTCGATTGCCAGAACTTCAAGATCAGTTACCAGCCCCTGGAAAAGCATTAAAACTTCTAGATGGATCGCGTTATCTTTTCTATTTGGTAACAGAGAACACCTTCCGAGATCGATCCACCTATCAAGATGTATGGGAAGCATTACTCAGTCTGAGGAAGCATGTACTGGAGTCTAATATACAGAAACTAGTATAATGGATATGAAGTTACGAGAAATCAAGAAAATCACTAACATAATATATTAAACTTAAAGCTATAAATTATACATCAAAATTTCTGACTACCCCTCGTATAGCGATAATTTTGATTATGTCAAAAAGAACCAGATTTAGTGAGACAGTTCTACCACATGTAAATTACGGACATTAGAAAAACAAATTTACAAAAAAAAAACTACAACACGAATTTTAAAATGACCTATTAATGAAACAAATATAAATCACCATCAAAATTCTATAATAAATCGTTTGAATAAACTCATTAATACAATTTTACAAATTGAATTTCTAAAAAGTTACTAAACTGTCAAAATTTTGATTGGACAAATCTATTTCATGCGCCTAGATTCAAATATTTAAAATTGGGGTTGTTGATAAAACAAAAGGGGAGTGGCCGAACAACTAAAAATGGAGAGGCTGTAATAATTTTTTCTCCACAAATTTTATAAAAAAAATTAAGTATTTTACAATCAAGGAAGAAAGAGAAACAGAAAAATTAAAGATCTATACCTGTGTGAGGTAGTTTGTAAGGTATCGAAAGCTTTAGTGTAATATAGTATGTGTACTTACCTGCCAATTGAACATTTAATCCCGTACCTAGAGAATCTATCCTAGAAAATGCCGACAAATGGTTTGTGAGACGCTTTGTATGAACTTCTGCATATTTTGCTGACGACTACTCTGTGCCCTGTGGTTTTATGTCTACATAAAGACATATCTATACTGCTGGAAGATATATGTGTTAACGACGGGACATTTCTAACATAAGGAAATATAAGGTATTTCATTACGAATAAATACTAATGCATGAACACTGTCAGAATAAACCACAAAATAAACACTGGTAAATTCGTTAACTATAAATAAAAAAGTAATCGTGGCGCCACCTCCAAAACAGTAGGTGAAGCGCATACCTATTGAGGGTATATTTATTCTGTACAACATATTTTATATAATTCTTTCTTAATTTGTGTATAGGTGGCTTCATGAATGATTGGTATGAATGCGCCATTTTTAGTCCTTAAAATTTTTATTTGAACGTATTAATCATTTCTATTTCCACTTTAATAATATTAAATGTTTGTGATAATTACTCTGTTTCTTTTTCTGAGTGGTTTATACTAGGAAGCCTTTTGGAATCCACAATAATCCACAATTTTAAAGCCCTGAGATCTAAATACTTACATAGCTGACATAAAACAACATCCAGTGGAGTCTTATGTTCCTACTCAAAATTGGTAAGATTTCACGATACGAGGGATAGAGGTAAGTGTCTAAACACAATGATGTTACATTTATAGCTGATTGAAGTTTACGATAAAGTAATGGTGTATGGTTTGAATATTATGTACTGATATAAAAAAAAAATTAACACTATTCAAATTCATTTCATAATATATTTTACAATTATCTTTATAACATTCATAACAATATTGACACCCAACTCTGGGGCAAACATTATTGAAACTCCTGATACCTAATTTCAGTACAACAGACACATATAACACTAGTTGTGCCAAAGATGGAGAGCAACCAGCTGAATTGGAGGATCATTAGAAACATGGTGGAAGTAATCTTTCAAGATATCCAGGTTGAAATACTGATCTGTAGCCATTCTCCCAGCGTTCAGGTTATAACGAAGACTGTGCCTTGTTACTTCCATGCAACTGGAAATTGTAAAAGAAAATCCATTTGCAAATATAATTCAGTTTTAGTTCCAGAAGGAACTATTTCTTTAAAAGGGGGCAATGTCATGACATTCCTAATCCGACCCTGTGCCTAAAGCAAGCGCGGCCTTCAGAAGGCAACCAACTCGTGCTCAAGGCGACGGAATGTTCTGGGAATGCCGCTGCGGCTCGAGAAACGGGTAGAACGAGCGAAGTGTGCCGTTGAGTCAGAGATAGAATTTTCGAGACGACCGTCTGCAGACTTCTAGAAGGAGTAGGAGAGAATATAGAACATTGTATTGAAAAGTTAAAGTGTAAGAAATAAATTAGAATTGTTAGTTATAGTGTCCAATAGACTGGGCCAAAAAAATAACAATTTTTTTTTTGAAAGATATATCGAGAATATCATTCAGAATGATAAAAAAAAATTTCGTGAAAATTTGAGCCCTTAATATTAATTTTAAGAGGTCTATCATCGCTATTTTTGATTTTTTGTCATAATTTGATGTTTTACGTTAGAACTGTCAAAACATTAAAGTGAAAAAAATTCCTTTTCACTTATTCTGATATAAAATTAAATTCTCTACGAAAATGGTCTGATTGAAAATTTTCGTCAGACGAGCTGTTTCCAAGTAATTTCGTAACTAATAAATAACTTTTGAAGAATTAAATTTAGGCAAAAAAAAGACCTTTTTTGTAGAACATTAATTTTCCTTTAAGAATCCGACGTGGGCTTTTTTAAATATGCATTGATTCATTAGTTACGAAATTACTCGAAAACGGCTCGTCTGACAAAAATTTTAATAGGGCCTTTTTTGTAGAGAATTTAATTTTACATAAGAATAAGTAAAAAGGATTTTTTTTCACCTTAATGTTTTGACAGTTCTAACGTAAAACATCAAATTATGACTAAAAATCAAAATAGCGATGATAGACCTCTTAAAATTAATATTAAGGGCTCAAATTTTTAGGAAATTTTTTTTTCATCATTCTGAATGATATTCTCGATATATCTTTCAAAAAAAAAAAAAATTGTTATTTTTTTGGCCCAGTCTAGTGTCCAAGTATTATATAAATTAAATAGTACGTCTGAAACAAATTGTAAATAGTGTGTTTTTAAATAAATAAACCAAAAATAAATTAGACTTTCGTCACAGTCTAATAACTTCTTTCTAGTTGCGTGATACACTTAACAGAAAAAAATAGATTTTTGCAAAATTCTTTTATAAAATCGAATACATTTTTACATACAGCACGATTGTAATTAATAACAAAAAATATTCTTTATTTCTGAATCATATACGTTACAAAATTTTTAGTTTGGAAACAATGCTTAAAAGTGCCACCACTGTAAATCATTCAAAAACTCTGCTACTCAATTTCGGCACATGAATAAAAAAATGTTTTTTATAAAATAATGCACAAAGTTACAGTGCTTTAATAAGGAGTATTGTGTGTACGTACAGTATATAATTCGGTATTTACAAACAAAATAATAATTATTTTTATTAAGAAAAAACGCATAAAATGTGTTTCTTTAAAAATACTTACAACGAACACACGTTTTAAAATAAATTAGCGCGGCATAAGATGTTTTACAGAGGGCGCTATTGTCGAGAGGACGAATTGTGACAGAGTAAGAATAGACGCTTGTTTCTTACATATATCTTTTAAAGTTCTTTTTTAAATAAAAATATTCCAAAACGATTTCGCTTAATCCACAAACCCTCATATTATTACACAAACACAGAGGGTTGAGTACAGAGATATTCTATGAAATGGATGAGGTACCTCTCAACTTCGACCGAACGGAAAGCGGTAAAACACCCTTATCGAAAAATGTTTTAAGAGTTATTGCTCCGTTCATGAGAACTAATTTGTCGGCATATTATACCCCTACCACAGCTTATACAATACAGCTCCACAACTCCGTGTCGGCGTCTTTGATCTGGCGGTCGAGAACCAAGCAAGACGGAATGGTGCTATCTCTGTTAGATTCGAGGGAAAAGTCGGGCCCGGATTAAACAATTTTTTTATTATTGAAAAAATTGACAACCTTGGCACGTAATAAGGTTGGTTACATGCCATATTAAGTAAGTTTTGGGAAATTAAGTTTTTAATTTGTTTTAAATCTGTCAAATATAATTAAAAAAATTATTAAAATATAAATATTACGAAAAATAGCACATCTTTCGGATTAGAGGTAAAATAATTTGTATGTGGCTAGTAAAATCCTCGTTAACAAATGTTTTGAGCTAAGACAGTCACTTCACGACAAATTGTGGCTTGGATCCTTTTTACACCAAGGGCTTCAATTGTTAAAGAATTTTGTCACGCTCGTGGATGCAAATCAAGTGGTACCCCGTGTGTCTGGCAAGTGTTACTCTTCGTTCAAAGGGTTAATACCTAGATAAACGAATGCTTCGACTGAGGTCTGGGAACTCTATGGTATTTTGGAATTATAAAGAATTTGTGCTTTTATTTTAACAATATTGGTTATATTTAGATGTATTCTTATTAATTGAAATACAGATTTGTAGAAGTAATACTTTGACAGTTTTTATTAATATAATATATTCAATTTTTATCTGACCATACCGAAGTAGGGAATTTTGAAACTTTATAGTAATGTGAAATTTGAATTACAATATTACACGAAATTACATAATTAATACTTATTTTAGGTAGGTACTAAATTTGTACTTGGAGAAAGTAATATCGATTTTTACAAGAAAACTTGAAAAGTAAATTAATTTAGTTCCTATTTCTGATGTAAAACTTAAACCAAGAAAACAAATAAATAGTAGTTTGTTCAACAAGGGTGGATATGATAGCCATATCACACAAAGACGAAGTTTGAGCACGACGTCGTAGGCGGAGTACTCAATCGTCTGATTGTGATATGAACAATCCACTCGATGTGGTCAGTATATTTTTTCTACGACCCACTAACGAAAATCTACAAATTTAAAAAATCATTTTAGGTTATTTAGACAAAATAACTAATTTTAAAATAATTTATGAAGTTGACTAATTTATAAAATAAAATAAACATGAAAAATTAATTAGTCCTCGGCCTAGATTCGATCCCGGGCTTTTCGCGTGGAAGGCAGATGTTCTATCCTCATCTTCACCGAAACTTTCAGGACTTTAGTTTTAATACTCGTAATTAAATTAGTATCATGTAGTTTGATTAAAATTTATTTTTTTTAAATGTGGACACAATAAAAATAAAAATGCTATTATTTATCGAGTCTACACAAAAATTTTAATGTATATTTAATATCAATAACTAAAATATATACTGACAATTAGTTTAACAGAATTGTCACTTATTTAAAAAATTTTAAATAATAGGAGTTGGGTGACCAAAATATGAACTGTGATTTGTAGATTTAATTTTGTTAAAGTGTTCTCACTACCTACAATGGATATGAAATATATTCGTAGTTGAACGCAATAGCTTACTTTTTTGTTTTGTAGTATGTTCGTAGATTGGCTAATATCCATGCACAGATTACAAAACGAAAAAGTATGCTATTGCCTTCAATTGAACGAATATATTTCATATCCATTCTAGGTAGTGAGTACACTGTAAAAAAAATAAATTCGCCAATCACCGTTCATATTTTGATCAACCGACTGCTATTATTTTTAAAATTTTAAATAAATGACAATTCTGTCAAACTAATTGTCAGTATATTTTTTAGTTATTGAGATTAAACATACATTAAAATAGGTTATTCTTTTGTAAAACGTTAACATGGATGACTAAAGGGTATTGGGTTAATTAATTCTAAAAGTGTGGTACAAATGTTATTTTTTGTAGCCAATTCTTCAAAATTATTTTGAAATATCTTTTCAATATTGAATATAAGTTCTACAAATTCATCATTTGACAGTTGCAGATTTCCAAATGTATCTGAATTGGCGTTATCATACAGTATGGTTCAAATGAAAGGAATAAATTCATTATAATGGAAGCAGCTGGTTTTTCGAAAAAATGCTCGGACAGGTCAATTTTGTTTACTCAAAGCGCAATTTTTAAAATAGAATTCAATTTTCCCCCACTTTCCATTTTTGGGCAGTGACGTCATTGACAATTTTTTTAAATGGTAACCTCAATTTTTTTTTCTTGATTTTGATAGATCTTGCAATTTCCTACTCGGAACCATAATATTTGAAATATCTTACATAACAATTTTTTTTTGAATAGAAGACATTTAAAGATCAGACACATAAATTTTATTTTATTTTGAGAACACAATAAATGAATAAAAGATAATTATTTGTAATTAAATGCTTAATCTAACAAAATAATAATAAAAATAATAATAATAATAAAAAGAATTTATGAAATTGTCATTAAATTCTTTTTATTATTATTATTATTATTATTATTATTATTTTTTAGATTAGGCACTTAATTACAAATAATTATCTTTTATTAATTTATTGTGTTTCAAAATAACATAAAATTTATGTATCTGATCTTTAAATGACTTTTTCAAAAAAAATTGTTATGTCAGATATTTCAAATATTATGTTTCCGAGTAGGAAATTGCAAGATCTATCAAAATCAAGAAAAAAAAATTGGGGTTGCTATTTAAAAAATTGTCAATGACGTCACTGCCCAAAAATGGGAAGTGGGGGAAAATGGAATTTTATTTAAAAAATTGCGCTTTAAGTAAACAAAATTGACCTGTCCGAGCATTTTTTCGAAAAACCACCTACTTCCATTATAATGAATTTATTCCTTTCATTTGAACCATACTGTATGCCTTTAAAAAGCAATAAAAAGAAAAATTATCTAATTCAACGTGATCTTTATTATATTTAAGACAAGTATCACAGGAGTATATCCGCAAGGCTTTAATTAAAAGGTAACCACACACATACCTGATAAAAAAATTTTGTAGCAACTCGTCTTTACAATAATTTAGGGTGTTAATAATTTCATCATAAAATAATATATAAGGTGTTCCATTTAAAAAACATACATTTTAATTTGCCAGGCAAAAACGTGACACCCTGTATATCCAAAGATATTTTTAAAATATGTAGGTATTTTTTAAATCCATATAACTTTTATTTAAAACTTTTTTGCGTGTCTACAACAAAATAATGAACAATAACGCACTAATGGAACACCCTGTATAAATTATAATTTTAACAATGAAAATTTCTCATAATGTGATACTTATCGGTTTGGGTCCTTGGGAAAACTAAAGAATGTTTTCTTGCAGGTATAACCCTTATTAAAACAGCTTTTGACTGCACAAACAGAATGATGTCTTTTTTTTCACTCATTCTACTCACAGCTAAAGAATCACCAAAATAATAACAGTACCTTTACTCAAAGAAAATCAACGAAATTATAGGCTTCACGAAATTATACAATCAACGAAATTATACGCAGGACTCAACACCTTACCTAAGTACGCTTCTGAACGCCAAAACCGTCTTTTCCCTCCGAAGGCGGAGCTTAAGCGGTGCGCGACGAAATCGACGCAAACCGTTGCCGCCAAGAGAGTGTTTTAGCTGTATTGTATAAGCTGTGCCCCTACCTTCAAAATTCCAAGAACGGGTCGTCCAACCACATTTCCCCTATCATAGGAAATGGATCGACGATTTATTTAGTTATACCGGTGAATTGAAGATTTGAACGTATTTAGTAAAATGTTGAGCCTAAAAGAGAAAGTTATTTGTGAATTTTCCAATAAAACTAAGAAAATTAGTTAGTCAAAATATTCTTCGTTTAAAAACATCTGTTACGTAGGCAGTTTCTTATAGAAAAGAAAATAGTCTTAGCACTATTAATAATGTTTTGCTTTTAAAGAAAGACATAGACAATGCAAACCTGAATTTTTTACAAGACTTCTACAAATTATACATGCTTTGTCAGATCACAGCAGAAGTCTATTACATGATGTTTATTGTGGAACAATTTCAGGTCCCAATTATCCACTTAAAGTGAAATATATAATAAAAAGAGACGATTTCTGGTGTAAAAATATGGAGGAGAAGTTAAAAAAGTTTTATATAAACTGTGTTGCCAGAAATGATAGATCCAAGGCATAATCGGGGAATGTCATTAAGAGAACCTTAGAAGCTATTCAAAAATTAAAAAATAAAAACAAAAATAATTACCTCCAAAAAGTCAAATAACATTAAGAGGAGTATTTACTTTGCTTTAGAGCAGAGCATGCAAGGGTTTCGTAGTACCCCACTTTTAAAGTTCATTTTTAATATATTTTAAAAGAAAAAAACATGTGCGTGTAGGTAAAGGTTCAATCTGTGCTCCTCTGGAAACACTTTTTCAAAATTTCAATTTGTTTTTTCTAAAAAAAAAACACAAAACTCGACTTTTTTGATCCATTTTCTCAATTTTTTTTAGAAAAAACTAAATTGAATTTTGAAAAAGTGGTTCCAGAGGAGCATAGATTTAACCTTTATCTACACGTACATATTTTTTCTTTTAAGGCGGCGTTAGCAAATGTATTAGCATAGGAGAATTTTTCAACATATAAGACGGGCTTTATAGACAATGAATTTATGCGGATTTGCTTTTATAATATTCTAATAGTATCGAACTAGTGCCTGAATATATTTTAAAGTGGAAAAAAATTGAGAGAATGAAGAAAATAACGAATTTGTGAAAATTTTACATGTAAAAAAGTCATCGTAAATCGCTATAAAAACTATTTCAGGAACTAAAATATATTCCCATTAGAGGCTCCGCATAAGAAATATTTCATTTTTTGCTTTCATTTTCCAGTCTTATATGCACAAAAATTTTTAATTTTAACCCAAAAAACGCAACCAACATTACATAAAACAGGTGTAATCCCTGTAATTTTAGGTTCAGGCAATCTTATATAGATGACGCCACCTGAAAATATCAAATTTATATCGAGCAACGTTGTCATATTGTTATGAAGTATCGGAAGCAAGGAAGTTCGTTATTTTATTACAAAAATTAGGTAAATTGTGTTAAGTCTGGTTTTGGAGAAACATTTAAAACGTGTAGAGATTTTGTAAAATGTTTCATTTTTATATTACAAAATATAAGAACATAATTTATCAGATATTAAATATAATGTTGAGTTTTGTTTTTTTCTGGCTGGATTTACGTAAAAATTGGAAGATGCATGTGAAAACATCGATCCTGGCCTTTCAAATGCATTTGTGGGTTCACAAATTTGTTGAGAAGAGTTAAAAGTAAACGCAAACTTTTAAGCCAATTTATATTCTTAAATTCAACTGAAAAAGTACTTAAAATATTTATTGAAAATACAATAAATTTATCACACTGATTATTGCAGCATAGTTTAAATTTTATTATTATTATTATCTCTTCTGTATTTTTGTTTACATTGTATGTTTTTTTACTTTCCTATCTGTACACAGATAAGGAAAGTATAGTAATCATGATTTTTTTCGACATCGATTTTTTAACGGATTTTTACATTTTGGGATCCCCTGAATCCGTTTTGACTATTTTTACGATGCTGTCTGTGTGTGTGTGTGTGTCTATATACTCGATAACTCATGAACGGATAAACAGAAAAATACCAAATTTTAAAATTAAGTCTTATTCCGGCCTGCGGTGAGCTGATTAGATTTTAAGCACAGTTGGCACTTGGGGGTACTTTAAAGGGGGTCATTTTTATATTTTATGGAATATATTTGTTATTTACGGTTGTAGAAGAAAATTCTTTGAATAAAAGTTAATTCAAATAATATTTTCTACAATTTTTGTTATAATATACAAAATTTTGCTAAAACGGATCGTATTCCAGAAATTTGACAAAATGTAAAAAATTCAAATTTTTATGAAAATTATTTATATAAAAGTTGTTTGTGATACAATTTTCTATAATTCTTGTCTTATACATAATTTCTCTAAAGTGGACCGAATTCGAGATATTTGATAATTAGTGTAAATTTAGAATTTTGAAGAAAACTCGAAAGAGGATAAAGAAAAAACATTATTTGTTAAATTGAAGCGTTATTCCGACCTGTGGTAAATTGATTAGATTTTGGACAAAGTCGGAACATCTGGGGACGGGGTTACTTTATGGGAGGTCGTTTTATATTTTATTGAATATATCTGTTATTTATGTTTGGCGAAGAAAATTCTTTAAATAAAATTTACTTTTAATATTATTCTCTATAATTCTCACTTTTTACAATTTTTTCCATAAATGGACCGTATTCGAGAAATTTGATAAAAGGTACAAATTCTGATTTTTAAGAAAATTGGTAAACTAAAAGTTGTTTGCAATATCGATCTCTATCATTTTTGTTTTTTACATTATTTCTCTAAAATGGACCGTAATAGAAAAACTGGAGGAAAAGTGTAAAATTAAATTTTTTCAGTGTTTTCATTTGCAGTGAATATATATCGAAAAATGTTTCGAGTTAGAAGTATGTAAATGTATATATTTAGTTTATCCTTTAAACATTTACAGAGTTGCTGCAATAGGTTGTACAAAATAATCGGGAAAAGCCTGTAATAACTAGATAGGAAAGTCATGTGTTGGACACATCAGATTTTTTCGTAAATGGTTAATTTAAGGTCAATAAAATGAATTATTACTATTACTTATTATTGACTGTCTTCACCGTCGTCAAACATGTTTTGCTTACAACTGTCAACAGTATCAATCGCTTCACTGCTTTTTAAATCATGATGGATAAATAATGGAGCGAATAGATTATGCTTTTATCCTTAAGGCCTACTTAAGCATAAAAGCATAATCTATTTGCGCCACCACAAACAAGAACAAAATGAAATTTAATAAACAAACTCAGTTGATCAACTGCTGGGTAACGTGTAACTACCTATAAAAACACTAAAAATACACAAAACAAAACAATGATAACTAACAAATAAGCTCAGACTGGATGAACAAAGAACTACTTAATAATATACGAACCAAAATAGATTCAAATGTTTATATTACATTGTCCTAAAAGTTTTATTCTGGTTCATAATAGTATATTATTAAACGAGCAATTTATTGTAGCCATTATTCACGCAGGATGACGTTTGCGTCCCGAGCCGTAGGCGAGGGGCGCAAGTCACCCGAGTGAATAATGGCCATAAATTGCGAGTCTAATACTATACTTTGTCCACGACCATTATGGTTTCTTTATTAAATAAAAGTTAAGTGTAGAATGGAAAGTTTTTATTAAACATAGATAACTAACTGTTGTTTTTTTCCACTTTTCAATTTTCGATTTTCGATTTTTCGATTTTCGATTTTTCGATTTTTCGATTTTTCGATTTTTCGATTTTCCGATTTTTCGATTTTTCGATTTTTCGATTTTTCGATTTTTCGATTTTTCGATTTTTCGATATTGCGATTTTTCGATATTTCGATTTTTCGATTTTTCGATTTTTCGATTTTTCGATATTTCGATTTTTCGGTTTTTCGATTTCTCGATTTTTCGATTTTTCGATTTTTCGATTTTTCGATTTTTCGGTTTTTCGGTTTTTCGATTTTTCGATTTTTCGATTTTTCGATTTTTCGATTTTTCGATTTTTTGATTTATCGATTTTTTGATTTATCGATTTTTTGATTTTTCGATCTAGAAAATATCGTTATGAAAAGTATCGCCTATCCGGAATGTGCCAGAATTACAAAAGCGTGAATTATCATAATTCACTCCGTGATATATGGGTACTATATGCTTTTAGTTAGGAGGTAGAATATTGATTTATTATTAAGTGGTCGTGGAAAAAATTATTTAAATACGGTCCCTATAGGTTCGATATTCTAATGTTATAGTGTTTGTCTCGTCCGGCGGTACAATAAAATGTTACGAGCACTTTAGATTTGGGAGGGAGGGGACGCTTGTCGGGTCGCCGGAAAGTAGTTTACACAACTTGGCAAACAGGCAGGTATAATTCAACATTTGAATTATTTCGCAGAAGTGCATCTAATCGCCATCTATTGACAACTTAGTTAATTTGTAGTTTTTGTTATGAATTTCCTGGCGTGCAAATTCCGTCTTAAAAATACTTAAAAATAAACTTTAAAAGTGGGGTACTACGAAACCCTTACATTGCAAGATTTTTCGTCTGGCAAGTGGCGCCTCTGTTAGATTTTTAAGAAATTAATATTTGTGAATGAAAACAATTTACAAAATATTTTACTGATGTTTTACGAGGGATAATTAAAGTTTACGTATTTGTAGGTACACCTTATTGTTTTACGTAAATCATTTCTGTAATACTAATTTATATAATATGCAATGGGTTTCATAGTACACCAAACACCAATTTTACGGATTATTTTTTATTTTTTGAAAAATTATGTAAGTACAGGTAAAGGAGTCACTTTTTGAACATTTGAATCGGTTTATTTTGAGAAAATGTAAGAAGATATCTTTCTATCGAAAAAACAAATAAAAATGCTAGAAGAGAACAATATATGTTTTTAATTTTTACAGGAACATTTATTTTTCTCAATAAAAATTAAAAAATACGTTAAAAGCTTTTTCATCTAGAGGGCGACACCAACAAAATGTATATCCTTTTCTACTGTTTACAAGTGATAAACGTACGCAAGTGATTTGAATTTATTTTGTTATATGTCTGTACACTTTATTGTTTTTACATACAGTAATTTCGCTCAATTATATTAAATTAATTTTATCATTTATTTATTAAAAAAATATATCCGAAATTAAAAGGTATACAATGAGATTTGAATTATTTTATAAATTAACTTTTATATTGCACGGGAATTTTTTTTAATGAATACATCTTCGAGTTGAATTCCAGCATGTTAACAACTCTTTAAGCTGTTAAAGTAATGTATATTTTTTCGAACTTAGTAAATCATTTTTTTTTTGCTTTTGAGCGTGGCTTTGATCTCTCACACTCTATGATGCGCGTTGCAAAAGAAGATTTTCTAAAAAGTTTGATAATGTCTATAGATGAGAAAAAATGAATGTGACAAGAGATCAAGCTGATTGTGGACTGTAGCAAAATGAAAGACGAAAACGAATCACTGTTTCAAAATTTGGAGACATTTGTAAAAAAAGGAAAGGCATTTTTTAAACAATCTCATAAAAACTTTTATTTTTTACTAAAGCCTTTTAATGTGACATGAACATAAATCCAGTGCAAAATAAGATTTGGAAATTTATTAGCAAGAAAAAGTTTTTATATGTGGACTTTTATTGATTCCGAATTTGATTAGGTTCCTTC
The DNA here is from genome assembly GCA_927349885.1 of Psylliodes chrysocephalus. Classification (NCBI taxonomy): domain Eukaryota; kingdom Metazoa; phylum Arthropoda; class Insecta; order Coleoptera; family Chrysomelidae; genus Psylliodes; species Psylliodes chrysocephalus. The sequence goes on along the minus strand of OV651816.1, from coordinate 432,680 downwards.
CAGTCCAGATGGAATTTAAAACAAAAAACTCTATGATAGAGTAAAACCACAATCGGTACTTTCAAATTCAGGGCTAGCTGCACATTATACAAATGAATTTTTGCATTTTGTGCGTTTGGACTTCTCGAGAAATAAAAGTGGAGGAAATTCCTCATAATGACAGCTTTTGGGAAGAAAAGGAGCAAAATAAAATTCAAAATTATTATATGCAATATTTCTTATCAGAACTAGTTGACAGCAGAGCTAATAGAGACATGGAAGTACGGGACAGAATGCCAAATAAATGGTGAGTTTAACAGTACGGGTTTTTTATGAATTTGTTCTAGAAGCTGTACCTCATTATAACAGATTATTCAAATATAAAAAATAATTTTTGTTAAAATATAAATAATAATAATATGCTGAAACATTATATCTGATCGCTACATAGGTATTATAAAACCAAAGGTACCTTTACATTTAACTAACTCACACATCTACTTCAAGTTTAAATATTATAAATCCGCTTGAATATAAAAAATAACTGGTATAGAAAATATTTTTTAAAAATCTAGTTTATTTAAAAATATAAAATGTCATGAGACCGTTTATTGTTTGTTTACATTAGCCTCCTGTTTTTGTTACTTTGACTTTTTGTATCGAGGACATATTATTATGTGATATAGAAGGGAATGTATTGCTAAACCACAGCAGCTCCACAACTCCGTGTCGGCGTCTTTGATCTGGCGGTCGAGAACCAAACAAGACGGAATGGTGCTATCTCTGTTAGATTAAAGGGAAAAGTCGGGCCCGAATTAAGCAATTTTTTTATTATTGAAAAAATTGAAAACCTTGACGTAATAAGGTTGGTTACATGCCATGTTAAGTAAGTTTTGGGAAATTAAATTTTTAATTTGTTTTAAATCTGTCAAATATAATTAAAAAAATTATTTAAATATAAATATTACGAAAAATAGCACATCTTTCGGATTAGAGGTAAAATAATTTGTATGTGGCTAGTAAAATCCTCGTTAACAAATGTTTTGAGCTAAAACAGTCACTTCACGACAAATTGTGACTTGGATCCTTTTTACACCAAGAGCTTCAATTGTTAAAGAAATGTGTCACGCTCGTGGATGCAAATCAAGTGGTACCCCGTGTCTCTGGCAAGTGTTACTCTTCGCGCAAAGGGTTTATACCTAGATAAACGAATGCTTCGACTGAGGTCTGGGAACTCTATGGTATTTTGGAATTATAAAGAATTTGTGCTTTTATTTTAACAATATTGGTTATATTTAGATGTATTCTTATTAATTAAAATACAGATTTGTAGAAGTAATACTTTAACAGATTTTATTAATATAATATATTCAATTTTTATCTGACCATACCGAAGTAGGGAATTTTGAAACTTTATAGTAATGTGAAATTTGAATTACAATATTACACGATATTACATAATTAGTACTTATTTTAGGTAGGTACTAAATTTGTACTTGGAGAAAGTAATATCGATTTTTACAAGAAAACTTGAAAAGTAAATTAATTTAGTTCTTATTTCTGATGTAAAACTTAAACCAAGAAAACAAATAAATTGTAGTTTGTTCAACAAGGGTGGATATGATAGCCATATCACACAAAGACGAAGTTTGAGCACGACGTCGTAGGCGGAGTACTCAATCGTCTGATTGTGATATGAACAATCCACTCGATATGGTCAGTATATTTTTTCTACGACCCACTAACGAAAATCTACTAATTTAAAAAATTATTTTAGGTTATTTAGACAAAATAACTAATTTTAAAATAATTTACGAAATTGACTAATTTATAAAATAAAATAAACGGCCTAGATTCGATCCCGGGCTTTTCGCATGGAAGGCAGATGTTCTGTCCTCATCTTCACCGAAACTTTCAGGACTTTAGTTTTAATACTCGTAATTAAATTAGTATCATGTAGTTTGATTAAAATTTATTTTTTTTTAAATGTGGACATAATAAAAACAAAAATGCTATTATTTATCGAGTCTACACAAAAATTTTAATGTATATTTAATATCAATAACTAAAATATATATTGACAATTAGTTTAACAGAATTATCACTTATTTAAAAAATTTTAAATAATAGGAGTTGGGTGACCAAAATATGAACTGTGATTTGTAGATTTAATTTTGTTAAAGTGTTCTCACTACCTAAAATGGATATGAAATATATTCGTAGTTGAACGCAATAACATAATTTTTCGTTTTGTAGTACGTGCGTAGATTGGCTAATATCCATGCACAGATTACAAAACGAAAAAGTATGCTATTGCCTTCAATTGAACGAATATATTTCATATCCATTCTAGGTAGTGAGAACACTGCAAAAAAAAAAAATTCGCCAATCACCGTTCATATTTTGATCAACCGACTGCTATTATTTTTAAAATTTTAAATAAATGACAATTCTGTCAAACTAATTGTCAGTATATTTTTTAGGTATTGAGATTAAACATACAATAAAATAAGTTATTCTTTTGGAAAACGTTAGCATGGATGACTAAAGGGTATTGGGTTAATTAATTCTAAAAGTGTGGTACAAATGTTATTTTTTGTAGCCAATTCTTCAAAATTATTTTAAAATATCTTTTCAATATTGAATATTAGTTCTACAAGTTCATCATTTGACAGTTGCAGATTTCCAAATGTATCTGAATTGGCGTTATCATATGCCTTTTAAAAGCAATAAAAAGAAAAATCGTCTAATTCAACGTGATCTTTGTTATATTTAAGACAGGTATCGCAGGAGTGGATCCGCAAGGCTTTTATTAAAAGGTAACCACACACATACCTGATAAAATTTTTCTGTAGCAATTCGTCTTTACAATAATTTAGGGTGTTAATAATTTCATCATAAAATAAAATACAAGGTGTTCCATTTAAAAAAACATACATTTTAATTTTCCAGGCAAAAACGTGACACCCTGTATATCCAAAGATATTTTTAAAATATATAGGTATTTTTCAAATCCATATAACTTTTATTTAAAACTTTCTTGCGTGTCTACAACAAAATAATGAACAATAACGCACTAATGAGACACCCTGTATAAATTATATTTTTAACAATGAAAATTTCTTATAATGTAGTACTTATCGGTTTGGCTCCTTGGGAAAACTAAAGAATGTTTTCTTGCAGGTATAACCCTTATTAAAACAGCTTTTGACTGCACAAACTCATTCTACTCACACCTAAAGAGTCACCAAAATAATAACAGTACCTTTAACTCAAACAAAATCAACGAAATTATAGGCTCCACGAAATTATACAATCAACGAAATTATACGCACGACTCAACACCTTGACTAAGTACGCTTCTGAACGCCAAAACCGTCTTTTCCCTTCGAAGGCGGAGCTTAAGCGATGTACGACGAAATCGACGCAGACCGTTGCCGCCAAGAGAGTGTTTTAGCTGTATTGTATAAGCTGTGGCTAAACTATGGACGCTTTTCTACTCTTAATCAATTATTATTAGTAGAGTGTATGTATTAAAATATTCGCTCTAGAAAACGATTTACCCCCCTTTATCACGAGCTGAATTTTTCAGAGATAAAAGGTCATGATAAGGTAACCCTTATTCCGGAGGTAACACAAAATTAGACTGTGCAGAAGGGCACTATCATGAAAAATCCAGATACTGATACCGCCGAATAAAAAAAAATATTTATTTTTTGGTCCAATGCACAATAAAATCTTTGTAAGGAGTAATTTTTTATACTTATTTAAAAAAAATTTCAGCCATTCAAAAATTTGTTTAAAATATAATTTTATCATTTAACAAAAAGGAAGGCCCTAATGAAAAACGTAGTATATCTCTGTTTCTCTCTACGTGTTGGCTGATGCATCACATTATTGATATGCTCAATTTTTTTTTTCATTTTTTTATTATAAAACTTTTCGTTAGGTGCCAATGGACAAAGTGTCATATTGTCTGTTTTTACTAAAAAATTAATAAGTGTGTTACATATTAAAGTTCCTAATAAATTGGGAAGAAATATAGACATTTTTTAGGTTTTTATTACATCTACATTCATCCTGTTATAGCTGAATGCCTGAATATATTTGGGTAAGTTGGGTAGGTTTTCGTTAAACATTTTAATTACGGATTTGTTGTTGCTAGAAGCAAAGACACAAATCATATCAAAATATGACTTCTTAATCCTTGCATGGTCAACGATTTCTTCACAATATTTTATAAGCAAAGGATATGGACAGAAGCATTAGGTAATTATGCCGAAATATTTAAGTTTGATCTGACAGCCTTCTCCCATGTCTCTAACAGTAAATGGGTATCTCGGCACCTCTACAAATAAGAGTTTATTGGGAAATATTTTAGAGCAATATGACCCACAAAGACTTACCTGCACCTAGGTGATCTTGCAAAACTTGTCACATTTTTTTATGGGATAGCAATAGCTCAAGGTTTGGGAAAGTCCAAAAGTTGCATATCATTTAAAGAATATGCTAATATATTTGTAAAAATTATTTTTAAAAATAAATTTAATGCTCCTAAGGATAAATGTTGCATTTAATCAATATAAATAAAATTCTATCAAAAATACAACACGTCAAAAGAGATGATCCCAGAAATCAATTGATATAGAAATTGACCGACCCAATATTCCACTTCCAGAACAATGAAACTTATTCATTCATTCGATATTTAATAAAAGACGTTTAACACATTTTCTGTCAGAGCAACTTCTTGAAAATTTGTATCTAGTGATGGATTCGCGAGTATCAATAAATATGGGATGAATTTTGAACCATCAAAAGACGATTTCTTAAATTTAAATCATGAAGAAGCTGATACTCGTATCTTATTGCACATATTATCAGCCAGAAATTCGGGGAATTCACGCTTCATTATTGATTGCAACGATACAGATGTTCTAGTCTTATTAATTTATTTTAAGTAGTTTTGAACTAAAAAGATATGGTTCATAATAGGGCGAGGAGACTCGTGACGATTTATAACAGTACATCATTTAAATTTGGATAAAAAAACTTCTAAAAAATTTGCCTTCTTTTTATTCTGTGACAGGTCGTAATAAATACAACCAATTGTCTGGCATTGGAAAAAGAACCTGTTGGAAAACCTACCTTGAACACCATCACCTTTTGGATGGATTTGGCAATGATTCGTAGGTACTCTGAAAACACATTCTCCAATCTTGAAAACTTTTTCATCAAACTGTATTCAAAAACTGCCAATGTTACTTGCATTAACATTTTGAGGAGATTAATGGTTCCTTTAAAATAATTGCTAAATTGCCATTGACTGAAGACGCCCTAAGATTACATTGTTTAAGATGTTTTTACCAGCTAAGTATTTGGCTAAGCTCTTTAAAGACCCAGATGCAGCTTCCTAATGTTGAAGAGTGTGAATGGAAAGTAGATCAAGATTGAAGCCTGATACCCACTCTTAGGGCAAAGACACACGACGCTCATTTAAGACGAGCGGCGAACGCTCGTCTGCCGAGTCTACCGCACAGACGATGTCCGTTTCACAAATATTATACACCAAACTAGTTTATTAAAATTACTAGACGTTGTCGGTTGTAATTTTTTCAATGGATAGTGATTCGGAAGAGGATTTTTTAATTTCAATTGGTTTACTATATTTACGATTAAAGAAAAAGAAAAATCGACGTATGTGGGTTCATCCAATAGTTAAAGAACGCCATAATAAAAGTATGTATTATAACTTATTTAAGACTACGTTACAAGATGATGAGGAAAAATTCTTTAATTTCGTCAGAATGTCCAAAAATTCGTTTAATGAATTACTAAGGTACATAGAAAGTGACTTAACCAAACAAAACACAGTAATGAGGGAAAGCTTTTCACCGGAGGAAAAACTGGTAGTAACCCTAAGGTAAGTATTTATTTCAACGTATAAAAAGAAGTAACTACTTTCTACTTAAGATTAAACCAACATAACACATATGAAATGAACTTACATAAACTAAGAATATGAACTCTGAAAAAATACCGGTGTTACTTCCGAATATTTCTTTGGTAAAAATGTTCTGTAGCATATGTCGCTGGTGTTAGAAGAATTGGGTTCTTTTGTAGAAATAACTAACGAGTCATAGGTAGTAGAAAAAGAAGTGTTTTTAATTCACTATTTTCACTGAAGTAAATACATAGTGGTTGATTCCATTTAGATATAATAATTTTCTTATCTTCACTAAACAGTTTTAAATATTTACAATTTTAGTTCATCACAATTTTATTAACTAATACAGTTGATTTTTTAGTTACCAACTTGAAAACATTTGTTTGTAGAATTTCTTATGCCATAATAATTGTAGAAGATATAACTTTCACCAGAAAATAAAATGCATTAAATGCTTGTAAAAATGTCGAAAGTAACGTGCCGTCGGCAGAAGCACCTGGCAAAGACAACTGTGAGCGATGATGGCAAAAAATCAACTGATTCTTTGGTGGCACTAAGACAACTACTGAATGATGGCAAACATACAACTGAACTGCTCGCGTCGAGCGCACCTTAATATATACTGTTGGGACGAAATGAGTGTCCGGGGCATAGTTCACGCACCTATTCGGTTTCAACCAATGAAAACATCATGACATAATGAAATACGTCATTTGTGCTTCGTTCACTATGCGCCGGACACTCATTTTGTTCCAATGCACCGCTGTGCACTTGAAAACACAGGTGTTCGACGTTCGGTATTCTGAGAAAAATGCTATTTATAGTTTTATGACTTCACATTATATTAGGGTAAAAAGCAGTCGAACTATTTGAGAATTGTTTATTTATTTAGTAGATGTAAAATATTAATTTGTTGATATTTTTACTGGTGAAATTGTAGAATTTAACCAAACTAAAAAAACATTAGAATTATCTGTTGAATAGTTACTATAGTAAGAATATATAGATTCTGAAGGAGACTGAAGTGGCGAGGTTGTTTCATTGGGTAAGATTTCTGTTGGGGCTGTGTTCGATTGCATCTTTTGATGTTCTGGTGTTTTCTCCGTTGCTTGAAGATAGGTCTGATGCTGAGAATGTTGCAAGTATACCAGTGGTTGCTGATGAAGTGGATCCGGAGGTGCTCGATGCTCGGTGCTCGGAGCTCGATAGTGGAATGGAGGTGGTTAATGCTGATTATAAGGGATTTCCAATACGAATTTATTAAGAGCTTGTAAAATACTTAATCGGGCACTTAATTTTAAATGTGGTGAAAGTTGTTTTAACTGTGGTAGTAGTGACAGTAAAAATCGTCATTTTCATTTTCTTTTGTTTCGCGGCGCTTTGCGTTTTTTTTACCTATTACAACTTTTTCTGTCAAGTTAACTGAGAGGTTAGAACTTGTAGTTGCATGAGACTGTTGGAGAGCTTGTCCTGTTATGTTGTTTTCATTTAATTCGTTTGATGTTTGAGCTCCTTCATTCATTTCAAACTCTTTATCTAATGCCTGAGAATGTTCCACTTGGTCATCATTCATTGAACTATCCGTAGCACGGTGCTGTATTGTATCTTCTAAAAATGACGTTTGAACGGCGTATACATAAGGGGCCCTTTCCTTTGCTCCCTGTCCAGATTTTCCAATTCTCTTAATAACATCACGACTGGTATCTGTCCCTAGCATTCTTCCATTTTTTTTGAAGTTCGGTTCCTAAAAATATATTTTTTTGTTTTAGATATCTAGCCACAGGCTGTACATTCGCTGATTTACACTACGCTTTTAGAATTGGTAATTCAACGGCTAGCAAAATAGTTAACGAGGTTTGTAACGCAATTTGGAAATGTCTATCACGTACGGAATTTCCCGAAATTTCATCCGAAAATTGGAAAGGAATTGCTCAGGGTTTTGACGAACAAGCTAATTTTCCTCACTGTATAGGTGCAATCGACGGAAAACACATTAGACTAATTCGACCTTCAAATAGTGGTTCCATGTTTTATAATTACAAAAATTATTATTCAAGTGTACTATTCGCTATGTGTGATAGTAATTATTTATTTACGTATATTGACGTTGGGTCCTATGGAAAATCTAGCGATTCTGGAATTTTTCAAATCTCGCAGTTGTATAAAAAAATGATTTATTTATTTATTTATACATTGTTCAACAGGTTAAACCCAATTACAGAACAGGAGTACATTTGAAAGAAAACAGTTTAACAAAAAGCATATAGATAATTAATCTAAAATTACAGTAAATAAATTCAAAATTATTTTAAACAATGTGTTTTTATGTTTTTAACACTGCAATTAAATATATCCAACTGTTCACTAATATTATTATAATTATTACACATGTTATATACAGGTGAAAACTTCAGAACGTTTGTCCGAGGAGTCGCTATGTAAAATGATTCAGTGTTTCGAGAGGTTGCGCGTGGGATTCTAAAATTAGGCATATGTAAAAGAGCTTCACAATTGATTTTAAAATTAACAACTTTGTAGAGGGTAATTATGGAGAAGTACTTTCATCTTACGTCGAGACTTGTCAATCTGTGTCTAGTCAGTAAAGCATTTTGAGTAATACCAATCGGTGGATAAATTTGGTCTGCCCGAAAACTTAAGTATTTGAGGAAACGCCTTTGTGTGGACTCTATCCGACAAATGTGTATTTGATAATAAGGATCCCAAATAAACGAGGCATATTCAAGTTTAGATCGAACAAATGAGAAATACAATGATTTAATAGTATCTGTGTTTTTAAAATCACGGCCCACTCGTACTATGAATCCATACATACGATTTGCAGCTGTTGAGATGTTATCTATGTGGTATTTAAACGACAATACTGGGTCAAATGTAACCCCTAAATCCAAAAAATTGTTGGGTTTAGAAAGCAAACGTCCATCAAGGACATAATCGAATATAATTGGATGCGCTTTTAATGTGTATGACATTACGTTACATTTGACGGGATTCAGTGTAAGACCATTTTTGTTGCACCATTCAACAACTTTGTTCAAATTTTCCGACAACTGTTCACAGTCAGAAATATTTTCAATAGCTGAATATATTTTTAAGTCATCAGCATACAGCAAATAATCAACATTTATAGCGTCACCAATGTCGTTGATAAAAATATTAAATAACAGCGGACCCAAATTTGAACCTTGCGGTATACCAGAGGTGGCGCAATATTTGTTAGACTTGAATCCATTTAATTGAACATATTGTGTTCTTTGAGAGAGATACGATTGAAAAAGTGTGATCAAACTATTAGAAAGACCAAATGCGCAGAGTTTCTGTATCATAATATTATGATCAAGTCTATCAAATGCTTTTGTCATATCCGTATAGATGACGTCAGTTTGGACCCGATTATCAATATTTTCAGCTATTTGCTGTATGATCACAGAAAGATTTGTTACTGTGGAACGCCCTTTAACAAAACCATGTTGCTGAGCTGAGATTGCGTTACAAACATGTTGATAAATACATACTACGTTCCAGTAATATTTCTAGAATTTTGCAGAAATTGCAAATGATAGAAATCGGCCTATAATTTTTGATATCAGTACGTTCACCTTTTTTAAAAATTGGGCAGACTTTAGAACATTTCCACATCGAAGGAATTGTATTGGATTTAAGGCAGATATTTATCAAAATAGTTAGAGGGCGAGCTAATACTGCTGAACAATCTTTTAAAATGAACGCAGGAATATGATCCGGTCCTGTGGTACGTTTAGGTTTAATGTTTTTTAAAGCATCCTGGACCTGGGTTTCAGAAAAATGAGTTATATGAAGCTGAGATGGCTGGACGTCCTTTAATGATATGTTTGAACCCTTGGAAGCGACAAGATTGTCCAAAATATTCCGCAAAGCTTTCTACTATTTCTGTTGGATTATTTAATGTTTTATTTTCAAAACTCATGGTGCTTGCAACTTTACCTTGGCATTGTTTATTATTAACGTATGCCCAAAATTTATTTGAATTTGCTGAGATTTCAAATTCAAGATTTGCTATGTAATTTTTATAAGCTTCAGATACACAAGTTTTAATTTCAGCTCTGATGAGCTTAAATTCTTGAAGAGCTTGTATATTATTCTCATTCTGATATAAGCGATGAAGTTTAGACTTTTTCCGAAGTTTCTTAATAATAGAACCATTAAACCACGGAGGATATTTTCTTTTATTACTTACAGTATATTTAGGTATACACTGATCTAGTAGATTGTATAAATTACCATAAAAGTACGTGCAGGCATCTTCAGCATCATAGAAAACCTCCAAAAAATCCCAATTCACAGTAGATAACATTTCATACAAGAGTGGAAAATTTGCTTTACGAAAATTGTAGCAATTCGTGTAAGAGGATTCAAGATTTTTCTTATATTGCTTTTTTTCGTTTATTCTACAAGTAATTTCTAAAGCCGGATGATATTTATCTTCTTCTACCAAAGGTTCTAAAGATTTTTCAACCAAACAGAAATTTTTATAATACATCAAGTCTAAGAGCTTATTGTAATCATTGAATACAAAGTTATGTTGAGTCAAATCTAGAACGTCGGCAAAATTATATATATAAAAAAGACACTTAAAATTCCTTGTCCAACACTAATCGGAAGTGATAATATTAAATATCCATTTGTAATAGTTGGAGATGAGGCTTTTCCTCTGTCTGAAAATTTATTAAGACCATACGGTGGTAAAAACTTATCTCGGGAAAAATTAATTTTCAACTATAGGCTCTCAAGAGCACGACGGCATTTTAGCTAATAAATGGAGGATTTTCCATAGGCCACTAAATGTTGATATAGATTTAGCAGAGAAAATTATCAAAGCTGCTTGTATACTTCATAATTTTGTTAGAAAAACAGACGGAAATGCTACTCATGATTGTTCAAATCCTTCATCATCAGCATTTGGTAACTTTAATAAAGATGTAAAAAGTAGAGGAAACCCAAGAGCACTTGACAATAGAGATTTATTTAAAAATTATTTTGTAAATGTTGCACCTTTAGATTGGCAGGATAAATATATTTAATATATTATTAATAGTTATTTTAATTTATTTGCGTCGCAACTACATTATTGTTTGTAAAATTTTTTTGTGAAATATCGTTTTGAAATTTAGATTTTTATGCCACTCTGTAAAATTTCTTATCTACGATTTAGCCAATCCATTTAAGTGATTTTAAGGAATACTTGGTAAATGGTAAATCTTACAACGTTTTTAATGCTTTTGGAATTTTTTTTAAGAAGTTTCGTCACGACAACAACGACATTTGATATATTTACTTTTTTTTTTAATATTTATAACAAACTTACCAAGTATCTTTTTTTCTTCGTTTGTAGCACTTTTATTGGAAAATATATTTATTATTTCTTCCCACGCATTTCTTTTTTTGGTTTTATTAGAATATTCAACTGTTTTCATATTCCATATGGCGGGTCTTTTTTGTATTTCATTTATTAATTTTTTCCATATCAACAGTCTCAGCCATTTTAAACAAGTTTGTCAATCGCGCAATGACTTCTTAGCTCATAGAAACATCCATCGTCTGTGCGTTTACATGTAATTCCAATAGACGACAGGGAAAGCTTCGACGAAAGTCGACGAGCGGCACATCATCCAAACGATGTGCCGAAACCTTGCCGAAGCGTGCCGCTTGAACTCAAATTGATTTTTTGTTTCGTGTGTGCGTAAGTATGAATTGTAAAAGTGCCACTGTGTACGTTCGGCCGACGAGCGGCCGCCGCTCGTCTTAAATGAGCGTCGTGTGTCTTTGCCCTTAAGATTATGCTCGACCTGCTACCAGAAATAACAGAACTTATCATGTAAATGCAAAAAAGGTACCTATACACCGATAATTTTCATATATGTATAATATTTTAACAATATTATTCTATTCTAGACTATGGAAGCAAAATTTGCAAATGCAGAAAAAAATATTGGCTACATCGGTTAATGCACCTGTATGGCATAGAAAAACTGCAGAAATAGTTTGATCATATCCGCTAAAGTTTTGGAAAATGTAGATTAATGTGATGAATCTGATTTTGATTAGTTTGAGTCCTGTACTTATATATTTTAATATTATTAATTTATGCTTTATATACTTCTAATTATTGAATTTTTTCATTAGGAATTTATTGTATTCTGCAAAGCAATAGCTTTACTGTTTATAACCTATACTTATATATACTGTGCTTATACCTTCCATAAATAGTTTATATTTTATTTTTTATTTTCCTCAAAAAAAAAAATTATGAAGTAATACACCCTATAAAACATTATTCGCCTTCTAGCTGATAAATCAATAATACCTATATAAAATAATGTAAGAGAGACAAACAGAACTGCAAACAAATTACATACATTTCATCTCTGAGAGAGACACTTACAGCACAGCTTATACAAAACAGCTCCACAACTCCGTGTCGGCGTCTTTGATCTGGCGGTCGAGAACCAAGCAAGACGGAATGGTGCTATCTCTGTTAGATTCAAGGGAAAAGTCGGGCCCGGATTAAACAATTTTTTTATTATTGAAAAAATTGAAAACCTTGGCGTAATAAGGTTGGTCACATGCCATATTAAGTAAGTTTTGGGAAATTACATTTTTAATTTGTTTTAAATCTTTCAAATATAATTAAAAACATTATTTAAATATAAATATTACGAAAAATAGCACATCTTTCGGATTAGAGGTAAAATAATTTATATATGGCTAGTAAAATCCTCGTTAACAAATGTTTTGAGCTAAAACAGTCACTGCACGACAAATTGTGGCTTGGATCCATTTTACACCAAGGGCTTCAATTGTTAAAGAATTGTGTCACGCTCGTGGATGCAAATCAAGTGGTACCCCGTGTCTCTGGCAAGTGTTACTCTTCGCGCAAAGGGTTTATACCTAGATAAACGAATGCTTCGACTGAGGTCTGGGAACTCTATGGTATTTTGGAATTATAAAGAATGTGTGTTTTTGTTTTAACAATATTGGTTATATTTAGATGTATTCTTATTATTTGAAATACAGATTTGTAGAAGTTATACTTTGACAGTTTTTATTAATATAATATATTCAATTTTTATCTGACCATACCGAAGGAGGAAATTTTAAAACTTTATAGTAATGTGAAATTTGAATTACAATATTACAAGATATAACATAATTAGTACTTATTTTAGGTAGGTACTAAATTTGTAATTGGAGAAAGTAATATCGATTTATACAAGAAAACTTGAAAAGTAAATTAATTTAATTCCTATTTCTGATGTAAAACTTAAACCAAGAAAACAAATAAATTGTAGTTTGTTCAACAAGGGTGGATATGATAGCCATATCACACAAAGACGAAGTTTGAGCACGACGTCGTAGGCGGAGAACTCAATCGTCTGATTGTGATATGAACAATCTACTCGATATGGTCAGTATATTTTTTCTACGACCCACTAACGAAAATCTACAAATTTAAAAAATTATTTTACGTTATTTAGACAAAATAACTAATTTTAAAATAATTTACGAAGTTGACTAATTTATAAAATAAAATAAACATGAAAAATTAATTAGTCCTCGGCCTAGATTCGATCCCGGACTTTTCGCGTGGAAGGCAGATGCTCTGTCTTCATCTTCACCGAAACTTTCAGGACTTTAGTTTTAATACTCGTTATTAAATTAGTATCATGTAGTTTAATTAAAATTTATTTTTTTTTAAATGTGGACATAATAGAAACAAAAATGCTATTATTTATCGAGTCTGCACAAAAATTTTAATGTATATTTAATATCAATAACTAAAATATATATTGACAATTAGTTAAACAGAAATGTCACTTATTTAAAAAAATTTAAATAATAGGAGTTGGGTGACCAAAATATGAACTGTCATTTGTAGATTTAATTTTGTTAAAGTGTTCTTACTACCTAAAATGGATATGAAATATATTCGTAGTTGAACACAATAACATACTTTTTCGTTTTGTAGTATGTGCGTAGATTGGCTAATATCCATGCACAGATTACAAAACGAAAAAGTATGCTATTGCCTTCAATTGAACGAATATATTTCATATCCATTCTAGGTAGTGAGAACACTGCAAAAAAAATAAATTCGCCAATCACCGTTCATATTTTGATCAACCGACTGCTATTATTTTTAAAATTTTAAATAAATGACAATTCTGTCAAACTAATTGTCAGTATATTTTTTAGTTATTGAGATTAAACATACAATAAAATAAGGTATTCTTTTGGAAAACGTTAGCATGGATGACTAAAGGGTATTGGGTTAATTAATTCTAAAAGTGTGGTACAAATGTTATTTTTTGTAGCCAATTCTTCAAAATTATTTTGAAATATCTTTTCAATATTGAATATTAGTTCTACAAATTCATCATTTGACAGTTGCAGATTTCCAAATGTATCTGAATTGGCGTTATCATATGCCTTTAAAAAGCAATAAAAAGAAAAATCATCTATTTCAACGTGATCTTTGTTATATTTAAGACAGGTATCGCAGGAGTGGATCCGCAAGGCTTTTATTAAAAGGTAACCACACACATACCTGATTAAAATTTTCTGTAGCAATTCGTCTTTACAATAATTTAGGGTGTAATAATTTCATCATAAAATAAAATACAAGGTGTTCCATTTAAAAAACATACATTTTAATTTGCCAGGCAAAAACGTGACACCCTGTATATCCAAAGATATTTTTAAAATATGTAGGTATTTTTCAAATCCATATAACTTTTATTTAAAACTTTCTTGCGTGTCTACAACAAAATAATGAACAATAACGCACTAATGGGACACCCTGTATAAATTATATTTTTAACAATGAAAATTTCTTATAATGTGGTACTTATCGGTTTGGGTCCTTGGGAAAACTAAAGAATGTTTTCTTGCAGGTATAACCCTTATTAAAACAGCTTTTGACTGCACAAACAGAATGATGTCTTTTTTTTCATTCATTCTACTCACAGCTAAAGAGTCACCAAAATAATAACAGTACCTTTAACTCAAACAAAATCTACGAAATTATAGGCTCCACGAAATTATACAATCAACGAAATTATACGCACGACTCAACACCTTACCTAAGTACACTTCTGAACGCCAAAACCGTCTTTTCCCTTCGAAGGCGGAGCTTAAGCGATGCGCGACGAAATCGACGCAAACCGTTGCCGCCAAGAGAGTGTTTTAGCTGTATTGTATAAGCTGTGCTTACAGTCAAGAGACTGCTTCCTTTCATGTAAAACCATGACATCAGTAATTGTTTATTGCTATATTTTTGTTAATTTGATAGTAAAAAATATAAGGAAAGCACTCTTACCTTGTCAATGCACAGGCGAGACTTTTATGAAGAATATTTTTTTTTCGTTTAGGCCTTCCTTTTTCGTCAAATAAAAGGTATATTTCTAAAAGATTTTTTAACCAAATTTGTCGACAGCCAAAATAAGTTTTAATCTACACCATACTTATATTGTAAAATACCTAACATTATTTTGTGCTATTGTGGAATATTTTTCGGTTCCTTTGTCTTAACCTCACGCGTTAAAGTTTAGAATATGCATCCCTCGTATCTACATTCAATTGTTAAAATTATGAATGAATGCTGATTTTGTTTGGTCTCGGAAGTAATTTTGTAGTATTTAGGCTCCACCCTTAAGTTGTAATTTTTATACCTACTAAACTACCGTTGCCCCGCAGGTCTTTTAGTTTGTAATGTAAATTTTCCTCTTAAAGAGGAAGAGGAATATTTTCAAACATGTTGAGACACATGATGATCAAGAGTTTTTAAAACATTTAGAAACTCTTCGGTACCAAGCAAACTCCAGTAACGTTATTTCTTTTGAGGAGGATATTACCAAAGAATTTAATGAGATAATCTTAAAATCAAAAAATATCACAAACGGTAATTTACTATCCCAATGTAGAGACCATATTAAAAAAGCACACTTATTATTAAATGTTGGTTTATCCCAAGAGTCTGAGGAAGCCGTAAAAGTCACAGTAAAAGGTAAAACCATAGAACCTGCAAATAAAAAAATAAAAAAACAAATATCATTTTTCTCAACAAAAAAAAAATTAAAAAAAACAAACCTTGTTAAAAAACCAACAGTCGCTGAAAATGTATTGATTCATGACTTATTACACAAACAATCAATAACTCTGAAAGATATTCTGCATGATCATGACTACTGTTAATTTTGGGTGTAAGCATTGAAATGTATTTCATTATTTAAATACCATACTAAAAATTATTTTCTAATAATAATAATAATAATAATAATATAATTAAAGATAATATTAATCCTTTTGACATTTATAAAATGTATAGATCAAGTCAATAATAATTATATGTATGGTGGGTGGGGTTTTCCGGGTTTTCCTCACCTGTAAGTCAAATAGCACCATCAATTTTACGAGTATATATAAGTCGCCCCGGAGCGCCACGACAAATAATGATAATAACCACCCCTCCCCATACAAGCTTTTTAGAGCTTCAGGGGTTTACTTGCAAAGGTGTGAATTATAGGTATGAGTATTTTTATTTAGTAATATAAGAACATAATACTGGATATATTGTTTTATTTCCCTTCCTATTTTCCATTATAGTAATCAAATATCACTCAAATATAAAACATTTATGCTCTGATTAAATTTGAATAGCATTTATATCAACATATAGAGGATTTGCCTTTAAATAAATAATATCAATTCCTATTTTTATTTATTTATTTTTGTCAAATTAATTCAAGTTAACCTACCTAAAACCTTAAAACAAAAAAACATTTTTAAAAATTAATCTCTTAAATTTCATGAAATGTTAAACTAAGCAGTTTAATCCATCATTTGAATTTCAAATATAATAAACCGCGCAACCGTCCTTGAACGCTTCTGTTGTAATATTCCGCGCTTGCGCATCTGGAGTGGCTCGTGTCTCTGGTTTTAGCTGCTCCTGTAAATGCTCTTCTGTGGTTTTAATGGATCGTTCAGTGTTGCAACCTCCGCACGGCCGTCAAAAAATGTCAGTAAAATATTACGTCGTCGATCGCTTACTTTACTTTACTAACTTTATTTACAGGTTTTAAAATCAATATATACACACAACAGATTCATAAAATAAAAAAAACACAATTCCCGATGGGTTTTGGGTTGGCTTTCACAGTTACCTGCTGGGCCTATGGCGATATTTCACCTATTTTACAAATAGTTGTTCAATTATTATGGTTAGGCTAAAACATAGCAGCCCTCACTCCTTGCCAGAGAGGCATTATTGAGGGATTTTGTCGTTTTTGAAGTCAGTAATTGTCAGTGTTTGGAGATTTGTCGTGGATTAATTTGGTCATTGTCCCCTGAAAAAGCTAGGAAAAAACAGGGTTGTCAGCAATGTGTGTTGGTCTTTCGATAGTCTTCGTTATTGTCACAATTCACAGGACTTCTGGACTGTAAAACCACCCGAAAGCGCCAAAGTCGTGGACGGGAATCGCCCTCGGCCGTGGCACTGTCAGTCAGTTTCACCGTTCAGTCGTCCGTCCGACTAGATCTCGTAAGTATCTACATCGAGTGAATTGTTGTTTAGTACGTTATGCACAGTGGAGGGTCCTGTTATTGTCGTCGGTATATGCTCAAACATTGATGAAGACAGCCGTGCTTTCTACGCACGCCGTCTTCCCGATGTATGTTGATGATGCTATCCCTCAACTCATCGGGGAGGCATCGCAGAGAACCCCACCCCTAAATCGCAAGGTGCAATCCCCAAACAGAGGTCTAACGCAGACCCGAGGCTCTTAAGAAAAGAGATGCCATCTAGTGGCACAGACAGCATCATGCACTATGACAGCCATACCTCAGAAGAGGAGAACAGGAGTGTCAGAGACAGGTTTGACAGGGCTGACAACCTGCCACACTCACCTAACAGTCTCTTCGAATTCAGGAGCGAAGAGCAAAGAGCTCAGTATGAAAAAAAGAGAGACCTCAAAAAGCTCGAAGTTGAGAAAAACAAGAACAACGAACCATTCATCGTACCGAGAAAGTTTAGCTCCAACTTTCACAAATTGATTCGCGAGAAAGCAGCCAAAACACTAACACCTACCAATAATGCATATCAAGTACTAACTGATGAGTCAGACTCGGACCTGGATGATGAAATCGGGAAAATTGTAAAGAAGCGAAAGAAAGGAACTAAATTTGTACCGTTTCCCACAAATGAAACACGAAAAGACGCACATAACAAACCCTCCACTAGTGCTACTACCGCCAACAGCAACACAGGGAATAACAAAAACATAACAACAAGTAGAGCAGTAAGACAGAAAAGCTCAATGCCGCCCATAGTTATAGAAGGAAAGACAGCAAACCCGAATCAGCTTATCACAGACCTGAAAGCCATCGTACAGGGAGAATTTAGTGTTAAACACACTAATAGGACCACGATTCTCTTTGTCGATGGCACAGAGGACTACGAGAAAGTACTAAATAATGTCAAAACCGAAAAAATGGCTTATCATACGTATACTGCGTACAACGACAATTCCGACGCGTTCGTGCTACGAGGCCTAGCCGAGGGAACGCAGATACAAGACATCAAAGATAATCTAGCAGAAGAACACGAAATCGTGGCTAGGGAAGTGTACACAATGAAGACCAAGGAGCGTCCCCTCTACCTGGTGGTAACTGACCCGGTAATTACTCTCGAATACCTTAATAAGAACACCAGGAGAGTCCTGTACACAAGAGTAACCTGGGAATTAAGAAAATCAGTAAAGCAAATCATACAATGTCATAATTGCCAGGAGTGGGGACACGCCACAGCGAATTGTGGAAAGCCGGCCATATGTGTAAAGTGTGCGGGTGATCACCACACACGCACGTGTATCAAGACAAGAGATACACCTGCGACATGTGTCAATTGCGGAGGTGATCACCCTGCAAATTGTTCCAATTGCAAAGCATACCTAGAAAGGCTGTCGAGGATGGAAGAGAGGAAACCATCACAGCAAAAAAAGCTTGTACCAGCACCTTTACCTGCAATTAATCAGTGGGAAGCCAGGAAAAATAACATACTAAACAATGCGAGAAAAGAAGAAGAATTTCCAGCATTAAAAGACAGAAATGTAAGGCAAAATTCAGTAGTCCCCCAGAGCTGAATCTACCAGAACCATCCACACAAATTCAGCTATGAATGACGTCACAGCCCTAAATAAGGAACTGGCCGAATTAAATAAACTAATTAACATTGGTGAGTTAACAAGGGCGATTAGAGCGCTTAACGCTGCACTTAGACATTGTATTACAGGACAACAAATTATCGAAACATATAACGCGTTTATGAGCGACGTTGACAATCAATACACACTTAGGAACTGAACTTCATTCACAGCACATACAAAAACTCATGCATATGCAAACATCCATGGAAACTGTCAAAGCACATACACTCAGATTATCAGATAACTAACAAAAACTGTCTACCCAGCTCCCTTAAGGAGGACACAAAATTACCCACGAAGGAGATGGTGCAAACAGGAAACATGGATGTTTGCATAAAGCACCCACAACTTACAGACGAGACAAAAACAGCCCTCAGCTAACGACAGGACGTGGACTGGGCGCTGCTACTAACTGACTCACAGCAGCGAAAATTACACTGAATAGACAAATCTCGAATCCGGCTAGCTATCGACTCTAGTCGGACGGAAGACTGCACGGTGATGTCACTATTCAGCGCAGAAATTGTGGATAGCAGTTTACCTAGAACTTTTCTAGGTGTAAGTAAGCCACGCTATAGTTCTTGCAGTGTAGAGTGACTACGAAACCAACTTCCCGAATTATCGGATATAACGGTCAAAAAAACTTTTTCTTTATTATTAACGCCAGTGTAAGTAAAACAATCCACCGCCGGGAGTTCCGGGATTAATGTCGGAGCCCTCCGGGCCAGTCAAAACAGAATACGAAACCCTGTATTCGCGAAGGGTTCGCGATCGTATTCTTGCGTCAAAACCAGCGGAAGTTAAAATAAATGTTAACGTTTCAAAAAAGCATGCAGCCATACTAAGCCCAAAGATATTCAAGGCTAAGCACATCCACCCCTACAGAAACGTGAGTACCAACAAGGGAAAGAACACTAACTCACCTAACCTGGTATCAGCTGCCCAAAATAGAAAGGTCCCCCTGGCCAAAAATATTTCTCAGAAAAGCTTGGAGAAAACACTCTATCAATCGGCAAATGAGAACAATACAAATCAGACCACGAGAAAATCAGAGGCCCGCAGCACTGAAAGTAAATATACTCAACAGGTGAGAGACGATAAATTTCAAAAAAGTAAGGAGAAAACCCAAAAAGAAAGCTTGGAGAACGCCAATAAAAGCTTGGAGAATACCCAACAAAGCTCGGAGAAAGCCCAGGAAAGTTTGGAGAAAGCCCAGGAAAGTTACGAGAAAGCTCAAGAAAGCTTGGAGAAAACCGGGGAAAGTTGGGAGAACGCCTTCGAAGTGTCCACAGAGTCCGAAAAAGGAGACGCAAGTGAAGAATCGGGTGAGGAATCTGAGGATTCGCTAAATAAAAGTGAGGAGAACACTGATAGAGTGCTGAGAGGAAATCCAAATAAAAGCTTGGAGAATTTAATAAACGATCTCGAGGACTCGAGAGACGGATCGGAAAGCCCAGATAATTTAAATCAGACCGTTCTAGAGATGAATGAAGACAGTGATGGGGTAGACACCCCAAAAACAGCCAAAAAGTTGACAACTTCCAAATTTGGAAAGTTAGGAGAAAATCTTGAAAATTTTAATTCGGCATATGTAACGCTGCCGCTACCTAAAAATATACATGCGAGAACACTAAATTTTGGCCCAAACATCAATTCTTCTGATGACGGGACTATCACACCAGTAGTCACTCCCCGCAGAAAAGCAGAACAAAGCCAATAAAGCAGATAGGAGTGTGGAAACTGCCCAAAAAGGGGATGAACTGAGTAGTTCCCGATTTGGGTACGCTCCCACTACCCTGCATACAAATAATCCTACTACCAGTCAAAATCCCAACCCTATGATAACAATACCCAGTGATCCGAGGATACAAATAGGGATCAGGAGGAATGACATACCGCAAAATATAACAAGGACGATATTTAACCAAGGGTTTAGCACATCAGAAGAAGAACTACAAATTCAGGGAATACCCCAAAATAAAATCAATCAAAGACTGGAAAAATTACCACACTCCCCAAATAGTACGTTCCCATTGAGGAGACAAGGGCAAGCACCATCCCCCGAAAAAATGGAAATAAACCAAAACAATGAAGATAACACCCCGTTTGAAATCCCTAGGAAGTTCAGTGCAAACTTCGAACAACTAATAAGGGAAAAATCAAGAAAGACCATAACTCAGACTAAAAACAGATATCACGTGCTAACAGAAGACTCTGACTCAGAGTTAGATGATGACCTCGGAAAAATAATAAAAAGAAAGAGGAAAGAACGCAAAAGGGACATGACAGCAACGGATAACAACAACCCTTCAACTAGTAAGATCAATGAGACAATTGCCGAGTCAATAAGTACACAAAACAAAAATATAAATACACACAAAAAGAATGACGCCACGAACAATACTCCCAAAACAAAGAATAGTGTTACGAATAAATAGAACACCCTGTGAATAGGTATGTTATGATTTGTAAATTTTGTCCAAGGGCATGCACATTAAATACATTTGCAATAAAATAACAAAACGTGTAGTTGGACAAAGTTTTATTAAATCATAATATTAAAGTACAGGGTCAAGAAAGATCAACACGAGCATTCTTGGAAAATTACAAGTGAATTTTCTGGGAGTTCCTTTGGGTTTTTGTTGGCGATCGGTCGTGTCCAGTTTTTGGCACTAAGTAAATTTCGGGTCGGTCACGCGAAATCGCGGTTAGTTTTATTTTGTGTAAAACCACGTAGTGGAAAAAGTAACGTGTGCCTTTAGCCAGTCCTGCTGCCCAACGGATAACAATGTTAATGTAAGTAGATACTTTTAAGGAGTAATATTTAATTGTGTAGTTAGCAAAGATTATTGAAGTGCTATATTTATATATTTGTTAAATAAACCATAGTTATTTGTTTTACGCTTGTTGTTTCAATCTTTCAAGTTAGGGTTCCTTAGGTCTTCCCGTCTGAACTTAACCCCCTAGCCGTGTGTTATCTAGAGGCCAATTTAAATACGAATTGGGCCCCTATATATAACCCGTGGTTACCGCTAAGAGTGGACTTTAGGGCCAGTCAAAAGGACCCATAATCTCACTCTTAACAATAGCATGCCTCCAATAGTTATTGATGGGAAAACAGCCAACCAACAAGGATTAAGCAGAGACATAAAGGACACTATCAAGGGAAAATTTAGCGTCAAACATACGAATACATCAACTATTCTATTTGTAGAAGAAAAAGACGATTACTATAAAATGCTTAACAATATCAAAGCTGATAATGTCCCCTACCACACGTATACTAGTAATGAGGAAAAATCGCATGCATTTGTCCTACGAGGGCTAGCCGAGGGCACCAATATAGAAGATATTGAAGAAGACCTCGTAGAGGAATATGACATAAAGACAAAATCGATATATAAAATGAACACAAAAAATCGGCCACTGTTCCTGATTGTCACCGACGCATCGTTGACACTGGATTATTTAAATAAAAATGCACGAAGAATATTATACACTAGAGTCATATGGGAGCTTAGGAAATCGGTTAAGCAAATAATCCAGTGTAATTGCCAGCAGTGGGGGCATGCGACAGCAAACTGCGGAAAACCCTCGAAATGTGTGAAGTGTGCGGGTGATCACCACACACGGACATGTACGAAGACCAGAGAAACACCAGCAATCTGTATAAACTGTGGCGGTGATCACCCCGCGAATTATACCAAATGTAGTAGCTACATTGAGAGACTGAACAGACTTGAGGAGAAGCGCAGCCATAGGCCGCAACCTAAGAAATTTGTACCCGCCCCATTGCCGGAACACAACCAATGGGAACGTAGAAGGCAGAATACAAAACGAGATGACTTCCCAGCGCTGCCCTCTAAAGAACAGAGGTCACTGCAGAAAAATAACATACCAAGACCAATCGGTAGAACAACAAACGGACAGAATAACATGGCCATGGACGATCTCACAGCCTTAAACGAAGCGTATGCCGAACTAAACAGCCTGATAAACATAGGTGAGCTTGTTAGAGCGGTAAGGGAACTTACCTCCCTAGTAAAACAATGCAGAAATGGTAGAGAACTATTTGACACGTACAATAATTTTTTTTCCAACATAGACGTTAACTTCAACCTAAGAAACTAAGGAACTTGGAAATAACAAAGACAAACTCAAAATATGTTTTTACAATGCGAATGGGATGCGCAACAAGACACAAATTGTTCGCAGTTTTGTTCTCAAACATAAATTTGACATCATGCTCATCACTGAGACACACTTCAAACTGACAGACAAATTCAAATTACAAGAGTATGATGTCATAAGACTAGACAGACCTAATCAATCATGGGGGGGGGGTAGCTTTCGCAATCAAAAATGATCCAATATCAAAGATTACCAAATCTCAATATAAGACAAGAGCATTTAATAATAAAAATAGGAAATCTAACTTTTGTAGGTATGTACAATACGCCAGACTGTACACTCAAACAACAAGAATTATTCACTGTAATGTCATCGGGAAAAAGAGTAATGCTGTTAGGGGATCTCAATTGCAAACACCCCAGCTGGGATGCCAATTGTAATGTACCCAATTCTAGCGGTAGAATTCTCGAAAAATTTGCTGAAAATAACGATCTAGTAATTCATTACACAGAGGAGCCAACATTCTTCCCCTTCAATGGTAAGACGCCAAGTACACTCGACATTGCAGTTACGAAAGACATACCTAACGTAGACAACATCAGGACAATAGCGACACTAACATCAGACCATGACCCTGTATATTTGGAGATCAAAAATACACATGTGATACCAAGAATACAGGGTCAATACTATGACTATACTACAACTAACTGGAAAAACTTCAGAACAATACTAGACGAAAACATAACGATAAACAAAAACTTTACCAACAATGAAACGATAGACGAAGAACTACAAACTCTAACAAATACCATCATTACAGCCAGGAACAGAACGACTACACTTAAAAACTTTAAACAAAACAGAGACGAACTACCACAAGAAATACTAGACCTAATTAAAAATAAAAACTCTATACGTAAACGTTGGCAATTACACAGACAGACAGACGATAAGGACAGACTCTTGGATATCGGGAAGACAATCAATTCAGAAATATTAAGAATAAAAAATGAAAAGTGGAAAGAGACCCTAAAGGCGGCAAACATACAGGACAACTCGGTGTGGAAGTTTGTGAGAAGGTTCAAAAAACCGTCCTCGGAAATTCCCACACTGAGATACAAAGACAAAGTGTGCTTGTCGGATGACCAGAAAGGGGAGGCATTTGGCAACTACTTTCAAGATAATTTCAAAAACAATCAGGGAAACAACCCAAATCAAAATCGAATAGAACAAACATGCAAAGACATTAGAGAAATGACAGTTCATGATATACCTATCGAAATGCTTACTTCTCCTAAAGAAGTTGCAGAAGCAATTAAGAGATCCCCGAACAGGAGAGCTCCTGGACCTGATGGCATAACTAACATTGTGCTCAAAAACCTATCTAAAAAGACAATTGTACAGCTGCACTATTTAATAAACGGAATTTTTAAAAATCAGTATTACCCAAAAATATTAAAAACAGCGAATGTAATACCCATTCATAAAAGTGGCAAATCAAAGGGGCAAGTTGAAAGCTACCGCCCTATCTCCCTCCTCAGCGGCTTAGCCAAGATAGTAGATCGCATATTACTCACAAGACTAAAAACTTACGATCTAGACAAAGAGATTATTCCGTCGGAACAGTACGGATTTAGAGCTGGACACAGCACCGTAGCGCAAATTATCAGAATTGCCCATGATGCAAAAAAAGCCTTTAACAAAAAAACACAAACTGTTTTAGTTGCGCTCGATGCTGCTAAGGCTTTTGATACGGTCTGGACCGATGGATTAATCTACAAAATGTTTGAGAATGACTACCCCGTTTTCATTGTAAAAACAATTCAAAACTACCTTCATGACAGAAAATTCAACATTAAATTCAACAAAACAATTAACGGACCTTACACTGCACAGGCGGGAGTACCTCAGGGCTCGGTGTTGGCGCCTCACCTGTACACCATCATGACTCATGACATGCCAATGGGTCAAAATGGTGTACAGACGGCACTATACGCCGATGACACTTGTGTATATAAAGCATCACACTCAGCCGAGATCGCGCTCAGAAGGCTGGACATCCATATAAACAGAACGTTAGTCCCATATCTGGATGAAAACAAAATTAAAATAAATCCGACCAAAACGGAAAGCTTAATACTAACAAAAAGACAATCTGAATCAATAAAAACCAAACTTAAAGTGCAAAATCAAGTCATTAACACTGGAAATTCATTAAAATATCTTGGCTTCATCCTAGATAGGGGACTAACGTTCAGACAACACATAAAAGATAGATCATGTAAAACAATTGGTGCATTAAGGACACTATATCCGCTATTACATAGGCGAAGCGGAGTAACCATCAAAAATAAAATACTTATATATAAGCAGGTGCTAAGACCTATCCTAACATATGGAAGTCCAGTCTTCTGCTCAATGGCAAATATACATTTTGAACAATTGCAAATAACACAAAACAAGTGTCTTCGGCTTGCGCTGGGGTGCGACCGCTATGCAAGAATACGTGACTTACATGCGCAAGCATCCATTGAACCCATAAAAGAGTTTGTATTAAAAATATCAGAAAGCTTTTACAAAAACTGTCTTCCTACGCGGTTAAAGGAAGACATATTCAGTATGTTTGAAGGGGATGGGGCAAACAGAGTTCATGGATGTTTGCACCAAAAACTACAAATATACAAACGAAATACGTAAACTGGACAAATCCTTGTAACATATCCCAAACTGTGACCAGACTACTGAATTCGCCAAATCAATCCGACTTCTAGTCTCGTGCAGAGGTCGGACGGAGGACTGCACTATGACGTCACCGGCGCGAGTTGGAATTAGGTAAGGAGTAGTCTAGCTAAATCCAGACGTTAGCATCGACAAATTCAAGGGGCAGAACAACAGCCGAATCCCTAAGGATTCAGAAGAAAATTATATAAATATTTATATAGGTTTTCTATAATTGTATTTGTAGATGTGAATTGTATATATTATGTAAATAAAGAATTTTAAAAGTAAAAAGGAATTAGGGCTTGCCGTGATCCTAGCTCGCGACGATGGTATAATATTGTAGACCTCGCGATTTGGCTTGACTAACGATAAACTAAGACATGACGCACATACATACAAAGACAACCCTGTTTTTTACAAACGGTTTTTCAGGGAAGACACAGACATAAGTAAAATCAGACAAAACCTTAGACATATTCCACTACTGATCTAACAAGCACATCTAAAATCGCCGCATGATGCTTCCTAAGCAAGGAGGTGGCGCAAATCTAACGAAACCAATAAATTAACACGGATAATAATTCGGCTATGTGATCGGCCATGGCCTATTCTCTTTTTTAGGCATTGTGGGACAGAGCTTCAGGTGGAGCACACAAGAAGCTATCCCGCAAATATAATTATTATTTATTGTTAATAAAATGTAAATAATGTATATAGTTAATAAAGAATTTTGAAATTGAATTGATTGAAATTGCGGATAGCGCTCCAATTTCGATGTTGAAT
Source organism: Psylliodes chrysocephalus (assembly GCA_927349885.1). Classification (NCBI taxonomy): domain Eukaryota; kingdom Metazoa; phylum Arthropoda; class Insecta; order Coleoptera; family Chrysomelidae; genus Psylliodes; species Psylliodes chrysocephalus. The sequence continues at coordinate 405,860 of OV651816.1, read as the reverse complement.
GGGGATTTCACAGTGTAGTCTATAGATTTGGCTTTCTCACGTACAAAGACTAACAAGTGACGAACACACACACAAGGACAACCCTGTTTTTTTACGTTTTTCAGGGATGACATTCACAATTAAAATCAGACAAAAACTTAACAACTTTACCATTATCGCTCTTGCTTAACCACATAAATGGCATATAATATTGACGCAATAAGGAGATGCCAAGCTAAATTCTGAATGTTGAAAAGCAGTTGTCAAATACGGCCATAACATCGGGAACATAGTAGGCTATACTTCCAGAAGGTCACAATTGGAAGTCCCTCTATATTATATATTTATACACTGTATTTATTATTGTATACTGCTTATTGTAATTATTGTACATAATGTAAATAAAAGACTTTTGAATTGAATTGTGGCATCGCGCGTAGAAGTTTTCAGCTGTTTTGGTGATGAAGTCTTTAATGAGTGGTATATTTGTCGTAGCGTGCATGTCTCGTATTCTAGTGTAGCGATCGCACCCTAGAACTAGCCTGAGACATCTGTTTTGGGCATTTTGTAGTTTGTTGTAATGTAATTGTGCCATAGAGCAGAAAACCGGACAACCATATGTTAAGATAGGTCTAAAAACCATTTTATATAATAGGATTTTGTTTGATAGGGTGACTCTGCTCCGTCTATTCATTAGGGGGTAGAGGGTCCTAAGAATTCCGTAATTTTTAGTCACCCTATCCAATATGTGTGATCGGAATGTTAATCCCCTATCTAGCACGATTCCAAGGTATTTAATTGCCGGCTTTGCTGTTATTGGTTGATTTTGGACTCGAAGGGGCGTGTCTATTCCTTCGGTCCGCCTCTTAGATATAAGCACCGTTTCGGTTTTGTTGGTGTTTAGTTTTATTTTGTTATCGGCTAGATAGGTAATTAGCGGTCCATTTATATGGTTGTCCAGCTTCCTGGTGGCTTCTTGCGCGGATTTATGACTCGAAAACACACAGATGTCGTCGGCGTACAACGCCGTCTGTACACCATTATCACCCATGGGTAAATCACAGGTCATAATCGTGTACAAATGCGGCGAAAGTACTGAGCCCTGGGGTACTCCCGCCATCGCTAGGAAAGGTCCTGTTATTGTGGAGTTTATCTTTATACAAAATTGTCTGTCCGTCAAGTATGACTGGATTATTTTCACAATGTGTACGGGAAAGTCATTCGCAAGCATTTTGTGTATTAACCTACAGGTCCATACGGTGTCAAAGGCCTTTTCGCAATCTAATGTGGCTAGAACTGTTTGAAGGTCATTATTAAACCCTTCTTTAGCGTGATGCGCTATTCGAAGTGCTTGGGCTACGGTACTATGTCCCTCTCTGAAACCGTATTGTTCCCGTGGGATAATTTGTTGTCGTTGTTCAATTTTCTTAAGTCTATTCAAAATTACAGTGTCAGTGATTTTAGCTATTGTGTTCAGTAAGGAAATGGGGCGGTAACTATCGATCTTATTGGCCGGTTTGCCTGGCTTTAATATTGGGATATTTGCCATTTTCAAGCCACTGGGATAGTATTGTAGCTTGAAAATGGCATTAATTACATGGTGGAGCTGCACGACAGCCTTTCTACACAGATTTTTGATTAAAATGTTACTGATGTCGTCCGGTCCCGGGGCTTTTCTGTTTTTGAGACTCTTAATTACTTCACACACCTCTTTAGGGGAGGTATAGAAGGAATGTGGCACTATTTGTGGTTCCGACTGCTCCAGCGCATTTACTGCAGTTTCAATGCGCTGTTGTTCGGGGTTGTTTACCTGATTATTGACAAAATTAGATTGAAAGAGTTCGCCGAAGGCTTGTCCTTTGTCTTTGTCTGTGTTGAGTAAGTCAGGTCCTCGTTTCATTGTGGGAAGCAGCGAGTTCGATTTTTTGAACCTTCTCACCACTTTCCACAATGAATTGTCGTGTGGTTTTAGCTCAGATAGGGTGGTTTTCCATTTATCATTACGATGTTCTGATATCATTTTGTTGATGGTCTTTGCGAGATTGTACATTCTAACCCTATCTTCGCTTTGTCTAAATTGTTGCCATCTTTTTCGAATATTATTTTTATTATTTATCATGTCAGTAATTTCTATAGGCAATATGTCGTTGTGTTGTTTATGTGTTTTAAGTGTGGTTGTCGCGTCTCTAGCTTTTTGTATTGCGTGTATGATGTTGTTTGTTTCTAATTCTATTGCTTCCTTAGTAGGAATATTATTATTGATTTTTATTAATTTATCAAGTTCGTTTCTGTATAGTGCCCAATTTGTCGATTTGTAGTCGTAGTATTGCCTATATTGTCGGGGTATTTTTTGTGTAGTCCAGATTTCCAAGTACACTGGATCGTGATCTGAACTAAGGGTGGTTATCGTTTTCATGTTGCGTATATCTGGTATGTTTTTTGCAAGTGCTATATCCAGTGTACTCGGAGTATGTGTCGTCGACCTCCATTGAAATAGAGACTGGTTTCATATACCTCCTAAGATCCGTTACACGGGCCGCAGTACATTTGACAACGGTGCGCGTTCTGTATCAACATGCCACAGCATAATAAATAACCAGCAGTATTACTCCCGCCCCTTTCTAAAAATATAAATTTGACCTTGCTTATGTCACTTCGATTTAGAAGTCGGGGTCGGATTAGGAATATTTGCGAATTTTCAGCTATGTTGTGTCGGGAACGTATTAGGATGAATTTAGGAAATAAAACATTGTTTAATTGTTGACTTATTCGTTTGTTAAAGCATTTGTTTTTAATTGTCAGGTGTTTTTGTTTTGGTGAGGAATATAAAAAACACGTTTTTTAGATAACAAGTAGGTACATATTTTTTTTTCCTTTAAAAAATATTTATATTACAATAGTACAAGTACATACATTTTAAAATTTTATGTATGGCGCCATATAATTAACTTATTTTTATTAATATTATTAAAATTTTTATTTTTTAAAAGTATAATATAAACAGATTACAAATTTTTGGGAAAATGCGGGCACAAATGTGTGTACGAAATATCTTTGCAAATATTAATATACCGCTCACAAATTTTTGGCTCAGTTATAAACGTTATAAAATTGCTTTGAAATATTGTTTCAATGGTGCTTTTTATTTGTGAAAAATCACCATGTGGATTTCTAAGGTTGCCATATGGGTCACACTGGGCATTCTGGTAATAACCTTTAAAAAATATACAGGGTGGCTCACGCTCAACGGGACGGAGCTTTATGGGAAAACGACCAAAGATATAACAAATTCGTTTGGGAGGAATACGTAGGTTACAGAGGGCTACAATTTAAAATTTGTTAGACGTATACAGGATGTCCCACATAAGAGAAAATATACAAAGTAATATTATTTTTATTGGAACACCCTGTTTTTTATTTTAGAATTAAAAACTACATCAAAAATAATGTCAGTTAACTAAAGGTTCCCTATTACTATTATTATTAGTTTTCGATTTATTTGAATTTTTAAGGAAAAAAAGTCTCCCAGAAATTAATTGTTTACTCTTGTTTGAATAATTTTTAATGAACTAATTTTATGTGGGACATCCTGTATACATCTAAAAAATTTTAAATTGTAGCCGTCTGTAACCTACGTATTCCTCCCAAACGAATTTTTTATCTTTGGTCGTTTTCCCATAAAGCTCCGTCCCGTTGAGCGTGAGCCACCCTGTATATAAAGATGACTCTTTTATCTCTTCACGTGCCTTTGAATATTGGTTGCAAATATCGCATGGCATTATAATATTTAATATTTGCTAAATGTAATAAGACAAGTGAAGATTATCACAATAAACTATTTAGATAAGAACATAAATAGATGTAACCCTCGGGTAAACTATTTTAAATAGTTTTTGAGAATGACATCCGAAAATCCCAATTTGAAAATTTAATATTCGCAATAAACTAATTAGAGACATAAATAGATGCAAACGGAAAACTTTAGATCTTCATTGCTTTAAATATTTTTATGAATTACGACAGCTAACTTAGATCACCTTACTATTGAAAATTAATAAATTTATTATTTTCAATAAAAACCAATCATGTAAAATAACCCCCTTTTATTTCATCTCAAAGGTGCCGTGTAGAATTATTTTAACCTCGATGTCAAACAAATAATAAAAAAAATGTAATACGACCTAAGTTCAACCTTTACTTGGAATTTGGTACACTCAGAATATTTAAATATTGTATATTTTTCAAAACGTGTAGATTTGAAATTTATAAGTCACTTTCTTTGAAAAAACATGTCAAAACGAATTTGGACCAAAAATGGCGTCTAATTTAACTCTAAATCAACCCCGAAAAATCAATAATTACTTCATGTAATGTAATAAAGATGGTGCTCCGATCGATAATATTTTGACTAGTATTTGATTATTTCCGTTTATATTATGTGTGTTTACGGGGGATATACGAGATGATAATACTGCCTCTGATACTGTTTATATGATACAATTGGAAACGACCTTTTTTCATCGGCACTCTTTTTTCGCCGGTGACCTTTTGACAGGCGCCTATTTGTTATATGATGTATGATTATCGGTTATTTATCAACTAAAAGTATAGGAAATTAGTACATTGTGAATGATAATATCATTTTAATGCTATATATTTTTGAAACTAGTTCAAAAGTTGCATTTAACGATACTCAATGTTTCATTTTACCGTCAGTTTTAGTTTGACATATCCGTCATTTTATGTTTACAAAGCTCAGTTTCTATTCGAAAGTAAGAGAAACAGTCAAAATAAAATGCGAAAAACACTTTTTATCAATTTCGTTTATGTCAACTGAAAGCGACAATTGCTGAAGACGTAACAAATAAATTAGGTCGAGAAATAAAAAAATCTATACTATAAGTAACATACCATATATTATACCTGTTAAAATAAATCAAAAATAAGAGAACATATCGTTGACGTATATACTTTTCCATCTGTGTTTAGTGATTACCAATTGCAAATTACGTATGAACATGCTTCTGCGCAAAAAAAACCATTATTTCAAGTACTTGTATCATTAAAGTCCATTAAATTATAATTTTTATAAATTTGCTAATCTTTGCACTTTAAGTTTCATTATATGGGGTATCCAGACAAAAATGCACACCATGTATGATTAGCAGTGCAGTCCAGAAGAACAAGTAAAATTGTCGTATTTTCGAACAATTTTCAACACAAAGTATAATTTGAGTTTCACAACACCGCGAACTGACGTGTGTTCCACGTGCCTTGAATTGGCTGAAAGAATCAAACGTTGCGAAGATGAAGAAGAAAAGAAAAAGCTTTCAACAGACAAAAAAAATTCACAAACTGAGAGCAGATGCTTTTTTCAATCTACTTAAAGAAGCTAGAGATGATGGTAACCATATCTTTCGATTGCGAGAAGAACTTAGTTCTACCAAAGGTGCCAGACCAAACAGCCTATTATTCAAGGCAGTTGTACCTCTACAACTTTACGATTGTAGAAGGTACATCAAAATCCAAGCTTAATCCAGAAAATGTTTTTTCGTACTACTGGACCGAAAATGAGTTCGCAAAAAGTTCCAATGAGGTTTCATCAGCTGTATATGATCAGTTTGGCCCTCACCATACCACGGTTAGGCTTATGGCAGATGGATGTAGCGGCCAAAACAAGAATAGCACTCTTATAGGGATGTGCTCCAAATGGCTAGCAAATAATGCCCCGTTAAATATTAAGAATTTGGAAGTCATCTTTCCCGTAGTGGGGCATTCCTTTCTTCCAGCAGACAGGGTGTTTGGTCACATCGAAAAGAACATTAAAAAACTGGAAGTAATAACCAAACCTGACACCTACATTGAAATCTTTTCAAAAATTGCGACTCCCATTCGTTTAGGTACAGACTGTACTGTTTACGACTGGAAAAAAAGCGTTAAAGAGGTACTGAAACCCCCAGGATCATGGCGCTTCCAATTTAAAAATACGAAACGATTTTATCTGAAGAGATGCCAGTCTGGAAATATTTTAATAAGAGGTGAAGTCCATTATAGGAGCGACTTGCAAACCTTTAAGGGATTCACAAAAAAAGGAAAACCAATTGGCATGATTAAACCAGATCTAATCAACGCCGGCCTGCCTCAGGTCAACAGTCTGAAGTTAAATGACGTGAACAAATTGCTGACCAAACACTTTGGCAAAAAGTGGAGAGATCTAGATGAACTGATGTTTTATAATGATATCGTTCCCAGCGAGGAAATGTTGGAGAGCCACACAGAAAATCCTGAAGAGTCGGAGGAAACCCAAGACAGAGAAGCTAATCAACTTGTTGATGATGAACCCTCTTGCGAATTCATTGCAGAGATTCCATCTGTATTGGTTTAATTTTTGATATTATTTTCTACTATGTTGTTACCTAAAGAAAAATACAGTTTTAGTTTAGCACTCACTTCGTCTTTCATTGCCTTTTTTCTCGAGTCTATTTATACATTTCGGTATCAAAACCGGCAATGTCCTACCTCTAGGAACAAAACCGGCAATCTCCATATTTTTGTATTATATTTTGGAAAAACCTTGTCAGTTCTAAGTAACAGAACTATTAGTTATTGTTCAGAATCGAGTAAACTACCGTTTTCAATAATCTCCAACTATCTAGCATAAATAATAAGGCAGCAGTAGTTATTCGTAAATATCTCTAAACTATGAAAGTGGGATATTGCCGGTTTTGATACTAGGCCCCTCAAATATCCTCGTTTTAAGGGTATGAACAGTTCAATTGTTATTAATTTTTATTTCATATTTTTCAGGTGCAGAAAATCCAACTGAGACTGAGGGTGCTATTATTACTGTTATTTATTACATAATGTAATTAAGACTTTGTATCTTTTATATTAAAACAATAAATTGAATATTTTATTAAGGAACATTTTTTTCTAGGTTATAATTATAATAATTATGGAATACTACTACAAGTTTTATTAAAAATTACTACAATTTGTATGAATTTCTACTATTTATTGTGTAAAATTTTCGTATTTATTTTCATAAAACGCAATACATTTTTAATATAAATTCATACAATGAATAGCAAAAATTATAACAATTTGTAGAACAATTCTTATGAGGCATTTGGATCTTTTTACTAAATATTGTAGATAATAACTCTACAATACATTCTCCACAAATATTTGGAAATTTTTACTACAAATTGTCCCTGTCCCTATATGTACTATTTATTGTAGAGAAAAAATCTATAATTGTAGAAATTTGTTCTACAATTTTTTTTCCGTGTAAATCCAGTAGTCAAATTTAATATGGGTTGGTTTAAGTTTTTAAATAACCAGAGATGATGGTTTACGATGTTTTTTCCAATCGTAATATCAAAAAAAAAAAAAAAATCACATTTGGATCCAACTTATTGACACACACTGTATAAAGCAGGTTTGAGAACGTACAAAACTATATTTTTTTTAATTCTTGTCAACTAACAAAAGTGCTTGTGCCTTAAAATCTTCCCGATTTTGTCCATGGAGAAAGATTTTGTCACTCAATAAATATCTTTAAAACCATTGTAAACATACATAGAACGGCAACGTCGTATTATCATTGGTTATCATATACAGGTATATTTGAGCAACGGTTCGTATTGTACTTTGAAATAATTTGACATGCCGTTTGCATTTCTAATTGGTCAACCAATAATTTGACATAAGACGTTTACTTTTCTGATTGGCAACCATTAGTTGTCGCCCAAGTTTCGATGCATATGTTAACTCAGCCGTGCATGTCGCATTGGTGGTGAACACGATGTACTAAAATGACATGATAATTAACGCGTCAATTTTAAAAATTGTGTCAAAATTTGCAAATTGAAATCATGCTTTTTGTAATAATTATTAGACCGACAGCCGAGTTATGATAACACAATCATAGGGAACACTAGTAGAATTATGCAGACGCGGCAAGTCCAAGATAAGGCCCCACCAAGATCTAGCGGCAACAAAACTAGTTCGTTGCCGGCATTTTCTAGCTTTTACATTTTAACTTTTGTATCATTAAGACCTAAAATAAAGTTCCGCTTTTTGTAAAGTTGTTGATATTTTTTAAAAAACTAATTTTTAATAGCGAACCTAAAAGTGCCGTCATATTGTAGGATAGTTAATAAAAAATCATAGAGAATTCATTGAAAATAATTTGCTTAATCATCCCTGCAATAAAATTTTTCAAGTTTTTAATGATAATTTGAAATTATGATTAGTTATTATCGAATATGTGTATATTCAATTCATTCTTACAACATTTCTGTTTATAATTATAACTCAATTTCCTTGTAATTTTTCTTTATTAATCTAAAAAGCATAGCACGTTGTAAAATGACAAAAACGGCCGCCATTTTTAGTCCATTTCCAAGCCTTAAAAGATTTTTTTTTATATTCCCTATTTAGAAAACCAAAAATAAAGCCACTTTAGGGGGTAGCCCCAAAAAAATTTTGAGGCACTTTTTACTTTGACCCCTCCCATTTCATCTCTCACAAGCCGCCACTGGGGTACAGAGATATTCTATGAAATGGATGAGGTACCTCTCAACTTCGACCGAACGGAAAGCGGTAAAACACCCTTATCGAAAAATGTTTTAAGAAACATCTATATTTCTCAAAACTATCCAAACTCACTTACATCACTTTTCTTGTAACAGGCTCAAATGTGCTGCTTAGGAAAAAATGTTTCAAACATAACCCCAAATGTTAGTTCGTATCAACGTTATGTGGCCAATAGAAGACCGCTATTGGTTTCAAATATTATTTATTCTATAAAATTAAGTACATTGCTTTCTTAATCAAACCCATATCCGAAAACAAACACTCATAAAATTAATTTCCTTAAATGGTTCAGTACACACATATTTAAATTAAATATTTTTATTTAAAAATTAAAAACAGTAATAACATGTAAAATAATGAAATATTCCAATGACCATTTTGTAAAATAAATGACACCTCAGTTTGTATTTTAAATAAAATCATTCAAATAAAAAGTTCAAAATTTTAATTACTAATTATGAAAGTCTTGTTCAAACAAATTAACAAAACAGTATTTAAGTCATATTGTTCCTGTCGTGAAAATAATGACTAGTTTTTACGTTTAATATTATTTATCTTCTTTTACCATGTGCCAACATTGCTATACATAAATAGATATGATGGGAACAATGTTCAACTGGTAAAAAAATAAACAAAATCTAAAATACCATTTTTGTGCAAAGAAACTTTATTAAAAAAAAAAATTAATAAAAAATTTGCTATAACAACGTCCTACCATTAAATCTTACATAATAATGTTGGCATATGATTAAAAAAAAAAACATTCAATATATGCTATTCACATTTTTATCACAAAGTGAACAATTATTTTCATATCATCCATCTAAAACCAAAATCTATAAAACAACTTTCTATAGAGCATAATTACTAATAGTAGCCCAACAGGCCCCATAACAAGGCCTAGGGCTGTGAATCTCGTCACCTTTTACCTTCTAGGCTGTAAACATTGACGCAACAATCGGAGGTTCCAGTAGCCAAAGCCACTTTGTGAGGGTGATAATTCAGGCACGTGACGGGTCCAATTTTGTGACTCATGAAACCCTCGTAGACTCGTATTGTATTGAGTAGTTTTCCTTTCAATGTGTAAATGCTGATGAATTGATTCATCGATCCGCTGAAAAATATAGTTTAACGTTAATGATGACAGGGTACATTTTCACACAATAAATTATCAGGCACTGATAAAAGGTTCACATATGTAAAATAGGGTGTTGGTAATTTGGATCTCAGCAGTTCATATATAAAATATGTAAATTTAAAATCCCTTTATATAAAACTCAAACTCAAACAAATAATGATTGAGAGTGAACCGTGTTGTCATATCTCAATTTTACCTTACTAGTTTTTAGCAGAATCAAAATAGAGTAAGTAGTAGAGTTGTAAGTTGTGGCAAATTATAGATAATATACAATCATAGTACTAATAAAAGATATTAATTATAACAAAAATCAGTAATGAGTAATACTTATACATTTCTTGATCATTTAAAATTAATTATTTTATGGATTGTTCAGTATTTGTTACAACTAATGACATCGGTGTACGGAGCGATATTTGTGTCTTTGTCTGTTACGCGTAAAATCCATCACGTCGATGACGTTCTCAGTAGTGTATTTCTAACCACGAGCGTAACATCGGGTTTTGAATTATACGGTGTGAATTGTAAGTTTTACAGTTAAGTTAGTAAGTAATCGACGTGTTGTAAGAACAATTGGTGAAAATATTAGTGCTAATAAGTGTTTAAACATTAAATAATAATATTTCTACACCGTTCTAAAACTATGCAAAAAATGGAAGACATTGAAGGGCCTTCAACGTCGAAAAAAGTAAAACGGTCGAAGTCTCGGTCGCTAAGTGAAAAACAAATTGTACTTCGAGTATTTCACTGTCTTGAAAGAGATCATCAGCGACCAAAAGATAACTTAGTGCATATGTGCTGTAATTCTACGGATGTACCTCCGAATAACCAACCGGGCGTTCCAACATCATTAACTTCCACAATTACAAAAGATAAATTAGTTGATATGTGCTCTGATTATACGGGTGTACGAAATCAGTTTACAAAATACTAAGAGAAAACAAAATTCATGGGGAACTACAAACGCCAAAAACTAGTAGCGGAAGAAAAAAAATCACAGTTGATGAAGAAGCCAAAAACAGTATACGCCCAACTATTCACAGTTTCTTTTTCAGAAATGAGCTGCCCACTTTGCAAAAAGTTCTGGAGGCAGTTAGCGATCATGAATTGGTCCCACAAATGAGTAAAGAAACTTTGAGGAAAATTTTACACGAAATGAAATTTACGTACGGAAAAGTCGACAGGAAAAGCATTCTCATTGAACGTCAGGAAATAATAGTATGGAGAAGAAATTATCTCCGAAAAATTGAGGAATTTCGGAATATCAAAAAAAAAAAAAATGTACTACATGGATGAGACGTGGGTTAACCAAGGACATACGGTCAAAAAAGTATGGCAGGATGGTCATATAACAAGTGCACGACAAGCCTTTATTGAAGGCTTGTCAACTGGGTTAAAACAGCCGTCTGGAAAAGGTAGTCGTCTGATAGTTACGCATATAGGAAGCGACAGTGGATTTTTACCAAATGGTGAATTAATATTTAAATCCAAGAAAACAGGCGACTATCACGAAGAGATGAATGCGGAGGTGTTTGAAAAATGGTTTGAAGGCATCATTCAACTTGTGGAACCTGGGTCTGTCGTCGTCATGGACAATGCCCCATATCATAGTCGGTATTTAGAATCATTACCGAAACAATCATGGAAAAAACGAGCAATTCAAGAATGGTTAATTAATAAAAACATCCAATATAAAAAAGATAGTTTAAAGGCAGAACTACTTCAGTTAACAAAATTACACAGAGACAAATATAAAAAATTCGCAGTGGATGAAATGGCGTTAAGTCGTGGAATTACAGTATTAAGGTTACCACCGTACCACTGCGAATTAAACCCAATAGAATTAATCTGGGCGCAAGTAAAAGGATATGAGGCACGAGAAAACAGAACATTTAAATTGGTGGACGTGCAACGTTACCTACAAGAAGCCATTCAAAATGTTTCTGCAGAAGACTGGAAGATATGCATTCAGCATGTTTTAAAAGAAGAGCAAAATGTGGGACGTAGACAACCGTATTGAACACAATATTGAACCAATCATAATTAACTTTGATGATAGCGGTAGCAGCAGTGACGAATCTGAGGTTGAAGATTAGAAGAAAATTTGTACACAAAAAGAAGTCTATATATTTAGGTATAATTTTTATTTTTACCATTCACTATTACCATTTAGAAATTATTATATAAATTTGTATTTTTAATTCCTGTACACAGACATGAACAATGTCTCAGCAGGATACAAATGTTTATTTATTTAATTATTATTATTATTATTGTATCAATTTATACATTGTTACATAAATTTGAAATAAACATTATTATTATTATTATGTTTGGCAGTTAAGAAAACATAATCCTGTAGGTTATATCCAAACTAATTATCTTACTTAGGGATTTCCGAAATGATAGGTGCGTGTAAACTTTTATGATTTAAGTACCAATCAAATAGTAATTTAAGCTTTATAATGTCTTTTAATGTTGGCCGAACCCAATTAGGGTTTCTTGGGTAAGGCTGGCTAGTTTCGAAGAACTGCAGGTAAACCGGGAGAGAGAAAGAGATATATATATATATATATATATATATATATATATATATATATATATATATATATATATATATATATATATATATTGTTATGTTATCAAAACACCCTGTGTTATAAAATAATAATAAAACTAATAATAATAATAATATAGTAATAAATAAAAATAATGTAAACAATTTTTGATAACCCTGTATAACAAAATAATGTAAAAAGTCTTAAGTGAAGCAGACGATGAGAAGTAGATAAAAAAGATTGGCTGCTAGATAAAGGAGGTGGTTGAAAAGTCAATTTTGAAAGATAGAAAAATTTTGGGAATTTTAAGAAAAGTCAAAAAAAAAATTTTAAATAGTTGTAAATTAAAAGATATAGCGAGATTAAATAAACAAACTATAAAAATGTAAATGTAAGAGGTAATAAAATATGTGAGAGGAGAAACAGCAGAGAAAAGAATACATACAAGAAAGGTGATAGGCGGCAAGAATAACCAGGACAGAATAGCGATACCCCCAGACTGCGAGAAGAATAGTGATACCCCAGACCGGAAGAAAACGGTATTTATAAACATTTTATTTTGTTAATGATTGAACTTCGATATAAATAGACATTCATAACTAGTTGTTTTTTAAAATTTAAAATTGTTATCATAATTATAGTTAATTTTAGTAATTCCTTATAAATCACCCAAATTATATAATAATTGGTGATTTTTTTTTTGTTTATATAATTTGTCTTGGACATTTATAATTTAGTTAGGTTAGTAGGGTAGACAATAGTTATGTTCATATAGTCCAGGTATTGGAATACCGGACATTTGTTCAATGCGCCCATATTGATTTTTTTGTTAGAATTAAATAATTCAATTTTGGAAAAGTTTGTTTATTTAAATCTTTAATTGTTAGGTATACAAGTATCAAATTTATCTAGGATCATCTTATATAAATAAACTAAATAAACTAAATAAACTAAATAAAATAAATAAACTAAATAAAATAAATAAACTAAATAAAATAAATAAACTAAATTAAATAATTAAATAAACTAAATAAACTAAATAAACTAAATAAACTAAATTAAATAAACTAAATAAATTAAGTTTATAAAGTATTTTATTTCTGGAACCGACACCACTGAGACAAAGAGAATCTGCTCTGTATATAAAAAAAAATTATATTAAAAAGCTAGCCGAGGTAAGATAAGTTTATGAAATTTTTTGTAACTTGTGAGGTTATGAAGTGTCAGTGTGTAAATCATAACAAAATATATATATATATATATATATATATATATATATATATATATATATATATATATATATATATATATATATATATATATATATATAGAGGTATGCTTTATTGTCATTGAAAAATTACAAAAATTTTATAGACAAAGCGAAGTAAATTAAAAACTAAATATAATATAAAAAGATTAAAAAATATAAAAATTTAAAAATAACTAAACAAAACAAAATAAAAATATCAATTGCATTGGATATCCAATATCCGTCATTATGATTTTAATTTAAAATTTAAGTAATACTTCTGTATGTGTAACCCAAGAAGAAACTTAAGAGACAGTTCCTTACTGACTTCGGCCGCGACATAATATATAAATATACGTTAATTTGTGAAATAAAGTTAAATTCATTATTAAAATAGTAAAATTGATAATATTGTTTCTGTCACCAAACCAACCCCTGATTAGGTATCTTTCTTATTTTTAATTTGAAATATATATTGTGATTTTTATTAATATTCTTAATTTATTTGGTTCCTACCACAATTATTACTCCGTTTTCATAAAGCCCCACTAATGACTACAACGATTAGGTAAATTACGATATTGCAAAGTTTTCATGAAATAAATAAAAGAAATTGTATATTTTAAATAATTGTACCCTCTCAAAAATAATAAGCACGCCTCCGATTTGGTCGTATTTCTACCTGCTTTCACTCTCAATCATTATTTGTTTGAGTTTAGATAGGTAAATTCGATCTCAACATCTCTTGACTACATGAACCTTTCTGTTTAGGTTGATACCTGCTGTAGGAAATCATTAGGAATAAGTATTACAAATCCATTTATTGACTATTTTAATTTGTTTATCCAAGAAGTTACCGGTACCGGATTTACAATATGCTTTCAGGTAAGACAGAAATAACCGGACCGAATTTACATGTTATTTTTGACCGTACATTTTTTCGGGGCCCAAGAACCCGTGAAATGTTAATTTTTTAGCTTATCCATATCCATTTTATAATATTTATGATATACACACTTAAATACTTAAAGCTGATTAACTAGTTTGCTAGATTATGGAGATCATAATCTAGCGACTTCTTTTAGAAAATAGAAAAAGTCAAGATTCTCTATTTCTCTTAAGAATTTATAAATGCGAATTTCTTTTAAAAAAAGCTTCTTGATCATTCTGGTACAACCTTTATTATTTTATCTTTTCATTTGAAAACGCATTATTAATCACTAAGAGACTTATAGTAGATTCGTGATCGAGTCGGAGTAATAAATCTGTCAGACCAGGAAATTTCAGGTGTGGGTGCCTATAATGTCTGAAAAATCAGCAACCTTAGAGGATATTTTAAGTGAAATAGTTAAAACTAGAGAAGATCTTAATACTCAGATAGTTCAAGTTAGGTCCGATATTAAGAGCAGCTTAGAAGCGAGTGAAGCGCGAATATTATTTAAAACTGAAAACCTAAAAGAGCGTATCAAAGAACTCGAAAAAGAAAATTTAGGATTACGAGATCAAGTGGAGGTACTCGAAAGAAATCAAAAGAAAAATACCATTCTGATATTTGGCTTAAATAAACCCGTGGAAGAGCGATCCATTAGTCTATTCTGTGACGAGATAGGGAATTTGCTTGATATACAAATTTCAGAAGCGGATATAAAAGATTTCTACACATTAGGAAAATTACCTGAGAGCCCCCTTAAAGTAGAATTATTGACAAACCATAAAAAAAGATTAATTTTACAAAATACGAAAAAACTTAAGAACACCGGATGGATTATCGCGAATGATTTAACTGAATTACAAAGAAACAATATTAAATATCTTCGTGAGCGAATGAACTGTTATAGAGAAACTAATTCAGAAAAGTGCTATATCAGGGGCGAGAAACTTTTTATTGGAAATAAAGGATATTCTGTTGATGAGTTGGAGGATTTCGAAACTACAGCAAATACAACTTCTCATAGTGCGCCAGCGACCCCCACTCCTGAAAACCTTCCTGATGCTAGCGTCACACGAGAATTGGATAAAGTTCAAGAAAACGATTCATATAAAAATCCAAACTTAGCACAAGGACCTGGATCTAAAAATAATAAAAAAATCCAACAATTACCCAAAACGAATCTAAAAGTTTTGTCAAACATTAAAGGATCACCTACAACCAAAAATACTACATCCAAACCAGTCGATATCAGGGAGAAACTAAGAAACAGAAACGGATCTACCAACAAGTAAATCTTAATTCTTTTAATTATTTTCGCACATACCTTCCGTACTATTAAAATTCTCTTTTAAATTTTATTTCTTACTTGCTATCTTATCGTGTTAATTGTATGTATTTTTAGTAAAAGAACATTTTAAAATACTATTATTATTGTATATATTTGAAAGGTAAAATTTTATTGAAATTGTTCTTCTATCGAAATTAATAAAATTTTATATAGGTACCTATACTGTTTTAACCATTTTAAATCTTTTCAATTTTTATTTTCAATTATAAATAAATTTTTTAATAACACATTATATTATGGATCCCTTTATGAGGGACTATAACTATACGAAATTTCCAACTACTGTATTACGAATTGCTGAAGACTTTAATAATAAGGATCACAATAGAACGGGTTTTAGCGTTTTACATCAAAATATAAGAAGTTTAAATTGTAATATGGATCATTTTGAAGCATACCTACAATTATTTAAACAATCTTTCGATATTTTGATTTTAACTGAAACTTGGAACAAATTTGATACAGTGAAACCTGAGTAAGCCGGAACCTGTGTATGACGGAAATTTTGGCGCGATTACCTACATATTGTAATGTAAAAATTGCTTATAAGCCGGAACCCTGTCTAACGCGAACACGGAATTTCCCTAATCTGTTAAGCCGGAACCTACTTATGTTATTGCTTTGCAGGTATAAAAGAATTTATAGATGTTTACATAATTAGTGTATGATTTCGGAAAGCCCCATAATAAGGGCGAACTATTATCAATACTTAGAACCATTATCACAGAAATTTAGGTACAAAAGCAGTAAATACACAAACCAGTATTGTGTAGGTACGGCAGTTTGAGTTTATCCGTGAAAGTGCAAACATTTCAAAATGGCAAACCGAAAAACGAATACATTATCGCTAAAATCTAAAATGGACTTAATTAAATGTAGTGACCAAAAAAAACTTACTCCAAAGCAATTGGTTATTCAATTTAAGTGCGGAAAAACGCAAGTGTATGAAATTTTGAAAAACAAGGAAAAAATTAAAGAAGAGTGGATACGTGGTAGTAATGGCGATATTAAGAGAAAGCCAAAGGAATCACATCACGACGACGTAAATTCAACAGTTTTGGAATGGTTTATGGATGCAAGGTCTCGCAATCTTCCTGTATCTGGAACAATTATTCAAGAAAAAGCAAGAGAAATTGCAAACCATTTTGGAAAAGTAGATTTTAAAGCTTCGAATGGATGGCTGGAAAGTTTTCGAACACGACATAACATAATATTTAATCAGATCTGCGGTGAAGCTAAGGACGTCGACATGGAATCTGTGACTAAATGGACATCGCACATTACAGATTTAATTAAAGGATATACCCTAAAAGACATTGCTAATTGTGACGAAAGTGGCCTTTTTTATAGAGCGCTGCCGGACAAGACAATGTGCTTTAAAGGTGAAAAATGTCAAGGAGGCAAACATTCTAAAGAAAGGTTAACCGTTTTGTTTTGCGCCTTTGCTGACGGAAAAATAGAAAAACCTCTAGTTATTGGAAAATCCCTCAGACCGCGATGTTTTAACAATACCAATGTGCCTCAGCTACCAGTTTATTGGCGAGCAAATAAAAAAGCATGGATGACATCAGTTCTTATGGAACAGTGGCTAAAAATTTTAAATCAAAAAATGAAATTTGAAAATCGACACATCCTTCTATTTTTGGATAATGCAACGTGTCACCCCAAAATAATACTATCCAATATAAAATTGTGTTTTCTACCACCAAACACCACAAGTCAAACACAGCCTCTCGATCATGGAGTTATACAAAACTTCAAAATGCATTACAGAAAACAAGTGCTGCGGTCAATTATTGCGATTATGAGATTCTCTCAATCAGCAGGAGATTTGGCTAAAAAAATATCAGTTTTGGATGCTATCAGATGGATTGATTATTCAGTAAAAAATATTAAACCTGATTGTGTTAAAAAATGTTTTGCGGCATGTGGAATCAAGCAAGATGGAGACGTTGACCTAATCGAAAATGTTGACGAAATTGACAAAAGTACAATAGAAGTCGAAGAGTTAATTACTGAAATTAATCCCGGTTGTAATGTTCATGATTACATCACATTAGATGAAGCCGTTACAACAAATGCTGGATTTCAGTCCATAGAAGAACTGGTGTTAGAAAAAACTGCCGTGGAAACTACTGTGGCAGACGATAATGATGGGATTGGAATTGGTAAGCGATTTTTCTAATTCTCTAAAAAAATAAACAACTTTTTATTTATTCTTTCCATCTTAATTGGGCATTTGGCCAAGTAGAAATAAAGTTAAAACACATAATAAAAATAAGATAGGAAGATTTCAGTTACCATCACAAAAATAACAGATAGAAAAAATTATTTTCCCATTAGCTTTTCAAAACGATCTGTTCTTAAATTATTATTTTTATCTACAGGAACAGAAGTTGAAGAATCCGATCGGATAAAAAATTTTTCTGAAGCTTTGAGGAGTGTTGCAGCGTTAGAGGATTTTTCCCAAAGAATAGAGAGCGAACCGATGAGAAAGAAGATTTTAGAATTAAGGACATTCATGGAATCATCTTACGTATTACAAAAGAATAAAAAACAACTTACATTGATAGAAATGTGGAATAAATAATAATTTATATTGTTTCTAATAATAAATAAAAATATGTAGGTACATAGTAATAATAACAACTATATATTAAATGTACGTATATTAGATTTTTTTTAATAAAATCATCACTTTTTTAAATCTACTATGTGCAATTTTTTATCTACCCTGTGTAACGCGGAATCCTGTATATGCCGGAAAATCGGTGCACGACCGTGCGGTTCCGTTTTACACAGGTTTCACTGTATAAACTTGTATGCTAAAGAAGGTTACAATATGATTTACAATAATGCTGATTTTAATAAATCGGATGGCACTATTGTCTATTTAAAAGAATCTATTATGTACAATTTTGAAATAAAACAAATTGATCAGAGTACGGTAATAGTTATTGAAGTTATCAATGATAAGTATAAAATGCTAATTTTATGCATTTATAGATCTCCATCCACAAATGAAGAAAATTTTGTTAGGGAACTGTACGACTTTTTAGAAACATCAAACGATAATTACGACTTAAATATCATTATAGGCGATATAAACATTAATATTTTTTCACAAGACAGAGTAACAACGGAATACTTAAATATGTTGAGTGAATATGGTTTTACTTCAACGATAAATAAATATACAAGGGTGCCATCCAAAACATGTATAGATCATGCATTTGTAAAGGTCAAAAATCGAAATTTAGAAGAAATCTGTGAAGCTTACGTTTTAGACAGTAATATCAATGACCATCGCAGTTGTATACTAAAGTTTTTGATGCCATTAACTTCAAACACGGAAACAAAAAATGATAATTATAGAGATGTGATTAATTACAAAAATTTTAAAAATAATTTAATACATTTTAATTGGGCCGCATTGTATTGTATAACTGAAGTTCAACAAGCACGGGATTATTTTCTTACTCATATAACAGATCTCCTAAAAACACATACAACTCGATTAAAGATAAACAAAAAAACAAATAAGAAAAAAAATTGGATTACTTCGGGAATAATAACTTCAATCCTACATAGAGATAAACTCTACAAAACCTATCAAAAAAATAAAGATGAACAATCAAAACAAACATTTATTAATTATAGAAATAAATTAGGTACAATAATTAAAAAATCAAAAATAGAATTTCACAAAAAAAAATGATAAAAGATAATAAAGATAATCCCAGTAATTTATGGAAAACTATAAACAAAATATGTGGCAAAAACCCCAAAAAACAAGAATTTAAAGCGTTATATAATCAAAATAATGAAAAAACCAGTGATAAATCTGAAATAGCAGAAATATTTAATACGTTTTTTTCCAATGTAGGAATTAATTTAGCTAGTCAAATAATCTTGCCAAATACGCTTCGTCCAATGAGATTTGTATGTTCAAATTCAATATTCTTGAATCCTTCAAATGAAAAGGAAATATTAGAAATAATTAAAAAATTAAAAAATAAAAAAGCACCAGGTATTGACGACCTAACCGCAGAAACAATTAAACAAATTGATTCGAAAATAGTATCCCCGCTAACTTACTTAATTAACCTATCTATCGAAAAAGGCATTTGTCCAAATCAATTTAAAATTGCAACAATTAAACCGTTACATAAAAACGGTGACAAATGCACACCATCAAATTATAGACCCATATCGATAACTACGACCTTTACAAAAATATTTGAAAAAATAATTAAGTCACGATTAGAATCATTTTTTGATAAGAACAATACAATTTCACCGAAACAATTTGGATTTCAAAAAAGTAAATCTACGGAGGATGCTATTGCCGAACTAACGAAAGAAATGTATTTAGCTCTGGATAAAAGTAAACCATCTCTGGCAGTGTTTCTGGATCTTGCAAAGGCTTTCGACACTGTTGATCACCAACAGTTATTGGAAGCCCTGCAAGATGCAGGAATAAGAGGCAATGCTTACAATTTGTTTAAAAGTTATTTGTTTAATAGACAACAAAGTGTAAGAATAGATAATACGAATCACAGCTTATTCATTACCAGCTGGTCATCTCATCGGCGGCACCTTTGTACTTTGAAAGTCAGCAGTCGGTAGGTCGGTATTCGCGCGCTGTAGAGAGTGGGATAGCGAGCCACCATACTAGCAACGATTCGCGTATCAGGCCCGTATTAAGTTGTTTTAACAAGAATCGGATTACAGAAACGATAAAAATTATAAATGTATATTACAAAATATTTATTAAAAACGACTTGCACATTAGCTTACATTACTAATAAGAAAATAATTACTGATTTTTCTGACTTTAAAATTCCTATTGGCATATTTTGGCGTATAATAAGTTCTGACTTTTGCATATAATTTCAGCAAGTACGTATGCGGAAAATGTGTACAGGGGTAAATAAATGTGACGGTTTTAAAAATATTAACAATTCTGTGGACGGCGCTTAAAAGGTCATAAGTCGTTTTTTACGTAAATGGAGTTTTTAGTCAAGATACGTTTAGAAGAGTATATTTTAGGCAGTTAAAAGGATCTAGGTCTATATACGTTGTGAAGTAATAAAAATAAGGTACAAAAAAACATTTATAATAATACAAGGATAACCGCGAAAGACAAAACGTCATAATTAAATATTAACAGTCAAATTTTGTAACAGAAAACAGTTAAAACAAAATATTTTTACAGCACCAAATGTCCTAAAAAGATCGTCGATTTGGATTCTAAAAATCCTAATTCATATGTCCCGAAATTTTCAAGCGCTATTCTCTAAAAATGTGTAATACCGACCACAGAATTGTGGAAACTAAATTATAACAGTCAATTTCTCAAAATTCTTTTGGAACAGTATTTTTAATGCTGTTATAAAATTTATAAAATTTGTATGTGGCATATAAAGACTACCGTACTGATCCAAATCTGAGTGCCTGTATGCTGTATAAAAAGAAAATGATGTTTCATCCACTTTGGTACTATTTGCATTTGTATATATTGCACGCACGTGTCACAAGTATGCCGCACCAAACATTTTTTTATTAAATAACTGCAAACATATTTGACAAATTTTTTTTCTAAAATATCTGATTTTCTATAATCAGTATCTACGATTACAGTTTTAGTAGGTACTTCAGGTTCACACCGGTCTTCCACATTCTGTGGCATATCTGTCATCTTCAGTAAAACACGACTAGTATCGTCCTCGCAGTTTTCTGTACCTATATGTAAGAGATCTAAAGAAAGTAATTTTCTGAACGCCCGTATAAACTGTGTTGGGGTTGGATTTACATTATTTCCACACTGTTGGTGAACAGAACCCAAACAAATTTCAAGACAATGTGTTCTTTGAGTTAATAAAAATTTTATGTCAGAATGCTGTAAATTTTCCCATAAATGCAAAATACCGTTAATAGTTATTTTCCAATCCAATATGCACTTAATTGTTTTTGTAACATTTACTCCATCTGCGTTAAATACTTCCATATTATTGAAAAAAGTTAAGCACTCCTTCCAAAAGTCTGTTTTGTTCTCTGTTGCCTACATACACTTCCTGATATTGTGTAGCTGCTGGACCACCAGATGTATTTAAAATTTCGAACAAATTGTTCATTCTTAAAATCAAGTCCGCTGTAGTAGTAGCTGCTGATGAAAGTGCGTCGAACCTAATGTATAAATACATACTGTGAGCTACAGAAGCACTAAAAACTTGAGCTGCTAATTTGACCTTCATTTTCTCAAAATTGTTGGGGAAAATGTGTGAGTCAGTCAATTTTGGAACCCCTCGAATATTGTATGACTTATCATGCGAATAAAATTGTTTCACATATTCCCAAGAGGCTACTGAATCATTAATCTTAAAATTGTGTTTTATCAGGTTATTTCTAAGTGCTTTTAACAAATGAGGGATATCAACGAGAAATACAATTTTGTCATTCCCAAACATGAAATACGGATGTTCTGGTGAAACATCCAGTAATTTTGCCAACTGCAAATTATTTGAGCCCATGTCACATACAACGCCTACTACTTGGAGCCCTATATTAGTAACTTCTTGTATGACGTTTAAAATTAGTTGCTTTAATTGCAATCCAGGACACGTAGAATTAACTAGATAATAGGCAAGTGGTTGTTTCCAATTTGTACATATACCTCTAGTCATGACTACTGTGGCAGCTAGTGCTGGTTTAAAAGATCTGTATTCACCTCCCATGTCTTCAAGATCATATACCCTATCTGAATTTATATTATAAAACAAATTAGCTTTACAGTTCGTTTCATCCACAAAAGTAAAACAAAGTTTATCTAATAACTCAAAACGTTTTTGGCTTTATCCTTTAAAATTTTAAATAGTACACTATTTATACCAACAGAAAAATTAATTTCACTGATAAACTTTTGTAAGGTGCCAATTCCAGGCAGACAAAAGTTATTTGACAGTTGCTGTTTTTTATATAATTTCGGACTTAGAAAATAGAGCGACGAACAATATTGCTTAAATTCACTAGTGAATCGTCTACCTTTCGGTTTCTTGACCATTTCTCGTACTTGTATATTTATAAAACCTGCTATATCTTTAGCGCCGCACAACGATTAAAAATACGCATTATCGCATGTTACCTCGAAAATAAACTTTTTACACACAACACGATAAAATACACTAAGTTCGCTCCTGTACTCCTGTTCTCTACACACCACTTTCTAGCGGCAAGTGAAGCTCAGACAGCTGGTAATGACTCCGCCCATATGCGCAGCCGTCCCAACTCCAACGTTCCGTTTTATGGCGAGATGACCAGCTGGTAGTGAATAAGCTGTGATACGAATAGCACTTACCAACAAATAAAATGCGGTGTACCACAAGGTACAGTACTTGGTCCTATTTTATTTAATTTATATATCAATAACTTACTATTAATAAATCATCAGGGTCGGATAATTAGTTTTGCTGATGACACGGTTATTTTCTATTCTGCTGATAGTTGGGAAGAATTAAAAGTAATTGTTGAAAATGATTTAAAATACATATTCGACTGGTTTAATCATAAACTCTTAACAATTAATTTCTCTAAAACATTCTTTTTACCAATAGTTAGCTATGAAAATAATTTACCGGAATATAACAACTTAGTAATCATCAGCAATAATCAGGTGCCTTTAACTATAAGTTCATCAAATAAAACGAAATATTTAGGAATAATTATTGATAGTCATTTGCGTTGGAATCATAATATAAATAACATTGTAAATATACTAAGAACCCTATTATTTAAGTTTAAATATCTTTCCAAAATACTAGAATTACCTTACCTAAAAATGTTGTACTACGCTTTAGTTCATTCTAGAATAACGTATGGAATATTAGGATGGGGTGGAGCCTCAAATGTGTATATGGACAAAGTCGAAGTAATACAAAAATATTTTTTAAAAATTATATTAAAAAAAGAACGCACATACGCATCTGACCAATTATATAAAGAAGCAGAAATACTTGATCCTAAACAAAACTTTTTCTTTAAAATAGCAAACTATTATTTTAAAAATCAGAGTCTTCTTAAAAATGTAACACATAAATATGAAACAAGATCCAAGGCAATGAATAAATTAGAAGAATCAGCAGCCCGTAAAACAGTAGGACAAAAAAGCCATTTGTTTTTAGCACCCAAGGTTTTAAATTCACTACCCATAAAAATTAAAAATTCTCTGTCGATATCTCAGTTTAAGACAAGACTAAAAAAACATATACTCTCCATGAATAGAATAAAAATAATCGAATTAACGTATTAACCAGTAACTAAAAATCAACTATAAAGTAGGTACCTACAAATAAAAAATTAATTTTTTTCTAAAGTATATTTTTTTATTTTTTTGTAATAACAATAAAAATAATTTTTATTATTCATTATTATCATCAATATTATTATTATTAAATATAATTTTTAAGGTTATTATTATTATTATTTTATTATTGTTATTATCATCAATATTATTATTAAATATTGTTGCTGTCATTATGATTGTTATTATTATTGTATTTTTTATTAACATTATTCTCGATAATTTAATGGGCCATGTTCACATGTGAGATATGCTGTTTTATAAACTATATTGTAATAGTTAGTCGCTATACAAGTTATTCTAAATAATCAGTTCGTTAAAAAAGCTAAAAGTTTTTAAATTAAGCCCAATTGAAATTTAAAATTTGAAATTATACGTCATCGGGAATAGACCAATCAGCATGTGTCGAAGTTTTTTTTGTTTTACAAAAACCAAGCCAACGAACAAACCTACATACAGAATGTCGAAGTGAACGCACATCTAAGTGACATTAAAAATTGACAGCACCTAACAACTAACCTTAGTTTTTTGTTTTGGTTTAATTTTATTATTAATCTGAATTTATCTGGGTAAATTATCCTGTGGGATATAGGATATATAAAGGAAGAATAATATGAATTTATCAGCTGTATTTATAAAAGTTGA
Organism: Psylliodes chrysocephalus; assembly: GCA_927349885.1. Classification (NCBI taxonomy): domain Eukaryota; kingdom Metazoa; phylum Arthropoda; class Insecta; order Coleoptera; family Chrysomelidae; genus Psylliodes; species Psylliodes chrysocephalus. The sequence continues at coordinate 381,052 of OV651816.1, read as the reverse complement.
ATCAAGTATTTTTCCCATTGTAAACGAAAATATGATTACCGAGATGATTACTGCATTTTTTAACAATACTCAGTTTCCAAAAGATAGAAAGGTAAAACTTTATTTATAAATTGTTTTAATGGTAGGTAGTTACAGTTTATATGAAGCAGTACACTTTATAGTAAAACATATTTATCTCAGGTTTTATTTTTAGATCTGCCAAGCAAGAATATGGATATATTTACTTTTTCCATAAGAGAGAAGGAGACAAATTACACCTAAACATAAAGTACAGCAAAAACCTTATGATGTGGCTGTTTTTTAGTGCACAATGCTTAGGATATGTTGAATCTCAAGGTTTGTAATATTTATTATGCTTTTTTGTTTTTATATCACATATAATAAACAGTGTATAAGGCCCTTTATTCTTATAAATATTTTTTTTCTAATTTTGACATAAAGAGACATTTTTTGTAATCGCAGCAAGTGTTAAAATAATCTAGAAATAGATTTTGTTAGTGAACCTAGTAATAATTATGATACCAAAGAATGCTGCAGAGCACCTATGAAATTTTGAGTTAAAACATGCCATATTTTTAGGCTATTTTTATACCCTTATCAAAAATTTTATGCTCCTCGTTTTATGCAAAACTTAAAATGCTCTGATAGCTTCGAACGAAGTCAGCAAAGCACCTCTGTTTTATAAAGTTTTTTCTGTAAAAACAGCAACACCATATATTTATGCACTTGAAATATTATATTTTTAAAAAATACATGGTGCTTGCTAACCTTCGAAAGAAGCCAGCAGAGCAATTCGGTTTTTTAAAGCTTTTTTCTAAAAACCACACCCCATTTTTAGACTCTTGAAATATTGTAAAACTTTACTAAAAAAATTGCTATTTTGTTGGAACAAAGTCAGCAGGACACTTGTTTTTTAATTTTTTTTTTATATATATAAAAACAACTACTTATGACACATGTTTAGGCTGTTTTAAAATACTAAAAATGTAAGTACATTTGTTTTCAGAAAAAAACTTTGAAGTCAGCAAGGAATTGCGAATTTTTTTTAAAATGCCAAATTTCGAATATAATATAATATTGTAGGAGCCAAAAAACGTGGTGTGATTTAAAAAAAAACTGGGGTGCTCTGCTGGATTCGTTTGAAGCTAACAGAGCATCCCGTAATTTTTTATTTTATAATACTCAATAGCCTAAAATGAGACATAGCTGTTTAAACAAAAAATTGTATTTTTAAAAATAGCAATTTTTTTCGAAAAGCTCTTATATTTCAAAAATGTGGTGAGATTGTTTTTTTTTTAAGTTTTGAAAATCCGAGGTTCTTTACTGGATTCGTTCAGAGCTAGTAAAGCTCTGCTCGTCTTGTTACATAAAATAAAGGCATTTTGTAGCTGGTTATATAGTTATTTTGTAACTGCATATCTAACCCTTTTATTTTTTTCAGTTGGTTGTAAATATGTGGCTTCATAGAAGAAGTGAGGAACCATCTGTAACATCTATTCAGTGTTATTGGAAAGGCTCTAATTTATCAAAATGCGTAAATATTGATGTACACTTGGCTAGATTGTTAAAGAAACCTCTTCATCCACTACAGGAAAATAAATCAGTACTTTTATGTTCTTAGGATTTGTATATATATTTTTTATTTGTAAATAAATTGTTTTTTACTTCATTTTTCTCATTTTTTATTAAAAGATTAATAAATAAAATTTTCACAGATTTTTATATTTTTGTTTGTAAACAATAATTGAAGAGTTTTTATTAAAAATCACCAATGTTAATTATAATAATTTAAGTCAATATTATTCTTTCTCCTTTTTTAAAGCTACTATCAATAAAGGTATTACTTTAGCTTGACCTATGATCAATTTTTAAATTTTGTGATATATTTGGTTCAACAGAAAAAAAATTATAACCCTTTGACATTGGTTGTTTTTACTTAGATTTTCATAAAAAATAAACGGAACTGCAAACATGTTTTACTATCGTAATAACGAATAGCAACATTAATTTTTTTTTTCACATTTATCACTGTTGTCATTTTCATAAAGGATTGATAAGAAGGCACACTTTCTGGTTTTTTGAAAAAGGTAGCAAGAATTGTGATATTTTTAAATTTATCACCAGTGATACCACATGTAGTTCCCGATTTATTGGAATATATAGACTTTGCTACCACATTCAACTGAACTTGGTTGTTTTTAATATTTATCACTGTGACATAGGCGTTTTTGTCAAAATGTTTCATTTTAAACTGCTGTAAATAGGTGCCTTTGTTTTGGTAGTTTTAGTCCCAAAAAAATCTATGCATATACAGGTACTCATTCCTCTTTGATTTGTTCGAAAAGTTAAAATTTTATAAAAAATTACATTGGCTGTTTAAAAACTCATTATAATCCCTGAAATGTGATAATTAGGTAAATTAAATTAAAAAAACAAACAAAACAAATTTATTAAATTAATATTTACTCTTACAAAATAGGTTCTTGTAAGTTAACAAGCAATTATGCAGATATTACTAAGTAAATGTACTTGCTTAAAATTCACACACGAATGTGGTTTTAACTTGTTAAATTAACTAACCCTTATAACTCTTTCCACATGTATTCTTAGAGATGCTATTCTTTTACTTAATTGTACATCTTCTGGAGAACTTTTTCATTCTGTGATACACTAGGTGTGGCTTTACTAAAGTAGCTAAATATTCTGAAACCCCTATCTGCCATTATATGGGATCCAGGAACCAGTTTGTTTAAATACCCACATTTTTCTATTATTTCTTTATCACTATTCTTCCACAAAATGATGAATAAATTCAGTATCTTCAAAACTTTTAGGAGATTCTGCATTTTCTTCCAGAAGGGTTTTTAGGATATACACCTAAGAATTTATAGTAGCCTCATTTTCAATTTCCTGAAGGGGACAATTAACAGAAATTGCTGCTACATCTTGATAATCCGGTGTATTTTTATTAAAAAGTTTACGAGAAACATCGCTAGTAGAAGGTTGATTTTCTTCTTTCCAAATTTCTAGGAACACTAATAAATATTTTTGAAGATGAATGTGAATCATTATCACATTCTGGAACAAAACACTTTTTCGTAGTCATATTTATAAAAAGTACAAAATTAAACACTCAAATTCCAAATAAATTCTTGATCGAGACACTATGATGACAGATGCCATACACAGTGCTGCCATTTTGCCATTTTCTGAATTATTAAGTGACTTTTAAAACAATGAAACTTTAAATATGGTAAAAGTTTAAACAGAAATAATACTTTCAAAAATCATTTGATATTATATATTTAAAAGATATTTGTTTAACGATGTTTTAGAAGTCTAAAAGTAAGAAGGAGTACACAAACGAACGTACATCACTTCTCGTAAACCTTCTAGCCGGCAACGTTGTGCGCTAGCTCCTATTGGTCTATTCCCGGTGACGTCATAAATTTTAAAAAAATTCATAACTCCGGCAAATGAATAGATAAAAAAAATGTAGTTTTATTTTTAACTCTACTATTCATAAAAAAAATTTCAAAATTTTTGAACATGCCCCATTATAAAATTATACTTTATAGTATCTTAACCACGGACAGTCTCTGACTTTGTGGACATTTACTGTTTGTTTGTATTTTATATGTATTTTTTCTTGATTATGTGTGTACATTTTTACAAATAAACAAATTATTATTATTATTATTATTATATTTTTATTTACAGAGTTCATAAAATCATCATTTAAAAATATATTGTTTTGAAAATGTGTTATTGAGTATTTTTTTCGGTATGTAGGTACTTTACAAAATGTTATTTGCAATTGTTATGTAAATGGTAGAGTTATCTATACGTCTGAAATAAATTGTAAATACTGTGTTTTTAAATAAATAAACTTTAAATAAATGAGACTTTCGTCACATAAACATAAGCTTATGCCTTGAAGTAAAAATGTAGGGCAATTATTTTTTTTTAAATATTCAAAGGCTGAAAATTGGTTTTAAAACACATTTTTGATAAACCGATTCAAATTAGCCAGGCAATATGGCCGCTCGCAAACGACCAGCTTTGAGCAATCTATATATTTATATATGTATCATTGACCCTGTTAATGACAACATGGCAACGGGGTTGCCATATCTAAACTGTCAGTCCCCACTGGTAGCCATTTGGACAGGTCGTTGGAATGGCTAATTGCAAATATGACTATAATTTTTAGTTAAGATTGATTGAAATAGTTGATAGAATTTTTAGAATATATTATTTTTAAAAACTTACCATGCATATGTATTAGCAGTTCTATGAATAGACATACATGACATTCCATAATTAGGAACAGCTTGAGTTGTGTGAATAGAATCATTTTTCCTAATATCATATATTCTTACATCACCAGAAGAACTAAAAATAACATTATTATTTTATTATTAATTATTATCGACCCTTGAAAAATATAAATCTTTAAGTTTTGTTTTTAAATAAACTAATAATTGCAAATTTAATTATTGAAATTAATATATTGAAACCCTCTATTACATTTGACTCTAATCAATACAATAAACTTACCTTCCACTAATAACTATGTTCTCTCGTAGTTGTACAGTTAATACACTACCGGGATGTTCCAACCAAACCTTGACTCTGGCATCATTTTGACTACATCTACGATCGAATAATCGTACTGATCCGTCTACACAACCAATTGCACATAAACCCAGCTTTGGTCCATGATAAGATTCGGTGCTCCTTACCAGCAAGCCATCATCATTTAATTCGAAACCATTGTAGTATTTTTTATGGTGTTCATGACATATGCTTGAAAACGTTGAATCTATACATGTTACTGAGCTATCTGTTCCTAAAAATAATAATAAAGGTTTAATTTTGTTTGAAAGTGACCTAAATAAAAATAATTTTATGGTAACTTGGCTCAGTAAACATTAGAAGTGAAATAGTTAAATTAAACATTAACTACACTAATATGCGGCTCATAGAGAAACATATCTGGGGAACTTCCAACATACTTTTCTTTAAAATTAGTTTTCTTATCTCAAAGTATTCAATCTATATAATCGAATTAAATTACGGGTTTGAGCTTACATTAAATTGTAATTAGATTAAAGTGTGTATATTTCTTCTAAGTTGTAGAATTCTCCCGACAAAAGTCCCATTACACGCGCTCCGCGGGATCCAAAACTCCTGTATACAGGGTGTACCAATAAAAACTCCCAGGCCGGATATTTTGGTAAGTAATAGAGATATTTTAATTCTGTAAAAGCCAGTTCATAGAACGCTAAGAGAGCTTCAGTTTTAGATATAAATTGATTTTAAATAGGTCAATATGTAGATGGCGCTGCGCTCAATAATTTTTTTTTGATGGGAGGACCTTTCTTATGTAGCGCATCTTGTAAAAAATGCATTTTTAAGCAAATTTTGTTCTATGAACTAATTCGATAAATCTAGCCATTTTTGATATACAGAGTGGGTCACTCAAAACAGTTTCATCCTGTTTTTCGGCATTAATCATTGGATTTTTAGAAAATGCTAAAACATATCGATTTTAATTCCAAATTATACACATTTTTACAATACAGACTTCTGTCACGTGTCAACCCCCTCCCTTCCACTTCTCCAACCCCTTAATTTTAAATAAGGAATGTACCATGTACGGCACATCATTAAAAAGGTAATTTTATGGGGACGTCAGAAATATAACAGTTTATTGCGATAATTTTAATTTTAGCGCCCTCTATCAGGATAAAAAATCTGTAACGTATTATAAAGTGTAACACTTCATTTGAAAGCTAACTTAATTACTAATTTAATGCACCACATAACACTAATATAAATATAAAAGCAATAATGTTTAAAATAATGCATGAATAATTTTCAAACTATTGCAAGTGCAATATGGATATTTATATTATTATTATGTTATTAATGTTATGTGGTACATAAAATCCTCGTCAAACATTATAAATTGGCCAAGCAAAATAGTCTTCCATCTCGAATTAGAGGACATCAGCTACAAATAGATAATAAATGGTATAAAGCAGAGGAACTGGAAGATATTGTGTCTGATTCTGAGGAGTCGGAAGACGAAAGTAAAGCAGTTACTGAAGGGGAAGATACCTTCGAAGAAGAAGAAGAAAATAAAATTGAACAAAGTTCACAACAAAACACAGAGAAAGAAACATTAGAATTAAATAAAGACAAAAAAAGAAAGACACTAAGTCCACCTGCATACATCCAAAAACTACGTAAACATAAACTTCAAAAATTATAAATTTACTACTTTATTACCATTTAAATATATTTACTAATTATAGTTTGTCCTTTCATTTTTTACTTAGCTTGTTATTGTATTTATATTTCTTATGGATCAATATATAAGGGATGTGAATTATCTACAGTAAATACCATCAGTTGTAACAATATTAGGGATGTTAAACAACAGTTAAATGTATTGAAACACAATTCATACTTTACAATATTTCATCAAAACATACAAAGTTTAAATAAAAATATAAACGAATTAAAAATAAATCTAATAGATATAAATTATATATTTGATGTAATTGTACTAACAGAAACATTTAAAATACATGATATAAATTGTCACTACATGAATAACTATAATATAGTATACAATGAAGGAGAATATAATAAAAACGATGGGGTGGTGGTTTATGTAAAAAAATACAATTAAATATAAGTCTAATTTTATATTCATAGCAAACTGTAAAGTTATCCAATTAATTCTAAATATAGATAAAAATAATCCTATAATTATAACAGCGCTATATAGATCTCCAAATAGTGATAAAGAGGAATTTGTTTCAGCTTTAGAAGATTACCTGCAACAAACCCAAAATAATCGTTTAGTGGAGTATCACTATTTAGTTGGTGATATTAACTTAAATATTTTAGATGGAAGTGTATGCGAAAGTACAAGTAAATATTTAGATATTTTAAGTGAACGTAACTTTATATCGCTAATAAACTCAGTAACCCATACTCAAGCAGAATCATCAAGCTGTATTGATCACATTTTTGTTAAATCTAAACATTTTAATCAAGATAAATTTATAGCCCTAACTTATGCCACTGCAATAAATAATCACAAAGCTGAAATAACAGGCGTACCAATTGATATTAAACCTGTCAAAAATGATCCTTATTGTTACCAATCTTATACAAATTATAAAACATTATGTCAAGATTTCGCTTTGCTTAATTGGAATGATTACTATAAATCCTCTAACCCTAATACACTTACTGAGATACTAGTAAATAAATTAATTCAACTCGTTGAAAAAAATACAACGAAATTAAAAGTTAAGAAAAAAGAAAAACCGCGTAAAAATTGGATATGCGATAGTATTGTAAAGCTAATAGGAGAAAAACGGTCACTTTATAGTATGTACAAAGAGGATCCAACAAACATTAACAAAAAATTAAAATATACACGTTTTAGAAATAAATTAAACAGAAAAATAATTGAAGTAAAGAAAAAGTATTACCAAAATGAGATAAATGCTAATAGTAACAATTCAAAACAATTATGGAAAACAGTTCAAACTTTGACAGGTTCAAATATAAATAATCAATTAATAGATAAAATATGTAATGCTGAGAATGAATTAATTACTGATCACTTAGAAATTGCAAATTATTTTAATTCTTATTTTTCTGGTATAGGTATCAAATTAGCTGAATCTATCAAAGAACCCCCTACGAATAAACCTGAAACTGAAAATAAATTACATTCATTCTTTCTTTCACCAATAGACAACAAGGAAGTTCTTAGTATCATACATAACTTAAAAAGTGGCAAGACTCCAGGTATAGATACTATTAAAAGTGAGACTATAAAAAGCATCTCGAAAGAAATATCTCCTTTGTTAGTTCATCTTATAAACAATATATTTACAACAGGAATCTTCCCCGATGAATTTAAAAAAGCAGTAGTAATCCCTGTTTTTAAGAAGGGAGAAAGAGATAATGTTAGTAATTATAGACCAATATCCCTCATAAGTACATTATCAAAAATCTTTGAAAAAAGTCTCCATACCCGTCTCTACTTGTACTTTGAAAAAAACAATATCATTTCAAACCGACAATTTGGGTTTCGCGAAGGTGTGTCAACAGAAAATGCAACAGCTACCGTGGTTAAAGAACTGTATTCATGCATAGATAAAAAAATCCCAACATTATGTGTATTTCTGGACCTTGCAAAGGCTTTCGACACGGTAAATCATTACCAGTTGTCGGAAGCTTTTGAGAGAACAGGAGTAAGAGGCACAGCACTTGATTTAATTAACAGTTATTTAGGAAATCGTAGACAGGTCGTAAAAATTAAGGATAAAATAAGTAATGAAAAAAATTTAGTTATAGGTGTGCCACAAGGAACGGTATTAGGTCCTCTATACTTTTTGCTTTACATTAATGATCTATTACAACAGGATATTAATGGAAAGATATATTGTTTTGCAGATGATACGGCCATTATATGGTCTTCTGATACTTGGGATGGGCTTAAGGATCTTGTCGAAAGAGATATGCTAAAAATACAATATTGGTTTAATCACCATTTACTTACAATTAATTTTGACAAAACCTTCTTTATTCCCTTCACAAGTTATGAAAATAATTTACCCGTGTATAATTCTTTAACCATACAAACACCAGACGGTAATTTAATTATAAATTCTACAAATTCTGTAAAATATTTGGGTATCACGATAGATTCACACCTGCGGTGGAACTATCATATTGAACAAGTTATGAAAACCTTAAGAATATTATTGTTTAAATTTAGGTATTTAAGAAACATACTCACTGTCAACCAATTAAGAATCCTATATTATTCTTTAGTGGAGTCACGTATAAATTACTGCATTATATGTTGGGGGAGCTGCGCATCTGCTCATCTTAAACCACTCGAAGTGTTGCAGAAGAGATTTATTAAAATTATTTACAATAAACCTGTATTATATCCTACTGATCTATTATTTATTGAAAGTAAATTATTTAATGTTAGGCAATTGTTTGTGTTCAGTACAATTATATTCATTTATAAAAATAAATCTATATTAAGTAATATATCCCACGAATATAATACTAGATTAAAAAGTAGAAATTGTGTTTTAGTCGAATACTCAAAAAAATCAATTGGTCAGAGAAGTTTTTCTTATTTATCAGGTAAAATAATGAATAACTTACCTGATATTTACAAATTGTATATATACAACTTAAATAATCTGAGCATGATTAAAAAATATTTTAAAAACTATCTATTGAACGAAAGATCCCTGATATATGAACTTTTTAATTAAATAAAAAAATTAAAAAAAAAATCCCTTATTTATATGGTCTATACATTTGATATATATTTAAAAAAAAAAAAATTAAAAAATCTATTACATTATCTTATATAAACATACTTTTCATTTAGCTGTATTAGTGTGAGTAAAACAAAATTAATAATCTGAATGCTTCACTGTTATATTCAAAATGACAACCTTTACACAACCTCCGGGTTCTTAGGGTTCTGTTGCTTTGTTTATTTCAAATACTTAGGTTATCAGTAACTACATAAAAAAAAATTCCATCTATAAAGCTAATTGTTCATGTATATTATTTTTCAATTTTGTAAATTATTATGAAATAAACATTATTTATTATTATATTATTTATACATTGAATTAGTAATTAAATTTGCTTTCAAATAAGATGTCACACTTTAAAATTCGTAGTTTTTTATCCCGATAGAGGGCGGTACAATTAAAAGTATCACAACGAACAGTCATATTTCCAAATTCCCCATAAAATTACCTTTTTAATGATGTACTACACATTGTAATATCACACTCTATAATACGTTGTAGTTTTTTATCCCGCTAGAGGGCGATAAAATTTAAGTAACGTAATGTACAGAAATATTTCTGAATCCCCCATTAAATTACCTTTTTAATGATGTGCCATATATGGTACATTACCTATTTAAAATTAAGGTGTGGAGAAGTACAAGGAAGGGGGTTGACACATGACAGATGTCTGTATTGTAAAAATGTTTTTAATTTGAAATAAAAATCGACCTGTTTTAGTATTTTTTTAAAATCCAATGATTAATGCTGAAAAACAGGATGAAACTATTTTAAGTGACCCACTCTGTATATCAAAAATGGCGAAATATATCGAATTAGTTCATAAAACAAAATCTGCTTAAAAATGCATTTTTTACAAGATGCGCTACACAAGAAAGATCCTCCCATCGAAAAACAATTATTGAGCGCAGCGCCATCTACATATTGACCTATTTAAAATCAATTTATATCTAAAACTGAAGTTCTCTTAGTGCTCTGTGAACTGGCTTTTACAGAATTAAAATATCTCTGTTACTTACCAAAATATCCGGCCTGGGAGTTTTTATTGGTACACCCTGTATACTACATTTCTGTAATTTGATTTTTTGCGATTTCTAGTTTTGAATTTCTTACATACCTAAATTTATTAGGCTTAAAATTTATTAAATTGTATTTTACTGACTCGTTATAAGACGTTTCTTGAGTTTTGTGCAAAATATAGAATTAGCCGCACGTCGCATCAAGGATAGCCATGGTCTCGGCGTTCGCTATCCGACAAGTTTAAACTTCAAACGGTCATATTATTACAAATTGAATCGCTTGATAGTGTTCATCGGCATAGATTTTTTTATGTTAATGACCGTCTGATTTTATAAGGTAACTTTAATTTTAATATTATTTTGGTCATCCGAAATATTAATTCATATTTATTTATGTTAATGACCGTCTGATTTTATAAGGTACGTTTTGTTAATAATATGTTATTAAATATATATTTTGTTCAATGATTTCTCGAGCAAATTGTCAAATTTTATACATAAACTATACATCTGCAATGAATGATACATGTTAGCTTCTATATAAAATTATATATAATTTTTTGGAATAAGATATTATGCTTTAAAATATTTAAATATATTAAATATGATTTTTCCTTTTCATATTAATTTTAGTTTCTGTGAAATTATTTATTTAATATTTAAAGCACTTTATCTAAATCCTTTTCAAATTTCCTTTCATCTATCATAACATTTTAACTTATTTTAGAATATGGCAATCTTCAGATGGTTTGGGTTCGAATACAATAAGAATTATTTATCTTTGAAGATCGTTCGAGTTCGAATACAAATAAGAATCGTTTATCTTGAAGATCATTCACGGTTCAATCTTAAATAGATGCCTCGAATAAGAGTTATGAAATAGAATCCCGAATCACTTGGTGGAAGTTGTCTGATTGGTATATAACCTAACAAAGGCCATTAAAACGGCCAGAAACTTAACTACAGTGCTTGTGACTAGAAAACAATACACTGAACACTTAACGGACGAAATACGTGACTTAATACGAACAAAAAACACAATAAGGCGGAGATGGCAGACACACAGACAAGCCGCGGATAGGGTAAGACTGCATAATATATCACATCACCCTGACGACATTGGAAATATTCTCTTAAAAAATCTATCCAAAAAAGCTATTGTACAGCTACATTACATAATTAATGGTGTTATTAAGCTGCAGTACTACCCCAATTGCCTAAAAATCGCGGACATAATCCCCATCAAAAAAGCTAATAAAAACCCCAAACAAATAGAAAGTTATAGGCCAATATCACTTTTAACGGGAATATCTAAAATTATAGACCGAGTTATACTTACGAGACTACAAGACATAGCAAATGACAAACATATTATACCGCAGGAACAGTTCGGCTTTAGGCAGGGTCACAGTACTGTTGCTCAGATAATTAACATAGCTCATCAGGCTAAAAAAGCTTTCAATACTATAAACCAAACAGTACTAGTGGCTCTGGATACCGAAAAAGCTTTCGACACGGTCTGGACCTGCGGATTAATTCATAAAATGATTGTGAATGACTATCCTGGGCACATTATAAAAATAATTCACTCATATTTGAAAGACAGAAAATTCTACATAAAAATACACAACACAAGAACAGGACCATTCACAGCTGATGCCGGAGTACCCCAAGGGTCAGTACTCTCGCCGCATCTGTATACGATTATGACACATGACATGCCAATGGGTCATAATGGTATACAGACGGCGTTGTACGCCGACGACACCTGTGTGTTTAAAACATCTAAATCAGCAGAAATCGCCACCAGAAGATTGGACATTCATATCAATAGAATATTAGTCCCCTATCTGGATGAAAACAAAATGAAAATTAACCCCTCAAAAACGGAAAATACTTTATTATCCCACAGAAAAACAGACGGAGTAAAAGGGAAATTAAAAATTCAAAACCAAACCATAGAGATCAAAAACTCCATCAAATACCTAGGTTTTCATCTGGATAGGAGACTAACATTTAGACGTCACATAAATGATAGGGTCGCAAAAACAACAGCGATGATTCGCACACTATATCCGATGCTGGCTCACAACAGCTCGGTATCGAAAGCGAACAAACAATTACTTTATAAACAAGTTCTTCGACCGATATTGACCTATGGATGTCCAGTCTTCTGCTCCATGGCCGAAACGCATTTTAAAAAACTTCAACGCACACAAAACAGATGTCTAAGGCTTATCCTTGGATGTTCAAGGGACACCAGAATTATAGAACTTCACGAGAGGACAAACATACTTTCTATTAAGCAATACATCCTACAGCTATCCGAAAAATTCTACAGAAACTGTCTTCCTCCTAGAATAAAGGAAGACATAAGTCAATTTTCAATACAAAATAGCAATAATAGGAAGCATGTTTGGCTTCATGAAAACCTGACAATATACAATCGTTGAGACCTGACAAATAAAGCACAATAACATCGACAATCATTGCATGTAATGATTACTGAAACACACTGTTCGATTCAGAAAGGTGGGTCGAGTGAGCTCCCATTGGTGGTTCTCTCGACCCAATGACCAGCCGGCTTGTTCGAAGGTCAAACAGTGTTACAATACACCAGAGACTATTACAAACACACGCACTCTTCAAAACCCTGTTTTTTCAATAGCTTTTTCAGGGAAAATAGACACAATTAAAGCCAGACACAACACCAATTCAATTCACTTACTGCAACAGCATATTAATTTCAAAATTGTTTAATAATACCGCCTGGTAAGGAGTAAGAAAGTGACCTCTAAACAAGAAACGTCCCAAGCTGCGAAAAAGGCAGAACACCGCCAGGGCCAATCCGACGACAAGATTCCCAATGAAGACTGTGATTACTATGCATTACTTTCTTTAAAAATTTCGAGTTTGAGATGTAAATGTACATATGTAAATAACTGAATAAAGATTTTAAACTGAACTGTGTACACGTGGTTTTTCGGACTTCTTCAGCAATTTATTGGGTAAGTACGTTCCTAAATTAAGAAAATTCTATCACTGTGTTCTATTAAATGGTGAGAAATTTAGTTGAGTCGAACAACGACTTGTCGATTCATTCAAAGAAAGAGAAAAAATTGCGAAAACATTTCAAAAAAAAATTTGGCTACGTTTTCGCGAACTATTGCAGATTTGCAATGCGACCTATGACATTCGAAATATAACCGAAAACTACGCTTTTTTGTGCTTAGAAAATTGCTCGTAAAACGTGCCATATTCCGATTTTTATCGTAAAGTGAAACGTCTAAAATCTCAAGTGCAGAACAACGTGACCTAAATATGTTATATTTACCTATAGGTAAATTTTTTATAAAACATATAAGTTATTATTTCTTTAAATAGGTAATGTTAACTAATATGTCGTGAAATTGAAGTTAATTCAACTTAGTAAAAAAGTATTTGTAAAATACGTAGGTTTCCTTAGTCATAATAACTTTTAGGTCGAATTCGCACAATACGCCATATTTTCTTAACGTAATTGAAGTACGATTCCAAATTTAAAATTTTTAAAATGACCATAACTAGAACATACGAATGAAAATACCGAAAAACGAAACATTATTGATTTTCTAAAGTGATACACAACAAACGTATCATAGTTTTAGCTCATAATATTATTATTTTTTTACACGATCATATTTTTTTCTTATATTTTTTTAATTAGAGAGTATTTTGGAAGGGCATTGTTATTTTTCTAAGTAGAACTGTTAACATGCACGACAAAATTTTCTTCGCATTAATTTCAACAAGCGTGAACTGTATATTCACCGCAATTACATTACATATATGTTTGTCACCGACATTTATTTATTTTCAATCTTTCATGTGAATTAGGTATATGTTTTAGTTGTGTTGGTGACTTCTTACAATATTTCTACTTATATATAGATAAAAATAACAAATAAGTATAAAATTTCTTTTCGTACACTTGGAGGCATACGTCATCTGCAAATATTTTGGTAGTTTCTACCTAAACTTAGTTAAATCAACGTCGAATTAACGTTATACTGACGTCAAATTTCCCTAGAGAGGTATTACTAACCAAAAGTACTGGGCTACTACAATGTGGATTTAGATGTAATTCTACCTATTTTGGTAAATAAAACCAAATTTCGACGTCGTCTTATTCTCCACTTATGTCGAATCCACGTCGAGCCAACGTAAATTTTACTTAATTATGGTTAAATCTAATTTTGCGACCAAATTTATTATATATAATTTAGGTAGTATCGACGTCAAATTACACCAAAATGTTTGCTGGGTAGGTTAAAAGCATGGGGTCTCTATGTTGTGGAGAATTATTGATTTGTCAATTTTGAAATTTAAAAAAAAAAGGCAATGTCAGAAAATTATTGAAATAGATTTATCTTTTAAAATATAAAGAAGGAATAGTGGAGCTGATCTGTAAGATATACGTAAAATAAACAAATTTTGAAATAGCCAAATAGGTAAATGTATGAATGGTACAAAAATATGTGATCCGGAGAGAGACATATGTATTGAAATAGTCAAGAGGAGGAATATGGCAAAGACACTGAAAATACTGGTGGAGATAGACAATATGATCGTAACAGTGAGTAGCGTTTTATGAACTAATTTCGATTTCAATCAAAAATAAATTGTATGAGAGAAGACAGTGGTACCAGTTATATTTTTTTTTGTAGTCTTAAATATTAGTATATAGTATAGTAAGTGTGAATGAAGAGTGAATGAAGTTAATCTAGATTTAGTAATATAAAAATATTGTCGTTCCCTTACATGTAAATAGCGGGATATATTGCAACAATTTGTAATTTTGAGGTTGGGAATGAATAATGTGTATTTAAATAAAAGTTGTATTCTGTTTTTTTTTTTTTGAAATTTTGTTTATTTATTATTGAATATACAGGGTAGAAAGATAGTCAAGTCATAAGTTACTAAATTTTTCTTTCATTGATTTAAAACACAATTAAATAAAATTAAATAAATAAATATAAATAAAAAAAAAAAAATATTAATATTACTAAATCAGAAGCACCCCTGAGATAAAGAAAATCTTTTGTTCAAATTACAAAAAAAGGAGGCAAGCCGAGGTAAATAAATATTATATATTAATTAAAATAAAAAAAAAACTGTATTAAATACGATATCATTACAATATATATAATTAGTTTTCGAGTTATTTAAGAAAAAAGTACGAGAAATCAAGAAAAAATTGTTTTGCAATTTTTTCAAAAAGTATTGCAGATTTCGCCACCCAACCCATCTCATTCGGAACGTAACTAAAAAATACGTATTTTTGTCATGCATATATACAGGGTGTCTGTAAAAGGTCTTTACAAAAACATACCACATATTCCTTAGACCAAAATAAGTCGATTTAAGTAAAATTACCTTAGTACAAAGTTGCTTCGTTTGGGTTCCAGACGGTCTTGAAGTTACAATTTTTAAATCGTTTTTCCCATATAAATTTAAAACGGCATATGCGATTTTGCTGAAATTTGGTATATTGGTGGTAGAGTTTTATATGGCAAAAAAAATGGTATTAAAATTTTGTCCGATAATAATACATAGGCGTAGAACTTGTTTTTTAAATAATTGCACCTTTAAAAATTCTACACCAATGGAAGAAAAGGAGTTTGAGTATGAAATTTAGATTGCGCAACTCATTTACTTTAAAAAAGGTACTCTTGATAAGACTCGATTACTCTCATGGTTTTGACGAAATTTGCATTTTAGTAATTTTAGAACATAAACAATAATTATTAAAATACAAACTTTGTCAAAACCATGAGAGTAAATCGAGTGTTATCAAGGGTATTTTTTTGTAGTAAATAAGTACGCAATCCAAATTTCATACTCAAACCCTTTTTTTGCTATTGGCGTAGAATTTTTAAAGGTCCAATTATTTAAAAAAACAAGTTTTACGCCTATGTATTATTATCGGACAAAATTTTATACGATGAAAAACATAAAAATGTACTTTTTTCATATCTTCTTCAACACCTCTAATCGAGACTTTTAACAAAAATACTCGATTCTTGCCATGTACTATTTTTTGAGGAATATTAATTATTTGCCTGCAATACGTATACAAAAGCATTTATTGTTGGTTTCCATAGTTTCATCTAAATAAAAATATTGTCAAGTTTTAACACCTAATCTCTTGTTAACGATTGAAAGTGTTCTACAGTTCATCAAATTTCTAGAGGCTTTCGACGGCTAGACAGAGAAAGCACTACTGAGAGGCATCGGTTGGCGGGGCCGACGGATTTACGCAATGAAAGTACACTCTGCGCATCAAGTATTTCACTATTTTATTCAGACGTAAATGTCAGATGTAAATTTCGCTAAAACATTTCTTTTATTTTCGTTTGTGTTTTTTGCTCATTACAGTTTAATAGAACCTAAGTATGGAGTTTAATAGCAAATTAAGAGGCCGCGTGATTAACAGTCAATCTCGCGAAATAATAGCCAATGTTATAGAGTTTATGAGAAGAGAAGGAAACTTTAATTCACCTTCAATACCATTTAAAAATGTAAATGATCGTGTTGCTGCAGCCACAGGAGTATCTAAAAACACTGTCGTCCGCATTTCTGGAGAGAAAAAAAGAATCGATAACCGTGAGATATCGGAATTTTCATCACCAAGAAAAACCATTAAAAAACCAAAAACAGTTAATGATGAAGCTGACAAAGGTATTTTAAAAAGAATTATTCTGTTCATGTTAATCTCGGAAAATATTGTTCCAACATTAAAAACAATTCTGACTAAATTTAGAGAAGCTACAGGGTACAAAGGAAGCTATGAAAGTTTAAGAAAAATAATAAAGTCGCTAGGATTTCGTTGGCGGAAAACAAAAACAAACAGAAAAATATTAATGGAAAGGTTTGATATTCAAAAGCTACGTTTAGACTATCTGATTCGTTTAAAAAGTTATCGAGCAGAGGGCCGTCCAATTGTCTACTTAGATGAAACATACATTCATGCCTCCCACACACACCAGAAAGCTTGGAGTGATAATTCAAATGAGGGATTAAAGAAACCAATTAATAAAGGTGATAGACTAATTATTGTCCATGCAGGAGGTGAAATGGGCTTTATTCCGAATGCCCGGTTAATTTTCAAATCTGGAACCAAAAGTGGAGACTACCACGATGAAATGAATTTTAATAATTTTTCTAAATGGTTGAAAGAAAAGCTGTTTCCGAACCTCCCTCCAAGAAGCGTCATTATTGTTGATAATACTCCTTACCATAATGTCCAGGTAAATAAAGCACCAACGTCAACTTCTAAAAAAGCTGACATGCAGGATTGGTTAAGGAATCATAATATTGCTTACGAAGAGGATATGCTCAAAACGCAATTATACAGTTTAGTGCTATTGCATAAGTCACGATTTAAGAGGTATGCAATTGAAGAAGTGATAAATGAACATGGTTTTAGTTGTTTGCGTTTGCCACCGTATCATCCCGATCTTAATCCGATCGAATTAGTGTGGGCATCATTGAAACAATATGTAGCTAGTAACAACACTACATTTAAGAGGCAAGACGTACAACTGTTGTGAGAAGTTACTTTGGATGAGGCAACTGATAGATTTATAATTAACTTAAACAGTGACAGTGAGACTGATTTTGAATCTGATATGGAAACTGAAGAAAGTTTTTCGGAAGACCATTAAAATTATATCTGTACCTAAGATCAAAAAAGTATTATCTATTTTTACAACGAAGATGCACAAGAATCAAATTTTATTTTTTTATTATTAGATAGCTATTTTTGTTTCTGAGTTGTGTTCATTTACAGGCTCAATTTTTTCCGTTTCTCCTTTTTGATTTTATATGGGGTTTCAAGTTGTTTTTGACTTATTTCGACGTAAATCATAACAACACACTTTTTTAATAAAGCAAACAAGTGTTAAGAGGTATATGTACGTGTAAACTACAATTACAAAAAATTGATATGAAACCCATGAAACCACCAACAAAAATGTAAAGCTAGCTTCCGTACTAGAACATGGTATCATTCGTCGAGATAATTTATCGTTTTGTTTAATAGATCAAGAAATGTAAATATTCCCCTGTTATTTTTTATAAAATTATAAGAGAAATAATTTTTTTTCTAAATAGTATAGTTTATTATTTTGTAGAAAAACAAAATTTCGAAAATTTTAGTAATGTTTCAGAAACAACCGTTATTAATAATAGGTACCATTTTCCTTAATAAGGTAGAAATAAAATATAAACTATTTCCACGATTTACAAAGGCCTACAAGAAAATTATAGGTATTTTCCGCTATCCTATAAAATTTATATTTTCTGACTCAATTTCAAAAGGTTGAAGGAATTCCAAAACACCTTTTATGGCATAATAATTATTTTCAATTCTACATACTATCTTTAGCTGCTTTTAAAAACGTTCTAAGAAAGTCCAATCAGACCAATTTAATCCCTAAACTATTCCACACTTTTAAAATTTAATTACCTAAAAATATTAAAAACTATTTAAAATAACTTGTTTAGCAGACTGTACAATAGCTATCTTAGTCACACGTAGCGCGTTCTGTCTGGGCGTCGAACACCTCTAGAAATTTGATGAACTGTATCTGACTCAATAATTAAAAAAACAAATGCGTGGTTTATTAATATGGCTGTACAATATACCAATGCAGAATATACCGATATGTTACTGACATTAAAATTTTGTGAAGGAAATGCTCGAGAGAGTGTCAGGGTGTACTCTGAAAGGTTTCCAAATCGTCGTGTACCTAGCCACCCAACTTTTGCTGCTGTTGAGAGACGTCTTCGGGAGACCAGTTCCTTTGCTCCCAACACTGTTGATAATGAAAGAAAACGTTTTGTAAGGATTCCTGACGTTAAAGAAGATATTTTAGAAACTGTTGAAGAAGATCCAGACTTAAGCACCAGACGAATTAAAAGGGAGCTAGGAGTAAGTAAAGATGTCGTTCATAAAGTGCTTAGAGAACAATTGCTATATCCATACCATAAGAAGCCAGTACAAGAATTATTAGTCCATGATCCTCAAATTCGTTTGGGTTTTTGTCGATTTGTTAATGTGCAAAGAGAAAGAAGGTTCTCTTTACCGATGAAGCGGGTTTTACAAGAAGAGGTATAACTAATACCCATAATGAACATGTTTATGCCGTTGAAAATCCGCATGCAATAAAGGTAAACCATTTTCAGCACGAATTCAAAATTAACGTGTGGGCTGGAATAATTGGTAATTTCATTGTTGGTCCTGTCATACTTCCACGAAGATTAACTGGAGAAAATTATTTAGATTTTCTACAAAATACGTTGCCAGAATTGTTAGAAGATTTACCTCTCCAACTTCGGAGAGATATGTGGTTTATGCAAGATGGAGCTCCACCACATTTTTCTTTAAACATTAGAAACCACTTGAATGAACAATATCCACACAAATGGATAGGCAGAGGTAATGACGCACCTGTAAACTGGCCACCACGTTCCCCAGACAACACCGATGGATTACTTTTTATAGGGACATCTGAAATCCACAGTTTACAGGGAACCTGTAGAAAATGAGAAACAACTCTGGCAACGTATTCAAGATGCAATAAACAATCTTAGAGATGATGAAGAAGTTATGGAAAGGATACATTTTAATTTTCTTCGACGTATAAATCTTTATATGCGTTAAAATGGCGAACAATTTTTGTAAAATCTCTATTTCGATTATGTTGTAAATAAATATTTTTGTGAAACTTATACACTCTAAATTATTAAAACAGAAATTTAGCGAAAACCATGAGAGTAATCGAGTCTTATCAAGAGTACCTTTTTTAAAGTAAATGAGTTGCGCAATCTAAATTTCATACTCAAACTCCTTTTCTTCCATTGGCGTAGAATTTTTAAAGGTGCAATTATTTAAAAAATCAAGTTCTACGCCTATCTATTATTATCGGACAAAATTTTAATACCATTTTTTTTGTCACATAAAACTCTATCAATGTACCAAATTTTAGCAAAATCACATATGTCGTTTTAAATTTATATAGGAACAACGATTTAAAAATTGTAACTTCAAGGCCCTCTGGAGCCCAAACGAAGCAACTTTGTACTAAAGTAATTTTACTTAAATCGACTTATTTTGGTCTAAGGAATATGTGGTATGTTTTTGTAAAGACCTTTTACATACACCCTGTATATCTTCTCCTATTTCAAGTTTTCTTGAGAACAAAAAACAAGCTTATCACCAAGTTGGAAGTTACACTCAGGCATAGGATTAATTTCCTAACATTTTTAAAGTATACCTTTTTGTATATTTTTTTGTGCTCTTTCCGATGCCGAAGTTAGTTTTTTCAAATGTATATTTTTTTGTTAGATGTTTTCGGAAAACCCGGAGAAAATCATATGGGAAAAAACTAAAAAAAAACTACGTCTTCCAGTTTCCTGCGAATTCCCGAAAAATTATGGCAGATTTCGCCGCGGGACTTATTTTATTTGAGAGCCAACAAAAAAATACGCAACTTCTTTCATGGGCACATATGTCTAACATTTATAATTTCGCCACAAATTCATCGCAAATTTCATGTTCATGGTTCTGATCAAAGAAACGAAAAAACAACTTTTTGGTAAAAGCACTTCTGGCGGCGAAAAATTCGCCATTAAAACTACCTGTGCAATGAATTTCCGAACTATTTTTGCCTCCTCTTTCGATTGGTGCATTTATTTTAACTATCGGAATGATACTTGCCCAGATAATTAGCATTTTTACAATGAAAAATTCCGGAAAACCCGGTTTTACCTAATTTACAAAAAATTAAAAAACAGCTACATCTTTTTTTGCTTTTTTTCGGAAAGATCACATCAAAATACATAAGGTCCACTTTGTTTCATCCAATTACAAATTAATGTAAGCTCGAAGGGGCTTTTTTTCGTTATTTAATTGGACTAATAATGTAATTTGCGCATTTTAAACCCAAAATATTAGATTTTAAAGGGCCCCGTTCAAACCTCATGGAAAAGTGATCTATGTGGGAATTGCATGAATTTTTAATATTGTATAGAGGAAACCTTACTGATTAAAAGTTACCATTGCGCCAAAGTCCAATAACCAATAGTTTCGGAGATACTGGCCAATGAATGTCTCATTCGCTCAAACCTTATGGAAAAGTGATCTATGTGGGAATTGCCTGAATTTTTATTATTGTATAGAGCAGTGGTCGCCAACCTGGAGTGGCACTCCGTATCAAATTGCAATGAAGAGAACGAAAGAGAAAGGGAAGAGAAAAAATCTCCTCTTTTTTCCGTATCGAAATTTGTACTCTGTAGCAATTTCTTTATTTAATTCGGAGTGAATCGGGATTTTCCGTCGCGAAGAGAAATTTCTAAAATAACGAACTACTCGTCCTAAAACTGTTGGCTTCACTTCTATTTGACACATTAAATAAAAAAAGAAACCCAATTTTTAACATAAATTTGGATTTGTTTTGAACGTGGAATTTCTTAAAATAGTATTACGATATTGATTATTCTGGATCAAAGTTCATTTTCGACTGCTTATTAATATTTTTATTTACCACTAATTCAAAGCATACCCTGTGTTCAAAGGTAAGTGGAGAAAATAAAAGTGATTTCAGATTATACCACCTTTTATTTAATGAAAACAAGTTTATAATTTATGTAATTTGTGTATAATAGTTATATTTTAACTTTAAGATGGATCCTGTCATAAGACATGGATGCAAGAAGCCCAAAATGATCAACAAAAATATGAACTATGCATTGCTAAAAGGGTAATGAGGAATGCAAGTGATCCATTCGGCCTTCCTCATGTTAGATTCAAAGAATTATTTAGACTAAATAAAGATTTAGTTCAGAATTTGTTTATTGATTAATTACAAACTGACAATCCACATAAAAATAAAGTAAACTTAAAATGTCAAAACAAAACTGCCAAATCAAGTTCTTAATATAAACAAAGAAAGAGTTATACCCCTTCCATACATTAAAGCGAGACATATTCTTAAGCGACGAGGTCTTAGCGATCTCTTTCCCAGTGACAATCGTACATGTTCGGTTTAATCGTAAGTAGTCGAAGAGAATTACAGACTAGAAAAACGTCAAAAGAAGTGGGGATAGAGAAAAGATCTCTTGCCTTTCTCATATTTCTAGTTACGGAGTGCCGCTCCTGTCGATCGCGAGCTACCGGTAGCTCGCGGAGGCAATTCTGGTAGCTCTCACAACGATTTTAATTTAAAAAATACAAACTGCAAAAATCAGAAGTTTCCGAAAATTCCACAAAAAAATCTAATTGTCATAATATTAAACATAAACAGCGGCAACGTTGCGGTGAGCGATCTGCCGCTGACGCCATCAAGCTAGAATCGGCTAGAACCGACCAGCCAAACCAGCGCGTTAGTGTTCGAGAACGATCAGGATTGCTTTGAACGGGATAAATACGCACAGCGCGGCGACATTGCGCTTAGTTTAAAACTGAACGCGTAACCAACGTCCAGCGGTTGGGTTAGTAGAGAACAACAAAAAATAATATTATGGCAAGCAGTTGTAAGAAGGTAAAGACATACCACTTTCATTCGGAATGGGAAGAACAATACTTTTTTACAGAAGTTAAAGATAAAAATGTGTGTTTGCTATGTAATACTTCCGTCTCCGTTGCTAAAAAAGCAGTTAATTGGACAACAATCAATATTTTTAAGAACTGTCGATAAAAATAAGGCTGCAACTGAAATATCGTACCGTGTGTTACAGATAATTGCACAAAAAAAGAAACCTTATGAAGACGGGGAAATGATAAAACAGGCGTTTTTAGAAGCTGCTGTTTCGTTATTTGCCAACTTTAGAAATAAAGACGAGATAGTTTCAGCTATAAAATCTATGCAATTTTCTGCTAATACAGTGATGTGTAGAAGTAATGAGCAATGATATTTTTTTACAGTTAAGAACTGACTTAGATAACTGTATTTATTTTTCACTTCAACTGGATGAATCAACAGATGTCGTTGACACTGCCCAGATGGCCGTGTTCTTCAGGATGGTTTTTAGTGATTTTACGATTAAAGAAGATCTTTTGAAGTTTATTCCACTGAAAGGACACACTACTGGACAGGAGTTGTGTAATGTATGCACATAAATTTTGAGTGTACCTCGTATACAGTGTAAGTTATGGGCATGCGCCAATTATGGTCATAAAAGGTGTGCGCTGTAAATTAGCACAGTATGTCAGGTGTCAGGCATGGTAGTAGGTTGGGAACCTCACGCAAATAGTGAATATAATATAGTGGCGACGAACGGGTGAAAATAAAAGGAAATAACGTGCAAGATGCCTCCGAACGAAGGAACAGGTGCCGGTGTTTCAAATTCGTATATCGGTGGTCTAAGAGTATTTAGTCCGAATGATTGTGATTGGAATATCTACAAGGGACAATGGCCGCATTCAGCAGAAGCAATCGATTTATGATTTTCTACTGAATGATATATAAAAAAGCGATTAGTAATCAAATGATGAGTTATCGGCCGCCATTTAAAACATCGAATTTGAAATACGATTAGTTATCACATCGTGATTAGAATTAGAACTCATACCAACTGAAGTGAATGTTTTGTGGTGGTGCTCATAACTCATAACCTTATTTTATGTTTATTTTGAATTCATTTTTACACTGAATTTGTCATTTTTCACTGAAATGAAGGACTTTGAAGTGATATATGTTTATAACAATATGAAATATATTGTAGTTGCTAATGAAGTGTTGCACAATGCATTAAAATCAGGCAAATACATTAATTTATAAATATGTAGTTGAGTAATTTATTTGGTGTTTTATTCTAAATTTTGTACCTATGTTTTAGATGATGACTTTTTTCTGAAGTACATGTCACTTTTATGTCGCCTGTCGAAGTGCCTAAAAAGTTCATTCAGGAGATTCACTAATCGATAAGTCATCGTTTGATAATCGGTTGCTTCTGCTGAATGCGGCCATTTAAATCAGTATTTTGTGATAAGTGACATCACAAGTGACGAAATAAAGCGTGGATTATTATTGAACATGTGCAACGAAACAGCGTTTCAATTACTAGCAAACAAAACCGGAAGAAAAACCGTATAAAGACTTGCTTAAAATTTTTGATAAGCATTTCGGGAAACCAAAGTTAACGTTTCCAGAACGAGAACGTTTTTATACGGCAGCTAAAAACAGTGACGAAACTATATCATAATGGGCAACTAGATTAATGCAATTAGCAGGAAAATGTGATTTCCAAAATGAGCTAAAATTGGTATTACGTGACATTTTTATATGTGGATTGCCGAAAGGTCCCATAAAAGATAGGCTTTTTGAAGAAAGGTCTGATACACTCACGTTTGAAAAAGCCATTGAGATAGCAGGAAATAAAGAAGCTAGTTGTAAAAGAAGTCAAGAAGTAGTTATAAAGAAAAAGACAGAGGAAGAAGTTTATCAGTTAAGAGGAAGAACATTTTATAAAGGTGAGACAGATGGTACATCCAGCAAATGCGAGGGAAATGGTAATCGGCCAAATCGGAGCCAGAGCCAAGGAGTCGGCGCAAACGCAGAAAAGTGTAATTGTGAAGTGTGTGCATCCTCCACCCTGCAGGTACCGGAATTGTGTGTGTCGCAGATGTGGAGTCAAAGGCCATCTAGCGGTAAAGTGTTTTAAAAATATTGTAAACAACTCTAGATCGAGATGAAAAAATCGAAATAATTATTTAGAAACTGAAAATGATGATAATGGGGACTTATGTATGTTATGTATATGATAAGGGTCTGGTGGCGTTATGTCGTAAAGATGAAACTTTTCCGCAATTTCTCTGTTACCACTGCATTATCCATCAGCAAGCATTATGTGGAAATTTCTTGAATCTAAACAACGTTATGAAACTGGTGGTAAAAATTGTGAACAAGATTAAAGCTCAAGCGTTACAAAGATTATTCAAAACCTTGGCCGATGAAGTTGACTGTGAATACGGGGACCTACTCCTTCACTCTGAAGTCCGATGGTTAAGTAGAGGACGGGTGCTGAAACGTCTCTGGCAAGAGGCAAGATTAGGTACTTACAGATTAGGGAATACACTGGGAAATCTTGACATTAGGCCAGGTCACATGAGTATCTCAAGGTTAGTGACAGGAGACGTGCTAGACATGAGATCAGACCACATAACCAAGAGGTACTCTTTTAATATTCCCTTTGAGGTTTTAATACAGGAAAGAGCGGAGATCGCCATAAGGGAGCCCAATGCCCAACGACAGGAAGAAACCTGGTATACAGACGGGTCTAAGACTGCGGAAGGCACTGGGGCAGGAGTATTCTCCAAAAACCCTGATACTAACCATAGCTATGCTATAGGAATACATTCCTCGGTATTTCAGGCCGAGGTATACGCAATTTTGCAATGTGCAAAAACGAACAATGAAAGAGCTGTCGAAAATCAGCATATTCAAATAATGTCAGACAGCCAAGTGGCACTTAAGGCCATATCGAGTCAGAAAGTTACGTCGAGGCTGGTATGGGAATGCATCGAAGAACTAAGAACACTGGCAGACCGAAATAGAGTAAAACTATTTTGGGTGCCAGGTCACAAAGGGATCGAAGGCAACGAAAAGGCTGACGAACTTGCAAAAAGAGGGTCAGAAGAAACACCGGAACCAGACACAAACCCAGGAGTACCAAAAAGTACAGTCCGGGGTTTTATAAATGACTGGATTCGGGAACAACATATCAACTATTGGGGAAGCACCCCAAAACAGGCACATGGAAAAGCCTTCATAGGCAGACCATGTCCCAAAAGAACTGGAGAACTACTCTTAATGAATAGGAACCAGTTGAAAGTGATAACAGGGTTCATGACTGGGCACGCCCCAGTAAAGGGACACTTGAACAAAATTGGCATGTACAATGGGGAACTCATGTGCCGACTATGTCACAAGAAACCAGAAACGGCCAAACACATACTGTGCGAATGCGAAGCTGTAGATCGCAAAAGACAGGTTCTTTTTGGACAACCCCAGGTTGATCCAACAACGTATAGAACCCACTCACCCAAGGATCTGTACAAACTTGTACAAGGTACAAAGGTGATAGAGTGGGTGCTATGAACTAACATTGGGGTAAAACACAATAAGCCAATAGGCTGCAGTGTTATTCGGAGACACATAGTCAGACGAGCCCAGAAAAATAAAAGAGGACGGGTGCTGAAACGTTTTAATGATGTCCTATCTGGCATAGTTCAATTTTTCAAACAACGCGATGAACCGGCTCCGAAACTAGAATATTCAATCTGGCTTAGAGATTTTGGTTTTCTCGTGGACATTACAGAGAAATTAAACGAACTTAATTTGCAGCTTCAGGGGAGAGACAAAGAACTAGCGGAAATGATTTCTGATATAAAAGCATTTATCAAAAAGCTGGAGTTTTGGGAACAAAACCTAATTAACAGCGATGCCAAGCATTTTCCTATTCTTTCAGAAAAAATATCTCAAAATCCATTAGAACCCTATGACAGCAAATATCATGTAGAAATAGTTTCTACCCTGAAGAATAACTTCAAAAATCGTTTTAAGGATTTCAACGAAATGGCTTTAGTAGCGCAGTTTGTTGTTTCACCCTTTATGGAAATTAATATCCAACAGTTTGCAACTTGTGTTATGCATAACTTTGGCGAAGACATCGCTGCAACAGAAATGGAAGTAATTGAGTTTCAAAATGATTTAGCCTTAAAATCGTTAGTCTCAAGTACTAAATGTATCTGGCCTATTGTAAGTAAAGACAAATATTCAGTTCTATTCCGTGTTGCCTTGAAAGTGAAAGCATTATTTAGTTCAACTTATTTGTGTGAATCTTCTTTTCCAATATGAAGTTTATTAAGAACAACTATCGCAATCGACTTACAGATGAACATTTGGATAATTGTATTCGAATGGCTGTATCAAATTATACTGCAAACAAAAAAATTATCGATGAGTCTGAGTGTCAGCCTTCTCATTGAACGTGCTTCTTTATTTTTCAATGTTTATGTTCATGATAGTGCGTTACTTTTTTGTAGTTATTATTAACTATTTTTAAATCTTACGTGACATACAGTTGTGGCTGGATAAAAGTTTGTGTTTATTTTTCAAACACCTTCGTTTGGTAGGTAGGAATTTAGCTATGAACAAGTAAGTACTAGAAATATTAGTTATTAGTTTATTATTAGTACCATGTATTACCAGTTAAATAGTAAAATAAATACATATTGTTAGAGTCAGCGAATTAGGATATCGCCGTCACTGGGTCGACGATACCACGTCTGCCTGTTGCAGTGTCTGTGAAGGTGCAATTTCGGTGGTGCTGCTTGAGCTGCGCGACTAGAGACGCTGGCCGCGGCAGCTGTAGCCGCGATGAAAAGATGTTTTCGGTGACGCAGTTCTAGGCAGCCGTTGACTGCGGACTGTAGCATTTTTGTCATTTTAAATTTTTGCGGGGTTTATTAAAAAATATGGATTACGACGATTTGATAACATTAATTTTATTAGAAGAAGAGGAAGATGAAGAAGAATTTTACCAAATGTTATCTAGAAAATTCTTTAGCGACCTTTTTCCAACAATTTTCTTTAATAACAAAATTTTTGTCTTCATAATCATAAATTACGGGATATTTTTGATTAAAATTTCATCGTCATTTGACGTAAATGGCGCCATTCTTTGCCCTAGCTACGATTTCAGCCGCCATTGGTTCCATTTGAAACTGTACAAACAAGTGCAGCGGCTAGAGACGCAGCGGCTAGAGACGCAGCTGCTGGTCGCCGCAGCCAGCCGCGTCACCGGAATCGCACCTTTAGAGTCAGCGAATTAGGATATCGCCGCCACTGGGGTGGACAATACCACATCTACCCGTTTCAGTGTTCAGGACCAGGAGAGAGCGCCGAGCGCGGGGACTTGACTTTCGACCAGCGGCAATATGCCGTTAAAGACATTCTTTATTTTGTTCCTTAAGACGGAATTTGCACGCCAGGAAATTCATAACAAAAACTACAAATTAACTAAGTTGTCAATAGATGGCGATTAGATGCACTTCTGCGAAATAATTCAAATGTTGAATTATACCTGCCTGTTTGCCAAGTTGTGTAAACTACTTTCCGGCGACCCGACAAGCGTCCCCTCCCTCCCAAATCTAAAGTGCTCGTAACATTTTATTGTACCGCCGGACGAGACGAACACTACAATTAGAATATCGAACCTATAGGGACCGTATTTAAATAATTTTGTCCACTACCACTTAATAATAAATCAATATTCTACCTCCTAACTAAAAGCATATAGTACCCATATATCACGGAGTGAATTATGATAATTCACGCTTTTGTAATTCTGGCACATTCCGGTAGATAACTAAAGATAGGCGATACTTTTTATAACGATATTTTCTAGATCGAAAAATCGATAAATCAAAAAATCGAAAAATTGAAAAATCGAAAAAACGAAAATCGAAAAATCGAAAAAACGAAAATCGAAAATTGAAAAGTGGAAAAAACAACAGTTAGTTATCTATGTTTAATAAAAACTTTCCATTCTACACTTAACTTTTATTTAATAAAGAAACCATAATGGTCGTGGACAAAGTATAGTATTAGACTCGCAATTTATGGCCATTATTCACTCGGGTGACTTGCGCCCCTCGCCTACGGCACGGGACGCAAACGTCATCCTGCGTGAATAATGGCTACCATAAATTGCTCGTTTAATAATATACTATTATGAACCAGAATAAAACTTTTAGGACAATGTAATATAAACATTTGAATCTATTTTGGTTCGTATATTATTAAGTAGTTCTTTGTTCATCCAGTCTGAGCTTATTTGTTAGTTATCATTGTTTTGTTTTGTGTTTTTTTAGTGTTTTTATAGGTAGTTACACGTTACCCAGCAGTTGATCAACTGAGTTTGTTTATTAAATTTCATTTTGTTCTTGTTTGTGGTGGCGCAAATAGATTATGCTTTTATGCTTAAGTAGGCCTTAAGGATAAAAGCATAATCTATTCGCTCCATTATTTATCCATCATGATTTAAAAAGCAGTGAAGCGATTGATACTGTTGACAGTTGTGAGCAAAACATGTTTGACGACGGTGAAGACGGTCAATAATAAGTAATAGTAATAATTCATTTTATTGACCTTAAATTAACCATTTACGAAAAAATCTGATGTGTCCAACACATGACTTTCCTATCTAGTTATCACAGGCTTTTCCCGGTTATTTTGTACAACCTATTGCAGCAACTCTGTAAATGTTTAAAGGATAAACTAAATATATACATTTACATACATCTAACTCGAAACATTTTTCGATATATATTCACTGCAAATGAAAACACTGAAAAAATTTAATTTTACACTTTTGCTCCAGTTTTTCTATTACGGTCCATTTTAGAGAAATAATGTAAAAAACAAAAATGATAGAGATCGATATTGCAAACAACTTTTAGTTTACCAATTTTCTTAAAAATCAGAATTTGCACCTTTTATCAAATTTCTCGAATACGGTCCATTTAAGGAAAAAATTGTAAAAAGTGAGAATTATAGAGAATATTTAAAGTAACTTTTATTTAAAAAATTTTCTTCGCCAAACATAAATAACAGATATATTCAATAAAATATAAAAATTACCCCCTATAAAGTACCCCCAAGTGCCAACTGTGCTCAAAATCTAATCAGTTCACCGCAGGCCGGAATAAGACTTACTTTCCTTATCTGTATACAGATAGGAAAGTAAAAAAACATACAATGTAAACAAAAATACAGAAGAGATAATAATAATAATAAAATTTAAACTATGCTGCAATAATGAGTGTGATAAATTTATTGTATTTTCAATAAATATTTTAAGTACTTTTTCAGTTGATTTTAAGAATATAAATTGGCTTAAAAGTTTGCTCTTACTTTTAACTCTTCTCAACTAATTTGTGAACCCACAAATGCATTTGAAAGGCCAGGATCGATGTTTTCACATGCATCTTGTTCCAATTTTCACGTAAATCCAGCCAGAAAAAACAAAACTCAACATTATATTTAATATCTGACAAATTACGTTCTTATATTTTGTAATATAAAAATGAAACATTTTACAAAATCTCTACACGTTTTAAATGTTTCTCCAAAACCAGACTTAACACAATTTACCTAATTTTTGTAATAAAATAACGAACTTCCTTGCTTCCGATACTTCATAACAATATGACAACGTTGCTCGATATAAATTTGATATTTTCAGGTGGCGTCATCTATATAAGATTGCCTGAACCTAAAATTCCAGGGATTACACCTGTTTTATGTAATGTTGGTTGCGTTTTTTGGGTTAAAATTAAAAAAATTTGTGCATATAAGACTGGAAAATGAAAGCAAAAAATGAAATATTTCTTATGCGGAGCCTCTAATGGGAATATATTCCAGTTCCTGAAATAGTTTTTATAGCGATTTACGATGACTTTTTTACATGTAAAATTTTCACAAATTCGTTATTTTCTTCATTCTCTCAATTTTTTTCCACTTTAAAATATATTCAGGAACTAGTTCAATACTATTAGAATATTATAAAAGCAAATCCGCATAAATTCATTGTCTAGAAAGCCCGTCTTATATGTTGAAAAATTCTCCTATGCTAATACATTTGCTAACGCCGCCTTAATTAATTACATTTTAAACATTGCTTACGAGATATTTAATAAAACGTTATAAAACCATGTTAACACGTGTTTTATGTGGCTATACAAGGTGTTATAGTATATAGGGCGATAAATCATTTTAAAACAATAATTTTGAAGTTAATTCTTAATTTAACTTCTAACAATACAATGATAAATTAACTGTGGATTATTTCATTTACGTTGCGTTACGTGGCTTCCGTGTGGGTAGCTCGCTGTTTATTCCAAAATTAACAAAGTAGCTCAACACATTGAGAGGTTAGCGACCACTGGTATAGAGGAAGCCTTACTGATTAAAAGTTACCATTGCGCCAAAGTCCAATAACCAATAGTTTCGGAGAGACTGACCAATGAATGTCTCATTCGCTAAACGATCGTTTTCGTATTTTACTCATTGGATGTTTGTTTCTGTTTTCTATCTTATTTTGAACTATTTTAAAGGTCTTTTTTAAGACCGTTATGAAAAATAAATAGTTGTCAATAGTGATGTTGAGAAAGTAATTCGGCACTCGAGTATCGTTACCCGAAGCCTTGTCACAATTTAACCCATTGGGTACCTGTATGAGGCCGCTATTGCGCTAGCCGGTTGGCAGCGTCAGAAGCGCTATGAAGAAGGTTAGACCGAGGGTACCGAATTTCAGGTTCATGTCTTGCATATCCCAAGTACCAAAATATGAATGCAATATGACTGCAACAGCCCAGCGTTCTAGCACCCGATTTGCAAGTGCAATAATGTCCAATAATGACATCTTCCTGATCTTTTCTTCGAGTTCGTACCATATCTGGTACGTGGTGGCGTTTCGGAATCGTGAGTACACTCTTGCTCGAAGAAATCCTGGTTCTGCATTTAACTGATCTATGTGGAGCTCTTCTATGGCATCCCGCCACAACTTGTTCTGTATATATTGTTACGCAGCACCCTGTAGTAGCCTGCGGCTATCATAGGAAACGTACAGATAGAAGAAGAAGTGGAATGTTACTCATCGCTCTACAGTGTACTGCGGTTATCATAAGTAAAAATACAAGTAAAAGAAGACAGAATATTCGAGAAATGTCATTACTCGTCAAGAACATTCTAGATGACATTTCTAGAAGGTTCGAGAAGGTCAACAAGCTATATAAGTCAACGACCTGACGTCGGAGTTTTAGTTTTATGATAGACGTTATACGTGAATGTTATCAGTTGTAAAGTTATTGTCAAAGTTGAATTATAGTTATTGTAAAGTTCAGTTGAAATAAATTGTGATACCAAAAACCAGCGTAACAATATGAAGGTACAAGATTGATTTGATATATTCCAACCGTAATATCAGATAGTCTAAATCCAAACGAGGAAAGTCATCCAGGTTAGCCGCATCAATATGTATCCACATCGCATTTCGGTTTCTCAATCTGAATTCATCCACACGAGCCATTACAACAACGACTTCATTCGCCTTGGCCAGCATTTCATGTGCCATGTCTGCGTTGTAGCCTTCCATAGCAATTAATGGGTGGTATTTGTTGATAATAGCTCCCGCTATTCGATAGAATTCATCCAGGTATTCAATATGAGAAGTATGAATAAGCTGTCCGAATAACTTAAAAATGGATTTGATGTGGCCTTTTCTGGCCTCCACAATCCATCGGGTCTTCGTAACAAGCCGTGAAGCATTAGCATTCTCAGTGGCGAGCTGCTGCTGGCCACGTTCAACAACATGGAGTATGTATTGGGTAATACCCAGAGCCTCTAGCATCTCTGTATCCCCTATCAACAATTAGGATATCCCCCTCCTGAAACGAGTTGCACATAATGTCGCTGTCATTGTTCAACTCATTGCCAATATCCGTGTTCGTAAGTATTCGTATTCACTTGCACTTCATCATCCTCCAGGCATTCCCTATCATAGCCAATGCGAATATTCTACACCGCGAACCGTAGTATACGAGTAATAATGTAATCATTTGGTTTTTTGATCGTTACTTCGGTATCTTCAAGTAACGATACTCGAGTACTCGAATGGTTAATTTTCAACATCACTATTGACATCTATTAGTTTTTCATAACAGTCTTAAAAAATACCCTTGGTATAGTTCAAAAGAAGATAGAACACAGAAACTTCCATAGAGTAAAGTACGAAGCCGATCGTTTAGCGAATGAGACATTCATTGGCCGGTATCTCCGAAACTATTGGTTATTGGACTTTGGCGCAATGGAAACTTTTAATCAGTAAGGCTTCCTCAATACAATATTAAAAGTTCAGGTAATTCCCACATAGATCACTTTTCCATAAGGTTTTTCTTTAGGTCGTGAAATATCGTTAAAAAAATAGAAAAACCACTTGGATACCCTGTATATTTTGAGCCTAGTAAATGAGCTATGTTCATTCTGGGCCATTCCTTATGTATATTAACATGGGAAATCGCTAAGGTTCATTCTGCTATTTTTTACGGTGACGTCACGCGTCGAGAATCTTATCAGTAACTAACTTGTCGATCCACCAACGGGGAAGTGGGGAAGCGGGGTAATTAACCAGCGACTACAAGTGGCATATATTATTATAAAATTAACTTATATCCAGGGTGTCGTTCCTGCTGCTGGTTTGGAATGAGAGGTTTTTTATAAAGAATATATTTTTTTTATACTGGGTGCTGCTGTTGTAGCTGCTGGAACAAAAACAATGTGTTTTTGCACGAAAAGCCACAAGGGCCTTAGCGTGTTTCTCGGACATTACTGGTCCAATTCAAACAGGAAAAATGGCATTATGTAGAGAACGTAGTATAGATTAATGTCGAACAGAAAAATTATTCGCACTGACAGGTCAAAAGGGCCTAAAACTAATATCTTTGTTATTGTTGGTCGGATTCAAACGGGAGAAACGGCATTATGTAGATAACTCAGTATTAATTAACGTCGAACAGAAAAATCATGCGCAGAACGAAAAGCCAGAAGGGCCTTAGCGTGTTTCTCGGATACTACTGGTCCGATTCAAACGGGAAAAACGGCATTATGTAGAGAACGTGGTATAGATTAACGTCGAACAGAAAAATTATTCGCAGTGACAGGTCAAAAGAGCCTAAAACTAATATCTTTGTTATTGTTGGTCGGATTCAAACGGAAGAAATGGCATTATGTAGATAACTCAGTATTGATTAACGTCGAACAGAAAAATCATGCGCAGAACGAAAAGCCAGAAGGGCCTTAGCGTGTTTCTCGGATACTACTGGTCCGATTCAAACGGGAAAAACGGCACTATGTAGAGAACGCGGTATAGATTAACATTTGACGTTTTCATTTGACGTTTCACGTTTCGTTTCTGCCAGCATCGAGGGTTAAGTACTAGAATAACTACTGCTACTACTACAGCCGGGTTGGCCGAGCGGTTTAAGGCGTCAAAGTTAACAACCCAGATCTCCGAGAGGAGGCGTAGGTTCGAATCCTACACCCGGCAATATTTTTTTTTTAAGTAAAATAGGTGCTTCAATCTTTTTTTCTTAGTACTGAGATGTCTATCAAAGAGAATAGACGTAGAATTGAAGAGTTTGGTGAAAAAGTTGGAAAACTAAATAGAGACATAAAATTATATGAAGATAAAAAACAAGTTTTAAACGATTTGACAAATTTAAGTCTTTGGGATAAACTCTTTGAGAGATATCATCCAAATCAGTATCCACTTAGAAGAATCCAACCGACGCAAATATGGCCATCCTAAAGACTAATTTCATTATACTTACGGCTATATTAAATAACGTGCTGTATACAAACGTGCTGAGTGGCGTACAACAAATGGCGATACGTTTTGACAATCAAACAGAATGGCGAAAGATGAATTTCTCGGTGGTAAATAATATGAAGCTAAATACGCTTTCCATAGGATCTTGGACACCAATGCTTTTTAAATGGAAAACGTGTAGTTAACTCTGGACAGTAGAGTGCGGTATGGGCATTTAAGTAAAGATTGGACAAATATTGCTAATAATTTAAATGAGGGAAAGTTATTTGTAATACGGTAAAGACAATGAAAATAAAAATATATTTTGGAAAACGGCATTATGAAGATAACTCAGTATTGATTAACATCGAGCAGAAAAATCATGCGCAGAACGAAAAGCCAGAAGGGCCTTAGCGTGTTTCTCGAGTATTACTGGTCCGATTCAAACGGGAAAAACGGCATTATGAAGATAACTCAGTATTGATTAACATCGAGCAGAAAAATCATGCGCAGAACGAATCTAAGGTACATCGAAATTCTTTAGGAAGTTTGAAAGGTACAAAGAGAGACAAATATTTAAATATAATAAGACCTATGTTTATACATGGTGGTAAAGGGATCGTCAAGTACTCTGGTAAAGGTTATACGATTGAAAATAAAAGCCAATTAATTTACAATAAGAAGCCTATAGAATATGTTTATTGGGATGATCCCAACGAACTTTGCGATCGATTGAAGTTGTTGGTGGCTTCGAAGAGACAACGAAATCGTGAGCATAAACGAACTTCAATCGATCGCAAAGTTCGTTGGGATCATCCCAATAAACATATTCTATAGGCTTCTTATTGTAAATTAATTGGCTTTTATTTTCAACGTATAACCTTTACCAGAGTACTTGACAATCCCTTTACCACCATGTATAAACATAGGTCTTATTATTTTTAAATATTTGTCTCTCTTTGTACCTTTCAAATTTCCTAAAGAATTTCGATGTACCTTAGATTCGTTCTGCGTATGATTTTTCTGCTCGATGTTAATCAATACTGAGTTATCTTCATAATGCCGTTTTCCAAAATATATTTTTATTTTCATTGTCCAATGTTGACTTTACCGTATTACAAATAACTTTCCCTCACTTAAATTATTAGCAATATTTGTCCAATCTTTACTTAAATGCCCATACCGCACTCTACTGTCGAGTTAACTACATTATTCCATTTAAAAAGCATTGGTGTCCAAGATCCTATGTAGAGAACGTGGTATAGATTAACGTCGAATAGAAAAATCATGCGCAGAACGAAAAGCCAGAAGGGCCTTAGCGTGTATCTCAGCTATTGTTGGTCCGATCCAAACGGGAAAAACGGAATTATGTAGAGAACGAGGTATACATTAACGTTGAACAGAAAATTGCCATTCCCAAGTACACATGCGCAATGACAATGCCAAAAAGACCTTCTCGTATGCCCTCCTAACATTCGTTAAGTATAAGGGTCGTTCACGTGAACGTGTGTCGCAACGACACTTACATCACGTTCGTTTGTACTACTGCGCGTGCGCAAAAATCTTGGTGGTGGGGGTAATTAATTATTTGTTTAAGGTATTGAGACATTAAAGACTCTTCCAGTCTACTGAGACATTTTCTACGAGTAGCTCCTCTAAAAATAACAAAAAAATGTCTTAACTGCCAAAAATTGATTATTTGACTCTCTTGAATCTAAACGAAATTAACGCTTTGTCGCCTCAGGAAATGGCACAAGATTACGAAGAATTGTCTAAAGAATGGTATCACTTAATATTAAATGAAAAGGACTTTAATTTACTTGCTTGTGCCCGAAATATTAAATGGTATTCTATTTGTCGATGTCATCTAATAGCAGACGATGGTAGTACAGCACATGAACATCTTCATGCTTTAATACATTTTACTAATGGATTTACAATGTTAGCCTACAAGAAAAGACTGTAGCACTGGTACACGACTCCATTCAAAAACAACTTTCAATAAAATAATTTGCTTGGACCATGCTGTTGGTGTCCTCAGATACATCACCTGTGCTGATGGACAAAAGCCGCTTAGAAGGGATGGAGATGGTCTTAGAGGTACACCTGATTCTCATTACGATAGAAGAGCATTCAAACAAGATTGGTTACATTCCAGAGGAAAACAGTGTTGCTTAGTACGTACAGAAATTTTAGAATTAGCATCTGAAGGTGTAAGACTTAGAAAAATACACGTTTAAACACGAACTTCATGATAAATCTACATGTAGATGTGATAGAGGTGCCGAAGGAATAAGGCGGAGGGAAGAAGCTAACGAGAAACGAAGACAATTTTACAAAACAGAACGGGGAATGGAAATTATGAATAATTACAAAGAAAAACAAATTAAGAAAAAGAAACTAATTACAAGTTTACTGAAAATGGGCCTAAATAAAAAAGCTGAGCTTCAAAGATAGACAATTTTGAAACTCATTGAGTTACTGTAAATACTTAATACTGTTACTTTCAAAATTTAATTTTGAAACAAAATATATTTCTATTTTCATTGTCCAATGTTGACTTTACCCTATTACAAATAACTTTTCCTACGACCACTTAGGAAAGTGACACATATCACACTATATAGTCCTTTGGGAAGTGCCCTATATCACACGCGTATGAATAAAAATTTACTTTCCACCCGTGTACGAATATGTTACTTTCCGCAGTAGCTGTCACAAAATGTCAAACACCTAATTTCTATTTTGATCTATGTAATGTCCATATTAATACTAAAATCGATATGATTGTTAAATCATTGAAATTGTTGTAAATTAGATCCTAGATATTTATCTTTAACAATTATTATTAAAATAATTTTAAAATAATGTTTGCTCTTTATTCTGGTTAAATACATAATCGATTAGATCATTCAATTGACACAAGGGCTATTGCTCAGTTGGTTAGGACGTCGAACTTATCTACTTTGCAATTTGAGACCTGGCGAGCGACCGCGTTCAAATCCTGGTCAGATTTTTTTTGTTTTTTTTTTTATTTTTTTATTTTTTCTAGTTTTTTTTTTTAGAAAATATGAAAATTGAATAAATATGATTATTGTTGATCATTTTTTTAAAAACATTTTAATTATTATAGTAATAATAACCTTGGTTTTACATTTTTTGATGAAATTATTTTGTGGTCGTAGGAAAAATATTGTACATCACTTGTGTGAAAAGTGATTTTCCACACTCGTGTGATAGTCGCACTCGGCTTGTGCCTCGTGCGACAATATTTCCCACTCGTGTGAAAAATGTCACTTTCCACACTCGTAATGTAATATACTATTCCCTCATTTAAATTATTAACAATATTTGTCCAATCTTTACTTAAATGCCCATACCGCACTCTATTGTCCAGAGTTAACTACACGTTTTCCATTTAAAAAGCATTGGTGTCCAAGATCCTATGGAAAACGTATTTAGCTTCATATTATTTACCACCGAGAAATTCATCTTTCGCCATTCTGTTTGATTGTCAAAACGTATCGCCATTTATTGTACGCCACTCGGCACGTTTGTATACAGCACGTTATTTAATATAGCCGTAAGTATAATGAAATTAGCCTTTAGGATGGCCATATTTGCGTCGGTTGGATTCTTCTAAGTGGATACTGATTTGGATGATATCTCTCAAAGAGTTTATCCCACAGACTTAAATTTGTCAAATCGCTTAAAACTTGTTTTTTATCTTCATATAATTTTATGTCTCTATTTAGTTTTCCAACTTTTTCACCAAACTCTTCAATTCTACGTCTATTCTCTTTGCTAGACATCTCAGTACTAAGAAAAAAAGATTGAAGCACCTATTTTACTTTAAAAAAAAATATATTGCCGGGTGTAGGATTCGAACCTACGCCTCCTCTCGGAGATCTGGGTTGTTAACTTTGACGCCTTAAACCGCTCGGCCAACCCGGCTGTAGTAGTAGCAGTAGTTATTCTAGTACTTAACCCTCGATACTGGCAGAAACGAAACGTCTACTGGCAGAAACGAAACGTGAAACGTGAAATGAAAACGTCAAATGTTAATCTATACCGCGTTCTCTACATAGTGCCGTTTTTCCCGTTTGAATCGGACCAGTAGTATCCGAGAAACACGCTAAGGCCCTTGTGGCTTTTCGTGAAAAAACCCATTGTTTTTGTTCCAGCAGCTACAAAAGCAGCACCCAGTATAAAAAAAATATATTCTTTATAAAAAAAACCTCTCATTCCAAACCAGCAGCAGGAACGACACCCAGGATATAAGTTAATTTTATAATAATATATACCACTTGTAGTCGCTGGTTAAGGACCCCCGCTTCCCCACTTCCCCGTTGGTGGATCGACGAGTTAGTTACTGATAAGATTCTCGACGCGTGACGTCACCGTAAAAAATAGCAGAATGAACCTTAGCGATTTCCCATGTTAATTTACATAAGGAATGGCCCAGAATGAACATAGCTCATTTACTGAGCCTTTTTAAACCTTTACAGTTCTATAACTACAATTATATTAAACTTTTAAATGATTTATTTGGCCAAAAGGTCCGGCATTAGAAAGTTCTACCCGGTTCTACCCCATCTAATATTTTGATTAAACAGAGTTAAGATTTGTATTACCCTACAAAAGTTACGTTTCGCTAACGCAAGATGGAGTTACGATAGCACCAAAATTGTTGAAAACTATCGCTCTAAACATTATAGTTTTCTATAACTACAAATATTGTTAATTAGAGTTGGTACGTGAAGCAAAAGAGGGCACACTTGATATAGATATTACAGAGACGGAACAATATACGTTGTTGCCAAGTATATACACACAAAGAGATATCTACTATTCTAGTTGTCACGTAAATATTAATGAAATAGCGTCAGATTAAAAAAATGGAATATAGGATTGGATAGAACCTACCAGTAGGCAAATCGAAGGCTCTCATCTCTTTTTCAGCATCCCAAAATCTGATGATTCTGGAATCACCAGCGGTGATTAAGGTCTGTGTCCATTGTTCCCACGTCATTTCGATTCCTAAATATAAAAAAAAAATAATGAACTATAAAGACGTTTATGTACGAATTTTCTTATTGACAAATTAGTATAGTCTCGATGATTACAAGTTACATTTACGAAATTTAAGGGCAACCCCTACTTTATAATACCTGGCGACCAAATTTATTTACTAATTTTGAAGGCATATAGATATAAATGTCGAGTTTTCACTGGACATCTCTTAAAAAATATATATTTTTTGACATATTTCAATGTTGTCCTGTTACACCAGAAATTAGCGAAACTTTGTTTTTTCATATCTTGTATGTTTTTTAGACATTCAGAAAGTTTCTTCTTTTACATTTCTAAAACTATAACGTACGTGAGATTTTTTGTTTAAAATTCTATATTTTTTTCGTTTTCCATAAGAAAGTCAAAACTAGATCCGCAATGCAAAAACTGCCAAGCTATTTGGACACACACAATATTTGCAAAAAAAAATCAAGATGCGTAAAGTGCGCAGAAAAACATACGAAGGATTGTGTAAAAAGTCCAGAACAATAACTAAAGTGTATAAAATGCCTAATTGAACATCCTGTTAACTACTAGCTAAAACCTTTCATATAAGGAACGATAACACCACTAAAACTAAAATAATGACGAGGCAGAAGAAACCCATAAACGTTTTTTCTACTGTCAGAAATTAACATATTCTCAGGTAACAAACTAACAGGAGCAACGAATTAAAAGGTCACAACCAGCCACAAATTGCACAGCATACTGCACAGTTAGCCAGCCTAACAGAAAGTACCACTTATGAATTACTAGCTTTTGCCCGCGGCTTTGCACGCGTGGAGTCGTGTTTTTAATATGAAAAATAAAATGCATGAGTTTTCGTATTTATTCGTGTTTATTCCTATTTATTCGATTTATTCCCATTTATTCGATTTATTCCCATTTATTCCAATTTATTCCAATTTATTCCAATTTATTCCAATTTATTCCAATTTATTCCTATTTATTTATTTCAATTTATTTCAATTTATTTCAATTTATTCCAATTTATTCCAATTTATTCCAATTTATTCCAATTTATTCCAATTTATTCCAATTTATTCCAATTTATTCCAATTTATTCCTATCTATTCCTATCTATTCTATTCCTATTTATTCCTATTTATTCCTATTTATTCCTATTTATTCCTATTTATTCCTATTTATTCCTATTTATTCCTATTTATTCCTATTTATTCCTATTTATTCCTATTTATTCCTATTTATTCCTATTTATTCCTATTTATTCCTATTTATTCCTATTTATTCCTATTTATTCCTATTTATTCCTATTTATTCCTATTTATTCCTATTTATTCCTATTTATTCCTATTTATTCCTATTTATTCCTATTTATTCCTATTTACTCCTATTTATTCCTATTTATTCCTATTTATTCCAATTTATTCCTATTTATTCCAATTTATTCCAATTTATTTTAATTTATTCCTATTTATTCCAATTTATTCCAATTTATTCCAATTTATTCCAATTTATTCCAATTTATTCCAATTTATTCCAATTTATTCCAATTTATGCCTATTTATGTCTATTTATGTCTATTTATGCCTATTTATTCCTATTTATTCCTATTTATTCCAATTTATTCCAATTTATTCCAATTTATTCCAATTTATTCCAATTTATTCCAATTTATTCCAATTTATTCCAATTTATTCCAATTTATTCCAATTTATTCCAATTTATTCCTATTTATTCCTATTTATTCCTATTTATTCCTATTTATTCCTATTTATTCCTATTTATTCCTATTTATTCCTATTTATTCCTATTTATTCCTATTTATTCCTATTTATTCCTATTTATTCCAATTTATTCCTATTTATTCCTATTTATTCCTATTTATTCCTATTTATTCCTATTTATTCCTATTTATTCCTATTTATTCCAATTTCTTCCAATTTATTCCAATTTATTCCAATTTAT
The DNA here is from genome assembly GCA_927349885.1 of Psylliodes chrysocephalus. Classification (NCBI taxonomy): domain Eukaryota; kingdom Metazoa; phylum Arthropoda; class Insecta; order Coleoptera; family Chrysomelidae; genus Psylliodes; species Psylliodes chrysocephalus. The sequence continues at coordinate 339,234 of OV651816.1, read as the reverse complement.
TCCAATTTATTCCAATTTATTCCTATTTATTCCTATTTATGCCTATTTATTCCTATTTATTCCTATTTATTCCTATTTATTCCTATTTATTCCAATTTATTCCAATTTATTCCAAATTATTCCTATTTATTCCAATTTATTCCAATTTATTCCAATTTATTCCAATTTATTCCAATTTATTCCAATTTATTCCAATTTATTCCTATTTATTCCTATTTATTCCTATTTATTCCTATTTATTCCTATTTATTCCTATTTATTCCTATTTATTCCTATTTATTCCTATTTATTCCTATTTATTCCTACTTATTCCTATTTATTCCTATTTATTCCTATTTATTCCTATTTATTCCTATTTATTCCTATTTATTCCTATTTATTCCTATTTATTCCTATTTATTCCTATTTATTCCTATTTATTCCTATTTATTCCTATTTATTCCTATTTATTCCTATTTATTCCTATTTATTCCTATTTATTCCTATTTATTCCTATTTATTCCTATTTATTCCTATTTATTCCTATTTATTCCTATTTATTCCTATTTATTCCTATTTATTCCTATTTATTCCTATTTATTCCTATTTATTCCTATTTATTCCTATTTATTCCTATTTATTCCTATTTATTCCTATTTATTCCTATTTATTCCTATTTATTCCTATTTATTCCTATTTATTCCTATTTATTCCTATTTATTCCTATTTATTCCAATTTATTCCTATTTATTCCTATTTATTCCTATTTATTCCTATTTATTCCTATTTATTCCTATTTATTCCAATTTCTTCCAATTTATTCCAATTTATTCCAATTTATTCCTATTTATTCCTATTTATGCCTATTTATTCCTATTTATTCCTATTTATTCCTATTTATTCCTATTTATTCCTATTTATTCCAATTTATTCCAATTTATTCCAAATTATTCCTATTTATTCCAATTTATTCCAATTTATTCCAATTTATTCCAATTTATTCCAATTTATTCCAATTTATTCCTATTTATTCCTATTTATTCCTATTTATTCCTATTTATTCCTATTTATTCCTATTTATTCCTATTTATTCCTATTTATTCCTATTTATTCCTACTTATTCCTATTTATTCCTATTTATTCCTATTTATTCCTATTTATTCCTATTTATTCCTATTTATTCCTATTTATTCCTATTTATTCCTATTTATTCCTATTTATTCCTATTTATTCCTATTTATTCCTATTTATTCCTATTTATTCCTATTTATTCCTATTTATTCCTATTTATTCCTATTTATTCCTATTTATTCCTATTTATTCCTATTTATTCCTATTTATTCCTATTTATTCCTATTTATTCCTATTTATTCCTATTTATTCCTATTTATTCCTATTTATTCCTATTTATTCCTATTTATTCCTATTTATTCCTATTTATTCCTATTTATTCCTATTTATTCCTATTTATTCCTATTTATTCCTATTTATTCCTATTTATTCCTATTTATTCCTATTTATTCCTATTTATTCCTATTTATTCCTATTTATTCCTATTTATTCCTATTTATTCCTATTTATTCCTATTTATTCCTATTTATTTTAATTTATTCCTATTTATTCCTATTTATTCCTATTTATTCCTATTAATCCTATTTATTCCTATTTATTCCTATTTATTCCTATTTATTCCTATTTATTCCTATTTATTCCTATTTATTCCTATTTATTCCAATTTATTCCTATTTATTCCAATTTATTCCTATTTATTCCAATTTATTCCAATTTATTCCTATTTATTCCAATTTATTCCAATTTATTCCTATTTATTATAATTTATTCCTATTTATTCCTATTTATTCCTATTTATTCCTATTTATTCCTATTTATTCCTATTTATTCCTATTTATTCCTATTTATTCCTATTTATTCCTATTTATTCCTATTTATTCCTATTTATTCCTATTTATTCCTATTTATTCCAATTTATTTTAATTTATTTTAATTTATTCCTATTTATTCCAATTTATTTTAATTTATTTTAATTTATTCCTATTTATTCCTATTTATTCCTATTTATTCCTATTTATTCCTATTTATTCCTATTTATTCCTATTTATTCCTATTTATTCCTATTTATTCCTATTTATTCCTATTTATTCCTATTTATTCCTATTTATTCCTATTTATTCCTATTTATTCCTATTTATTCCTATTTATTCCTATTTATTCCTATTTATTCCTATTTATTCCTATTTATTCCTATTTATTCCTATTTATTCCTATTTATTCCTATTTATTCCTATTTATTCCTATTTATTCCTATTTATTCCTATTTATTCCTATTTATTCCTATTTATTCCTATTTATTCCTATTTATTCCTATTTATTCCTATTTATTCCTATTTATTCCTATTTATTCCTATTTATTCCTATTTATTCCTATTTATTCCTATTTATTCCTATTTATTCCTATTTATTCCTATTTATTTTAATTTATTCCTATTTATTCCTATTTATTCCTATTTATTCCTATTTATTCCTATTTATTCCTATTTATTCCTATTTATTCCTATTTATTCCCATTTATTCCCATTTATTCCTATTTATTCCTATTTATTCCAATTTATTCCAATTTATTCCAATTTATTCCTATTTATTCCAATTTATTCCTATTTATTCCAATTTATTCCAATTTATTCCTATTTATTCCAATTTATTCCAATTTATTCCTATTTATTATAATTTATTCCAATTTATTCCTATTTATTCCTATTTATTCCTATTTATTCCTATTTATTCCTATTTATTCCTATTTATTCCTATTTATTCCTATTTATTCCTATTTATTCCAATTTATTTTAATTTATTTTAATTTATTCCTATTTATTCCTATTTATTCCTATTTATTCCTATTTATTCCTATTTATTCCTATTTATTCCTATTTATTCCTATTTATTCCTATTTATTCCTATTTATTCCTATTTATTCCTATTTATTCCTATTTATTCCTATTTATTCCTATTTATTCCTATTTATTCCTATTTATTCCTATTTATTCCTATTTATTCCTATTTATTCCTATTTATTCCTATTTATTCCTATTTATTCCTATTTATTCCTATTTATTCCTATTTATTCCTATTTATTCCTATTTATTCCTATTTATTCCTATTTATTCCTATTTATTCCTATTTATTCCTATTTATTCCTATTTATTCCTATTTATTCCTATTTATTCCTATTTATTCCTATTTATTCCTATTTATTCCTATTTATTCCTATTTATTCCTATTTATTCCTATTTATTCCTATTTATTCCTATTTATTCCTATTTATTCCTATTTATTCCTATTTATTCCTATTTATTCCTATTTATTCCTATTTATTCCTATTTATTCCTATTTATTCCTATTTATTCCTATTTATTCCTATTTATTCCTATTTATTCCTATTTATTCCTATTTATTCCTATTTATTCCTATTTATTCCTATTTATTCCTATTTATTCCTATTTATTCCTATTTATTCCCATTTATTCCTATTTATTCCTATTCCTATTTATTCCTATCGCCAACATTTTCCACATTTACCCATTTTCCTTCCTTCCCTCATTTCTATTTTCCTGCTTTCTCTTATTTCCCCTCTTACCCCCATTTTCCCTCTTTCCCCTCTTAAAATATGAAAAACCAAAAACCTGAAACACACTATTATTTATTTGTGATGAGTAGCTATAATTCCAATTTTTAAGTTCCTACCTATAAAAAAATCGATGCTTCTATGCAAACTTTTAACCCCCGTTTCCCCCCTTAAAATGTAAAAAACCAGAAATCCTGAAACACGTCATTATTTATTTATGCTCAGTAGCAGTATTTCAAATTTTCATGTTACACTACCACTATGCAAAAAATTATGTCCTATCCCTTGCTATGTGAAAAACAAAAACAAATCGATCCCACGGGAACCGTACATTTTTTCTGGATAAAAAGTAGACTATGTGCTATTCCAGACTAAAATCTATATTTGTGCCAAATTTCATCCAAATCCGTTCGGCCGTTCTTGCGTGATTGAGCAACAAACATCCAACCATCCAAACTTTTGTATTTATATATTATATTATTATCCTTAGTAACAAGAATAGATTCACTCTCTGACAGGCTCGAGAAGCTAGAATTAAATAAACCCTTTAGAACTTGGTAGGTACATTTATTTATTAAATAACACACAAGAACTATAAAAATAACAAATAACAAAGTAGATAAAATCAAAACGTTTGTGTTGTCGCGGTCATGCCTTTATTGTTCTATTTTTAAAGAACTTTAGTTCTTCCTTTGCTTGACGATTGATAGCGCTGTGGCTTTCGTAACTTGTGTAACGTTCATGCAGCGTTGCCGGTTTTAACAAAGTCCTGGGCATGTCATCGCGTTACAACCCCAAATATATAACAAAACCACCAATGGACAAAAGAGATATTATAATAGCCACTTGATATGCTAATGGTATTCTCCAAAATCAAAACTGATATCAAAGTCTTGGATGTCTGATTTCTGAAACCCACCTTACAACGGAGTCATACATTAAATTCACACTATCCATCCATCAAATGCAGTAAGAGGAGGAAGTGCTTTAATTATTAAAAATAACATTTCCCACTATGACGAACCAGGCATCCAATAACCAGAAAATCAGGTAACCATTAGAACCATTAACATTAAGGGGGGCAAAATTACAATAGCTGCAATCTATTGCCCATCAAGATACAACCAAAAAAAAGAAAATTATCTCAATGTACTCAAAAAACTAGGTAACAAATTTATAATCGGTGGAGACTACAACTCAAAAAACACCAACTGGGGTTCAAGATTAACCACAATCAAAGGAAAAGAATTGCACCGAACTGCATTAGACCTTGGTTGTACATAAAAGCCACACACATTATACCTGACAAAGGCCGCAATAATTTGCCTCTCTCTCAGGTCCATCCCATTTAAGCGTCAGTGGCGTTTTGGCGATTTTTTCGTTTTTCTAATATAGAGATACAATTGCTTAATAATTTGGCAACGCTGTACGACTGCCGCATGGTCCAGAATATAATTCGAACAGAAGCTATCGCGTAAACATGGATCCCTTATTATTGTGAGCCAAACTTCGGCGTTGCCAAGCTTTTACTTACGAACAAAAATACGGGTTCATCGGAAGAAAGTGAAGACAGCGAGAGTACTATACTGTTTTTAAACTAGGAGGAGCGAATTGAAAAGACGCATTTACACAGGGAAAAGTAACTAGATTTGTTACTAAGATCGAGTTTCGAAATATAGTCATGTTAAAAATTTATGAAATAATTATCTTAATCGGCCTTAGTCGGTGAACGGCCAATGAGCGGTTAAGAAACGAATAAATGTCATAGAAGCAATTTTTTAATTGGTCCCAGACAACGGTCGCAAATTTTACATTATTGTGATCTGAAATGTGTGTCTGAAACGAAATGTCACTGTCAAATAAAGTCAATATGGTTGTTGATTGATGTCAGAAATACTTTTTTCTTGCTTTTGAAATCGACTTTTTGAGAATAACTATGATCTTTTTACAATGGATATTAAATATTTAAGAAAATTATTAATGGAATATCCAGATGTAGCTAGGTTAGTATAAAATATAAAGATCTGTTTACATTTTTAAGGATATATTTGTTATTGGTATAAAAAGTAAAAGTTAATCAGTGAATGACAAATGGATCACACAGTAACTGGTATCTCTTCTATGAGTAATGTGGATATTATGGCTTATTTAGTATTAACCCATGGGTTAATGCGATGGGTTAACGCGCTAGAGGGCAAATAAAGGCATTCAAAAGTTTATAGGCCTATGAGTCAGAATTTGTTTTGAAAACTAGAACCAACATTTTCATAACACTACATGTCAACATATATTTTTTTAAGTGAACTATTCATACATCCCGGCGGAGTTTTCGAAAACAACTCCAGCGCTCCCATACTCAAACGTTTCCTAGCACTCTGAACGGCTCAAACACACATTGCCAAAACATTTACAAACCCCTTGGCGCCCATGTCGCCTCCCACAATTTCCCAAACCGAAAAGAAAACTCTCACAACCTAACTTAAGATTGCTCTCCGACTCTCAAGAAATCCCACTTACCGACGAACTCAAGTATGCTGGACTCAGCCCCATTACCTATAAGATAAACCAATCCATCCCAATAACATAATTATACAATCATTGTTGAAAAAATACCGGTGTTACTTCCGAATATTTCTTTGGTAAAAATGTTCTGTAGCATATGTCGCTGGTGTTAGAAGAATTGGGTTCTTTTGTAGAAATAACTAACGAGTCATAAGTAGTAGAAGCATCGTTTTTTGTCATTAGAACGTAAATTTCACAAAAACCCTCAACTTTTCGCAGAATATAAAAAATTCATCGATGAATACTTGCAGCTCAATCATGGTCAAATCATACCACTTCAATTAAAAACTGTAAACAACGAACAGAAATATTTTGCACCACATCTTTGTGTCATTCGTGATCAAAGTGTTTCCACCAAGCTCAGAGTTGTATTCGATTTCTCTTGTCAAACCACATCTAAACTGTCATTAAACGACATTTTGTTAACAGGGCCTCGGGTCCAACCTGAGCTGGTTGATATCCTACTTAGATTTCGCACATTTAATTATGTTTTGACAGCTGATATCCAGAAGATGTACAGGCAAATAGTAATGAACCCTGCACACAATTTTTTGCAAAATATATTATGGCGAAATTCACCAACCGAACCACTCCAATGCATTGAGTTAACATCTGTTAGTTTTGATCAAAAGAGTGCTCCTTACGTTGCTTGTCGTGTTTTAAACGAAATTGCTTTTCAAAACCCACATCGGGCTCTGGCTCATCAAGCCCTCCTTGAACAAACTTATGTCGACGACATTTTAGCTGGTGCAAATACCATCGATGAAATTAAACAACTAAAAAATGAATTAATTCAATGTTTAAGCCTCCATAGTTTCGAACTACACAAATTTTGTTCAAATGTAAAATTATCAAAATCAGATCAGACTTCCGAAGTAAAAGATCTTAACCTAGAGGATGCTCCTTGCAAGATACTAGGTCTCAAATGGGATCCCAATTCAGATTCCCTTCAAATATCCACTCCTTCATCCCTTCCTACACAGCAACTTACTAAACGCATAATTTTATCAACCATTTCAAGCTGTTTTGATCCGTTAGGGTTGGTCAACCCCTTGCTTGCTCACGGCAAATTGATCATGCAGCAACTTTGGTTATTAAAATTAGGGTGGGATGAAATAATCCAAGATCAAAAGGTATTACAAGAATGGAGCGAGTTTTGTAAAAATTTAACTGTTCTGCATGATGTAACGATCCCTAGACAAGTAATGTCAAACAAAGAAGTTTCACGTGTCGAACTTCATGCATTTTGTGACGCTAGTTCCGTCGCCTATGGTTGTAACATTTATGTACGATCAGTTTATTCGGATAATTCGATCCATTGTTCATTGCTCACGTCAAAATCAAGGGTAGCACCCATTAGTAAAATACTTACCATCCCAAAATTAGAACTGTCGTCAATGGTGTTGTTGTCCAAGTTGGTATCTCGAATTATTCAAAATTTGAAAACAAAGATTCATTTTAACTCTGTCAATTTGCGGACAGATTCACACATTGCTCTCTCTTGGGTAAGGGGACATCCTTCTCGATGGTCAGTTTTCGTCAGCAACCGTGTATCCCAAATCCAAGAACTTGCCAACGATTTTCATTGGAGGCATGTAAGATCCGAAAAAAATCCTGCAGATTTGCTGTCTCGAGGACATTTTCAAAAAGACAAGCTTGAGTTCTGGTTCAGTGGGCCACAATTTCTTAAAGAAAATCACACCAATTTTGATCAACTTGATACTTTTAAATTAGTTACAGTTCTCCCAGAATCAAAAAAGACAGTTCTTCAAACTGTACGCGTCACCCCTGGCCCCTGGGTCACCACCTTCGATACGTTCAATTCTTTTTCCAAACTTGTCCGATCTTTCGCATATTTGTTTCGTTTTTTGCACAATGTACGCCACCCAGGTGAAAAAATGACAGGAGCCCTTAATACTAGTGAAATTGATAATTCGTTAAAATTCATTTTATCTAAAATGCAATCCAGTTATTTTAGTACAGAAATTACTGGTTTACAAAATCAAAAGCCTTTAGCAAATAAACAAATACGATCATTAAACCCTTTTATAGACAAACAAAATTTAATTCGAGTAGGAGGAAGGCTTAAGCACTCTGACTTACCTTATGACCACAAGCACCCTATCCTATTGCCAAGTAAATTCAAGATCACATCTCTAATTCTCAAATCAAACCACATCCGTTTGGGTCACAGTAGCCCTCAAAATGTTCTTTCAAATGTTAGATTGCGTTACTGGCCACTAGATGGCTTGCGAGAAATAAAACGAATTATTTCCAAATGCACAACTTGTCATAAATTTCATGCTCAGAAACATTTTCAAATCATGGCAGATCTCCCCTCTTATCGTATTACTCAGGCTCGACCATTTCAAAGGGTGGGCGTCGACTTCGGAGGACCTTTCCTCATTAAGTCTTCTACTTTAAAAAAGGCCCCCATTCAAAAATGTTACCTTTCGCTATTTGTATGCATGGTCACAAAGGCTGTTCATTTAGAGCTAGTTTCTGACCTTACCACCGAAGCCTTTTTAGCAGCGTTAAAACGCCTAATTGCCCAACCCTCATTTACAGTGACAATGCCCCAAATTTTCAAGGAGCCAAAAATCAGCTCAGAGATCTTCATCAATTTCTAGTTAATGACGATAATATGAAGTCAATCCAGTCTTACCTTCTTGCCACTGAATCAGAGTGGAAGTTCATTCCTCCACATTCACCACATTGGGGTGGATTGTGGGAATCTGCAATAAAAAGTGCAAAATACCACCTTGTTAGGCTCATGGGAAACTCTATTTTCACCTTTGAACAACTATCAACTGTGTTCTCACAGATAGAAGCCATCTTGAATAGTAGGCCGCTTTGCCCCTTATTAAACGATCCTTCAGATCTCAACTCACTTACACCAGGACATTTTCTTATAGGCGCGCCTTTGATGTCCTTTCCAGAAAAAAATCTCGCCGAGATTCCTTCCAATCGCCTTAAATTTTGGCAACAATGCTCAAAGTTACAACAACAGTTTTGGAACCGATGGAAAGTCGATTACCTTAACAGGTTACAGAACAGGCCCAAATGGATGGAGCCTACACCTGAATTCAAAATCAACGATTTAGTATTGTTAAGGGAAGATGACACCCCTCCATTAAAGTGGCCTTTGGCAAGGATATTGGAGTTGATCCCTGGAAAGGATGGCAAATCACGCTCAGTGCGCATCAAAACCCAAGATGGAGTCTACGTGAGACCAATTGTTAAATTATCTCTTGTGCCCAACACAGAGCTTTAGATTTTAAGTTAGGTACCTACTTTCGCATAAGGTTGTTAAATACGCAGTTGGATTAGGTCGAATCCAAATGCTCCACGAAAGGAAACGCTAGGATCTTGATCTGGGATAGATTCGCGAGTGACCTGGTCAATAACCTTACGCCATTTTTCCTTTATTTTTCCTTACTTATTCTTTATCAACTTGGTTTTCGTTTTATGAATCTGTCATATGTTTGAAATAATGCGTGGCTTGCGCAGCAAACACCTGAGAAACTAAACTTTGTTATTCATACATCGTGTCAGTGCGATAACACTGGCTGGTCCTTCGAGTTTTTTCCAAGATATTTTTATCATTGTTATTCATTTTAATTTCTCATCATTCAATGTTGTTTTCCTTTCTGTTGCGCGCGCCAGTATGGTTAAATTCTAAAATTTCACCAGTAAAAACATCAACAAATTAATAATTTACATCTACTAAATAAATAAACAATTCTCAAATAGTTCGACTGCTTTTTACCCTAATATAATGTGAAGTCATAAAACTATAAATATCATTTTTCTCAGAATACCGAACGTCGAACACCTGTGTTTTCAGGTGCACAGCGGTGCATTGGAACAAAATGAGTGTCCGGTGCATAGTTAACGGAGCACAAATGACGTATTTCATTATGTCATGATGTTTTCATTGGTTGAAACCGAATAGGTGCGTCAACTATGCCCCGGACACTCATTTCGGTCGAACAGTATATATTAGGGCGAGCTCGACGCGAACGGCATTCAGTAGTTGTCTTATTGCCATCATCGCGTTCAAGTGCTTTCTGCCGACGGCACGTTACTTTCTACATTTTTACAAGCGTTTAATGCAGTTTATTTTCTGGTGCAAGTTATATCTTCTACAATTATTATGGCATAAGAACTTCTACAAACAAATGTTTTCAAGTTGGTAACTAAAAAATCAACTATATTAGTTAATCAAATTGTGATGAACTAAAATTGTAAATATTTAAAACTGTTTAGTGAAGATAAGAAAATTATTATATCTAAATGGAATCAACCACCATGTATTTACTTCAGTGAAAATAGTAAATTAGAAACACTTCTTTTTCTACTATCTATGACTCGTTAATTATTTCTACAAAAGAACCCAATTCTTCTAACACCAGCGACATATGATACAGAACATTTTTACCAAAGAAATATTCGGAAGTCACACCGGTATTTTTTCAATTGTCATATTACTGTACAGTATCGTTATTTAGGTTTTACGTGATTTCCCTAAATCATATTTCGCACCTTATGCTATGGACTTGTCCAAATTTGAGATTAGAAATAAAAAATTGACGATATTTGGGAACACAACCTGCAACACAGGTCCCACGCGCCAGCAATTAGGAAATAGCTAGGCTAGGTCACTACGTAATCAGAGCAAACCACCCTAAAAAGAGGAGCACTCCTATAGCAAGGAATTAGAAAAATAAAATATCCTAGAAAAAATTAAAATCAAACTTAAGATGAAGTAAATATTAAACTCGAGGGGTGGTTCACTCCAGGAAATAAATGTACAAATTACAGAACATCTCACGGAAATCAACCAAGAAATCGCGAAATCGTTTCGAATAACAGGAAATCCATTCAGAAATCGCGGAAATCCTTCTGGAAATCTCAGAAATCGCGGAAATCCTTCTGGGAATCTCAGAAATCGCGGAAATCCTTCTGGGAATCTCGGAAATCGCTCGGAAATCCCAGAAATCGATGTGGATTTTTTACAAACCGGTTGTCTCTCATCACGTGTTTAGTGTTGTGGTGGTCATTGTAGAGTTTACGTCCGTGCTATTTGCGAAGCTATTTGTGTGTTTTTTACTAGATTTAAAGCAGGTAAGTAATTTTTTATTGAATATTATGGTTAGTTATTGTTCTTATAGTGCAGATAATAATAATATTGTTTAATTTTGGTAATATTCGTCAAAAAATTAGAGTATAACCTAACTTTATAATTACAAACGCGAGTACAAACAAAAAAGCCGACTCACGACTGATATCGTTCTGTTTGTGGGCGCCCTTAAACATAAAATCTTTGAAATATTACATCATTTATTATTGCACTACTCAGATTTTTAACTACAAGAGAATAGGGTGCCGATAAAATTTTGAAAATAAAGTTAATAGGTACCTATTAATTTTTGCGTATTTGAAAATGCACTTATTTTATTCAAGTTTTGACAAGGAAATACCGGGAAATACTATGGAATATAGCATTTTCTCACATTTTACAAAAACTACAAAGTACCTTTTTCTACGACCCTTCCTTTTCCCGCACGAATTTTATTTTTGAAAATGTCACTTTCCCGCACTAGTGCGGGAAAACCCACTTTCCCGCACTAGTGCGGGAAAACCCACTTTCCCGCACTAGTGCGGCAAAGTAAATTATGCGAATATGTGATTTTGTAACTGTTATTTTGTAACTGTTACTTTGTAACAGTAATTTTGTAACTGTTATTTTGCAACAGTTATTTTGCTACTGTGATTTTGTAACTGTTATTTTGTAACTGTTATTTTGCAACTGTTACTTTGTAACAGTAATTTTTCTACTGTGATTTTGTAACTGTTATTTAGTACCTGTTATTTTGTAACTGTTATTTAAAAACAGTTACTTTGTAATTGATGCTTTGTAACTGATGCAGTAACTGTAATTGTTAGTTTATAACTGTTATTTGGTAACTGTTACTTTGTAATTAATGCTTTGTAACTGTTATTTTGTAACTATTATTTTGTAACAGTTATTTTGCTACTGTGATTTTGTAACTGTTATTTTGTAACTGTTATTTTGCAACTGTTTGTAAGTTATTTTGCTACTGTGATTTTGTAACTGTGATTTTGTAACTGTTATTTTGTAACTGTTATTTTGCAACTGTTATTTTGCAACTGGTACTCTGTAACTGTTATTTTGCAACTGTTATTTTGTAACTGTTATTTTGTAACTGTTATTTTGTAACTGTTATTTTGCAACTGTTACTTTGTAACTGTTATTTTGTAACAGTTATTTTGCTACTGTGATTTTGTAACTGTTATTTTGCAACTGTTACTTTGTAACAGTAATTTTGAAACTGTTATTTTGCAACTGTTACTTTGTAACAGTAATTTTGTAACTGTTATTTTGTAACTGTGATTTTGTAACTGTTATTTTGTAACTGTTATTTTGCAACTGTTACTTTATAACAGTAATTTTGCTACTGTGATTTTGTAACTGTTATTTAGTACCTGTTATTTTGTAACTGTTATTTAAAAACAGTTACTTTGTAATTGATGCTTTGTAACTGATGCAGTAACTGTAATTGTTAGTTTATAACTGTTATTTGGTAACTGTTACTTTGTAATTAATGCTTTGTAACTGTTATTTTGTAACTGTTATTTTGTAACTGTTATCTTGTAACTGTTATTTTGCAACTGATATTTTGCAACTGTTACTTTGTAATTGTTATTTTGCAACTGTTATTTTTAAAAACAGTTATTTTTTAACAGTTATTTTGTAACAGTGATTTTGTAACTGTTATTTTGCAACAGTTATTTTGCTACTGTTATTTTATAACTGTTATTTTGCAACTGTTACTTTGTAACAGTAATGTTGCTACTGTGATTTTGTAACTGTTATTTAGTACCTGTTATTTTGTAACTGTTATTTAAAAACAGTTACTTTGTAACTGATGCAGTAACTGTAATTGTTAGTTTATAACTGTTATTTTGTAACTGTTATTTTGTAACAGTTATTTTGCTACTGTGATTTTGTAACTGGTATTTGGTAACTATTATTTGGTAACTGTTATTTTGTAACTTTTAGATGACAATTTCACAGGGAGATGGATTGGAAGGCGAGGACCAATAGAATGGCCGGCTAGATCTCCTGATTTATCACCATTAGACTTTTTTTTATGGGGTCATTTGAAATCCAAAGTTTTTATTACTCAGCCAAATTCTACGCAGGAGAATTGTTGTAGAGTGTCATGCAGTGACTCCAGAAATGTTGAGAAATGTGCGAAGACATTTCGAAAATCGCTTATACTTCTGTATGGAACTGAATGGTTCACATTTTCAACCTTTCATATAATGATAACATTTTAGGTGATGAAAAATAAAAATATCTTGATAAAACTTAGTTTTCATTAAAACTGCAACAACACTTGATCGATCCTCAATTTCAGTACACCGATGTATTTGGCATTAAATTCCCTTTAAAATGATGTATCACAAGTAAGTAGTCCCATTGAAAATTTTGAAGTAGGGGGTGCTGGGGATGAGGGGGTTGACAACACAATAATAATAATAATAATAATAATAATAATAATAATAATAATAATAATAATAATAATAATAATAATAATAATAATAATAATAATAATAATAATAATAATAATAATAATAATAATAATAATAATAATAATAATAATAATAATAATAATAATAATAATAATAATAATAATAATAATAATAATAATAATAATAATAATAATAATAATAATAATAATAATAATAATAATAATAATAATAATAATAATAATAATAATAATAATAATAATAATAATAATAATAAATAATAATAATAATAATAATAATAATAATAATACTCTCCCTAATTCACCCTCTTACGAGTGAATTTCAACCCCTGAAGTCGACTGAACGACTTGTGTAGGGGAAGGGACAATGATGATGTATTTGGTGAAAGTGTTCCCCCTTGAAATAAAAATCGAGTTCGGAGATTAGGGGGGTGACAAGTTTTAGCTGGGACACCTTGTATATACATTTGATAGATAAATACATTAACCTTGCTCAGACTCCCTGCAGTATAACAGTAAGGCTTTAAAGTTTGAAATAAGTTATTTAATTTTAAAGTTTTTTTTTTGATAATCTGGAAATCCTTTACCGATTTCTGAAAATCACTGGAATTCCTTAAAATATCTTAGAAATCTATGGAAATCCCAAAGTATTTTCAGAAATCCCCGGAAATCCCAAAAAGATTTCCAGAAATCACTGGAAATCCCAAAAGGATTTGCAGAAATCATCAGAAATCCCAAAAGATTTCTGGAAATCTTAGGAGATTAGGCGATTTTGGAAATACATGTACATTTTTTTCAGGAGTGAACCACCCCTCGATTAAACTAAAAATATATTTTTTTTTTAAATCAGCATAATATATGAGTTATTGAATTAATATAAAATATACAAAATCCTTACCAGAATATTTGGGTTTTAGTTCACTAAAAGCTTGCCAGGCACTTATAAGTAATGGTTCACGGCTTTGTCCTGTATTGGGTCTCCACAATTTTATACCACCATCGTCTGAAGCTACCATGAGCATTCCTATATCATGACTATTTATCCATTCTATCGAGGTTATCTTGGCATTCCCGACTTTTGGTGATCTATTTTGACCAGAAGTAGTTTTTGCACCAGTGCCCCAGTCGAAGATTCTAGAAATATTTAATTTACAGGATGTTAGAAAATCAAATTTTATATATTATGCAGAGGAAAAGTGACCTTATGTTTATAGGTCTAATTTTACATGAGGGCAAACATGCAAGTTTCATTTTTGTTTCTATGTATCAACGATGCGTGGGTGAACGATAGCTGCTTCCCTATCTTAGATAAAAGAGACCAGAGATATAACATACACCGGTTTTAAATCTGCGCAAATGTTGCCAATTTCTAAAGAAGGGTTAACGGAGTGGGGGAACTGGGCGGCGACACGCGGCGACCCGAACTCTGTGACAGGGACCGGACTTTGTTTATTAGCATCTTAATGAACTATTAGGTTTATTTAAAAGGTGTTTAATCGAATTTTGTATTATGAAATAAAATTAACGTGATTTTTTAATATCAAACAGATGCCACGACATTTTATGTAAAGAGAAGACCTTTTATAGAATATTTCGTTAGCGTTTATTTACTACGGACTTTTCTGCAAGAGATTACAGTAAAATGTTGAAATAGAATATATTGTTAATAGAGCAAAAAATGTTACTCATTGTCTACGAGTATTATAAAAATAGCATGTGCGCAGGCTAATACTGCAAATCTACCCTTATGAGTTGAACATTATATTTTTTCTACGGCTATTACATATTATTAAAAATTAGTCAAAATGAGAAAATGCTGTTTTGTATTGTAACCTCAGAAAAAAGTATATTAAGGCTTCTTTCTTTAAGAATATTAATTATTATAAAGGATGAGTCACATAAAACTCTAGAAATGCATATGTCTGAAACCAGATAACATTTTAAAATTTAAATCTATTAAAAGTCATTTGGTCGCTAGGGATGAGTGATTATCGAAATAAATTATCGATCATTGAAAATAATCGATTATTTTCGATCAATAGATTATTTTCAAACAATATATTTTTTGTCATTTCCTTTAAAATCGACTACTTGATTATCTTTGAAAAATCAAAAATAATCGATTAATTAAAATGCCAATTAACCGATAAATCAGTGTTTACAAAATATAATATAAATAGAATTATCGTTTATTTTAAATAATCGATTATTTTCAAATAAACCATTTTTTTTTCGTCCATGGAAACAGATTATTCGATAATCTTTGAAAAATCGAAAATAATCGATTTATCAAAAATAATCGATTAATTAAAAAGTCGATTAACTGATAAATCGATTTAAAAAAAAACAGAATGATCGATTATTTTAAATAATTGATTATTTTCGATCAATCGATTATTATCAATAATCTATTTTTATTGTATTTCCTTTAAAATCGTTAATTCGATTATCTTTGAAATACCGAAAATAATCGATAATTCCAAAATATTCGCCTAATCGAAAATAATCAATTAATTAAGAAGCCGATTCTATGATAAATCGATTATTACCAATAATCTATTTTATTGTATTTCAAAAATAATCGATTAATTAAAAAGTCGATTAACTGACAAATCGATTTTCAAAAAAAAGAGAATGATCGATTATTTTAAATAATCGATAATTTTCGATCAATCGATTATTATCAATAATCTATTTTTATTGTATTTCCTTTAAAATCGATAATTCGATTATCTTTGAAATACCAAAAATAATCAATAATTCCAAAATAATCGCCTAATCGAAAATAACCAATTAATTAAGAAGCCGATTCTATGATAAATCGATTTTCCAAAAAATAAAACGAATTATCTATTATTTTCTAATAATCCTTTTTTCATATTTACTTTTATTTGAAATTGATTATTCGATTATCGAAAATAATTGATTATTAAAAAGCTGATTATCCGATAAATCGATAATTTTAAAAAAATAACCAAAATATCGATTATATAAAATAACCGATTATATCCAATCGATTATTTTCATATAATATCTTTGAAAAATCGAAAATAATCAAATAATTAAAAAAACGATTAAACGATAAATCGATTATTTTGAATAAATCTACTTTTTTGTATTTCCTTTAAAATCGATTAATACATTATCTTAAAAAAAACGAAAATAATTTATTAAAAACAGCGGATAAATCGATTTTCATTAAAAAATATCAGAATTATCGATAAATCGATTATTTTTGTAACCCCTATCGGTCGCTTGCTTTTATCTGAGCATTTAGCTCCAAAATTTAGAGATTCGGATTTTTTGATCCAGTTATCTTTGAAATCGCATTCGATTGTATAATAAATAAATATTGCTAAATTTTGGATTTTTTTTAGTAAACGAAAATTATGTTCGAGATTACTTTGTTTTAAGACTGAAAATTCAATGTCACTTTCGATTTGACCGCAAATAAGATGAACCTTGAAATTTTAAGTAGGTCATCCTGTATTTCATCTAATATTCTTATAAAAATACCTTATAAAAATACCTTATAAAAATAAAATTTAGCTAGCAACTATGATTCTTTACCTCTTATTTATCTACCAAAAAGGGCTAAAAACTACCTTTAGAAAACATTCTTATAAAACTACTTTTTAAATACAAAATTTCGTTAGCAATAATGCCTATTTACTATTTATTTAAATTAAATGTTCAAAATTTTACCCTTTTGTAAATTTATGTAAGTAATATGAAATCTGAGTTTGTGATGCTTAATATTTATTGAAACCCCTTAATGCGGATCTGAAGTATTCAGCCCAGAGAATCCATGGCGCTTTATGTCAAAACGTTAATAAATATTTACCGCTGAAAACGAATATATTCATAACAGTAGTACTTGTATTATAAGTACATACAATTTTTCAAGATACATCGTGACATTTTGAACTTGAAATTGAATAACTAGAACACTTTAAATTGCTAAAATACCAACAAATAAATCAAAAAACAGCTGTCAATGGTGAT
The DNA here is from genome assembly GCA_927349885.1 of Psylliodes chrysocephalus. Taxonomy (NCBI): domain Eukaryota; kingdom Metazoa; phylum Arthropoda; class Insecta; order Coleoptera; family Chrysomelidae; genus Psylliodes; species Psylliodes chrysocephalus. Next base: position 321,468 of record OV651816.1, on the reverse strand, counting down.
TAAACTCACGTGGAGGTGATCGCTGAATGGAAATCGGAGCAATTCGGGTGGCGTCGTGCAACAATGATTTTCAATTGGTGGGTTACTTTGGCTTAAAATAGACAACATGCGCAGTGTGCAATGTTACATCTTCGGTCTCTTTAATCTAAGTTCCCTATATAGGAAAAAATGCTTCAAATAAAAGTTGTAGAGGGCATTGAAAGCTACGTTCCAAAAATAACTACCAATATACAGGGTGTCCGATACATGTATGAGTTATCGAAGTAATGTTTTTTTAAAGGAAACACCCTATATATTTTTACTCGATTAAATTTCTTTGGAAGAGTGTTTCTCAAAAATATAGGGTTGTATGGGTTTATACTGGGTGGTTAGGAATTTATGGTGGGATTTAGGTAACAAAATGGGTTTATTCAACATCAAATATCTCTAAATCAATAATTTGGAATAATTTTTTTTTTCTGCCGAATATTCTCGAAAATAGTGTATTTTCATTTCCTATTCATAATTTTACCGAATGGCGCTTTTCCCATACAGGGGCAACCAAAACTCGGGACCACTTTTTTCTCAGTTTTTTCAAATGGAACACCATGTAAATGAGGCCATACCAGGATAGCCCATACCATGAGCTTTCAGAAAATGTAGGGTTTGCCTACTTGATTTTTATCGGAAATGTATCTAATTCTTAAAGAAAGTATAAAAAAGTTATAAAAGCAATAACTATTTATTTATTATAAACGAAAAATTATTTAAAAAAGCGTATATTCACAGCAAATGTTTAAACAATCTCACATTTTAAGCTATGCCCGAATTAATCATATCTACAATTGCTCTTCGAATTTTCATTAAAGTTGATCTTGTAATACAGCGAAAAATCAAATCACCCTTGAAACATTTGAACGTTATAGGAATTTGACATTTAATTATCGAGGAGGAGAATAATTTATAGTTGAAATTTAATAATTTTTCGCTTCAAAATGAAATTATCCACCGAAGAACTGATAAATATGATCTACATTTTGGGTGAGTGTGATAGAAATTGTTTATTAGCCAGTAGAATGTATGCAGTTCGATACCCTGATTCAAGGTCTATACGACCAGAGACTTATCGGAGGGTTAAAGAAAGATTTGACGAAACAGGCAGAGAAAAGGCAAGTAGTAAACAAAATTGCAACAAATGAAGAAAATGAATTAGCTGTGATCCTTTCAACAGTAGATAATCCTCATGTTAGTACGAGAGAAATTGCAAGAGAGCTGGATATAAGTCACACTTCCGTGAACAGAATATTGATAAAAAATAAACTTCATCCATACCGAATTGAATTACATCAAGAACTTTATGAAAGGGATTATGACACCAGAGTTCGCTATTGCGAAAATATATTGAATTTCATTCGCGAGGAACCAAATTTTCTAAAATACATTTTGTTTAGTGACGAGTCAACATTTAAAAGTAATGGAATAGTAAATAGACTCAATTGCCACTACTAATCAACAGAGAATCCACATTGGGTCAGAGAAATTGATTACCAAAATAGATGGTCGATAAATGTTTGGGGGGGCATAATTGGGGATCAGGTCATAGGACCACATTTCTTTGATGGTCCACTGAATGGGGAAATTTACAGAGATTTCCTCCGAGAACATTTACCAATTTTGTTGGAGGATGTACCTATTGACACCAGACTCAGGTTATATTACCAACATGATGGCGTGCCTCCCCACAATCAAAATCAGGTAAGATGGTTTTTAAACAGATGGCGCAGTAATAAATGGATAGGAAGAAACGGACCTATTCAGTAGCCAGCAAGATCTCCAGATCTCACGCCTCTAGATTTCTATCTCTGGGGATATGTTAACGGAGAGGTCTACCGCGAAAAACCAACGACACCAGAAGACATGAAGAATAGAATTAGAGAAGTTTTTCACTCTATTACAAAATCAACTTTAATTGAAGTTGGAAGAGCAAATGTAGATAGACTTAAGTTGTGCATAGCTCAAAATGGGAGATTATTCGAACATTTGATGTGAATTTTATGCTTTTTCGAATGAAATAAATAAATAGTTATTGCTTTTATAACTTTTTTATACTTTCCTTAAGAATTAGATACATTTCCGATAAAAATCAAGTAGGCAAACCCTACATTTTCTGAAAGCTCATGGTATGGGCTATCCTGGTATGGCCTCATTTACAGGGTGTTCCATTTGAAAAAACTGAGAAAAAAGTGGTCCCGAGTTTTGGTTGCCCCTGTATGGGAAAAGCGCCATTCGGTAAAATTATGAATAGGAAATGAAAATACACTATTTTCGAGAATATTCGGCAGAAAAAAAAATGTATTCCAAATTATTGATTTAGAGATATTTGATGTTGAGTAAACCCATTTTGTTACCTAAATCCCACCATAAATTCCTAACCACCCAGTATAAACCCATACAACCCTATATTTTTGAGAAACACTCTTCCAAAGAAATTTAATCGAGTAAAAATATATAGGGTGTTTCCTTTAAAAAAACATTACTTCGATAACTCATACATTTATCGGACACCCTGTATATTGGTAGTTATTTTTGGAACGTAGCTTTCAATGCCCTCTACAACTTTTATTTGAAGCATTTTTTCCTATCTCATATAGGGAAGCGGCTATCGTTCACCCACGCATCGTTGATACACCCTGTATTATAAAAGTATACAACAAAATGAAACTTTCTATTTTAAAATCGTACAAGTATCCTTTTAAAATTCGGCCTTACTGATAATAAATTATTAAAAGAAGCCGAGTAATACAATTTATAAAACCCTTGGGTCCAAGTTTATAATAATAAAAAAAAACTTTTTAATTGATAAGTTAAAGTATCTTTTAAATATTAAAAGCTCTTTTAAATTTAATGTGAAACTGATGCCCCATCCTTGTATGGTTGTTCAAGAGTTTATTGGTTGGCTATAACAATATTTTGAAAATTTTATAAATATACCCATGGGTAATGACAGGTTATGATATGGGAACCCTGTGGACCTGTTGTCTTTGACAAGGTCAATTATAAATATATAGTTATATAGATTGCTCTCAGATAAACAAATGAATAATAGATAACTGTGACGAAAGTTTAATTTATTTTTAGTTTATTTATTTAAAAACACTATTTACAATTTATTTCAGACGTATTATTTAATTTATATAATATTTAGACACTAACTAATAATTCTAATTTATTTCTTACACTTTAACTTTTCAATACCATGTTCTATATTTAACTAAACTCGGCACTGATACGTCGGTTATTTATATTAGTCCAACTCCGCTACTGGAAAATGCTAAAGACTCGCGAAGATTCTACCCCTATGACTAATCGGCACTCCCCGCCGTTTCAGTTGCTTCCAGTGCATAAGCGGCAGACATTCCGTCGTATTCTTGTACATTCGAGACACGAGCCGGCTGTTAGAGACGCAGGCCGGCTGTTTCCACACGTCAGCGTTACTTCGATCACGATTTGGTTGCGTGCGTACACAGGGTAGACTTTAAGAATTTTCATGACATTGCCCCCTCCTTAAGAAATAGTTCCTCCTGGAACTAAAACAGAATGGTTGTATTTGCAACTGGATCCTCTTTTACAATTTCCAGAAGTAACAAGGGACAGTCTTCGTTATAACCTAAACGTTGGGAGAATGGCTGCAGACCAGTATTTCAACCTGGGTATCATGAAGGATTACTTCCACCATGTTTCTAATAATACTCCAATTCAGCTGGTGGCTCTCCATCTTTGGCATAGCTAGTTTCTGTATATTGAACCCCATACATGCTCCCCCAGACTGAGTAATGCTTCCCATACATCCTGATAGGTGGATCGATATCGGAAGGTGTTCTTTGTTACCAAATAGAAAATATAACGCGTTCCATCTAGAAGTTTTAATGCTTTTCCAGGGGCTGGTAACTGATCTTGAAGTTCTGGCAATCGACCAAACTTCTTCCAAAATACAGATGCCAGACCTCGAACGTCGTAGATGTTGGCGGAAATGCTACGGACCAGCGAGTAATCTTTTGGAACCATGAGCAGGTCTTGTTGTTGCTCGGTTGTAACACCATGTCTTGCTTTTCCGGTACCTCCATACGCACCCATAAATTCTTCAAAGACAAGGTCAGGTGTTTCTTGGAGCTGGTTTACTTCTTCTTGCTCTTCATGGTCACCCTCAAATGGCGCCAGCCAGTTTTGGTGCACTACCCTTGGTTTACCATTCGGGATCTTACTTATACGGTAAATGACATCATTGATTCTTTTCTTTATGAGATACGGACCTTCCCAAGACCTTTGAAGCTTCGGAGAATAACCCTTTTGTCTTTTTGGGTTATGGAGCCAGACTTTGTCGCCTTCCTTGAAACCTCCCTCCATGGCTTGGGTATCATATCGCTTCTTCATTCTGTCGCTGGCGATTTGAAGATGCGAGCGGACCAATTCATGCATATCGTCCATTCTTCTTCGTAATTGGATCACATAATCTTCACCAGCTACATCTTCTCCAGGTCGGCATCCAAACTCAAGGTCGCACGGTAATCTCATCTCACGCCCAAACAGAACCTTTGCTGGTGTGTGGCCTGTTGATTCATTGACAGCGGATCTGTAAGCCATTGCAAAGAGCGAAAGATACTGATCCCAATCTCGCTGATGGTTTGAAACCATTCGCTGTGGGTGCAATGCTGTGGTTCGGGTTTTCTTCATGCCTAGCCTGTCACAGATTCCACGGAAGAGTTGGCTTTCAAAATTTCTGTCTTGGTCACTGTGGATCTCCAAGGGTACTCCAAATCGACAGATAAACTCTTTAATCAACACATCTGCAACAGTTGCGGCATCTTGATTTGGAATGGCGTAGACTTCCACCCACTTCGTGAAGTAATCCATAACCACCATCATGTATTTATTACCATTCTCGGTCATGGGGAATGGTCCAGCAATATCTAAGGCGATCCTCTTAAATGGGCTACCAACGTTGTATTGCTTCATGGGAGCCTTCCTTTTTCGCTGAGGTCCATTACTCATAGCACAGCTGGTACATTTCTTACACCAGTCCTTTACATCATCGGAACTATTCATCCAATAAAACCTTTTCCGAACTTTCTGAAGGGTTTTTCTAACACCAAGATGTCCTCTTGATGGACTGTCGTGTAACTGACGGAGTACTTCAGCTACTCTACTTCTTGGAATGACCAACTGTCTTCTGTTCTCGGAACCATTATCATTTTCAAGTACTCGCTTTAATAAGCCATCTTCCAGGATAAAGGAGTCCCACTGAGCCAAATACGACTTAAGTACTGGAGAGAGATTCTTGCCAAGTAGATCGACGATTTTCCTCTTTCCATTGTAGCATCTTCTTTAGGACGGTATCGTTTTCTTGTTCTTCCCTAATTTTAGCAGGGGCCCACTCATCGTTGACTACAGTTGTTCTTAGTAGCCTTTCTTTGGATTCCGCTTTGTTGCAGTGGGAACACTCTGCTGGACACGGTCTTCTAGAAAGGGAATCGGCATTTCTGTGGCTAATTCCAGCTCTATGTTCGATCTTAAAGTCGTACTCCTGAAGTCGCTCAATCCATCTGGATTTTTGAACTTAAGAGCAGCATGATCGGTACGGATTAAGAATTTCCGTCCATATAGGTATTGGTAGAAGTGTTCCACGCATTTCACAACTGCCAGGAGTTCTCTTCTCGTGACGCAGTAATTCCGCTCAGGTTTCGAGAGCATTTTACTAAAATAACCCAGTGCTCTTTCTTTTCCCCCTTGAATCTGTGGAAGCACTCCTCCAATTCCCACATTACTGGCATCAGTATCCCTCTGGTAGTGGGTAGCCTAATATTGGCGCTGTTGTTAAATGCTTCTTTAAAGTTTCGAAGGCAGTTTGGCAGTCTTCCTCTCAGCAGAATTATCTTGCTTCTTCTATGGATCACGTTAGTGGTTTAGAAATATTGGCAATCTTCTTTATGAATCTTCGATAGTACGTACACAGCCCAAGAAAACTTCTTATTTGGTGTTAATCCTTTGATTGTGCCCACTCTTTGATAGAAGCGACTTTTTCCTTATCTACAGTCGCGCCATCCTTGCTGACTACATGACCCAGATAATTAACTTTATTTTGAAATAGTTGGCACTTCTTGGGGTTTAGCATCAGTTAGGCAGCTTGAATTCTTTTAAAAACATCTTAGCTGTTCATCAAATGTCTTCCCCAAGACTATGATGTCTAAATACACCAGGCATGTTTTCCAGGATAACCCTCTCAATACATTTTCCATAAGTCTTTCAAATGTCGCGAGGGCATTACATAGTCCAAATGGCATGACATTAAATTGCCACAATCCAGATCCGGTGGTAAAAGCTGTCTTTTCTTTATCTACTGGGTCCATTTCCGCCTACCAGTATCCAGATTTCAAGTCTAAGGTAGAGAATAGTTTACTTCCGGCCAATGTGTCCAAGGTATCGTCGATACGAGACAGAGGGTAACTGTCTCTCTTGGTAACATTGTTCATCTGACGGTAATCCACACAGAACCTCGTAGTTCCATCCTTTTTCTGGACCAGGACTACCGGAGAGCCCCATGGGCTGGTAGAAGGTTCTATCACACTGTCTTCCTTCATTTCTTGAACAATCCTTTCAGCTTCCTCTCTCTTGGCCTTTGGTAACCTTCGAGCTGATTGATGAATCGGCCTGGCGTCACCAGTATCAATTTTGTGTTTTCCAACAGAAGTTCTTCCTGTTTTTCCTCCTTTTGGTACAAAAATGTCACGATATCGTCGAAGAAATTCCTTTATTTTCTTTTTCTCTAATGGATTCAGAGATTGACCAGCAACTGCAAGCATTTGCTCGAATTTGTCGTTGGAATTATCAGAAGTTGTTGTCTGACGAATTATGGAAGTTACTGGTACACAAGTTCCGATTCTGGTCTCTTTCTTGATGGTAATCGGGTGATCATTAACGTTTATGAGACGGACTGGAATTTCTTTAGCAGTCGTGATCAACCCCTTTCCGATCAGAATGCCTCGTCCAACCTCTTCATCGTGGTTCCAAGGTTCCATCATGACAGGTGTTCCTTCTTCCATAGTTTCTTGAAGCCGTGCTACTATAACGGTTTCACTTCTACCGGGTACCACCGTATCCTCCTGTACAGCAACTGGCACGGTACTGTCCCCATATGGATGTAGGAATACCTGTTCGGCACCAACTTTGATCACTCTGTTTTTAAAGTCCAACTGGAAACCATGTAAGTTCATTACATCCATTCCAAAAATCACATCTTCAATATTAGCGACAACAGTATGAGTGAACTTTTCTTTATCAATTCCCAATTGAACCTGGATTTCCCCATGGATGTTGGCACTTTCACCTGTGGCAGTCCGCAGTCGCAATCTTGTTGGTAGAAGTCTCTTACAGTTCTTTATGGTTGTTGGTCGTATAATGGTCCTAGTGGCTCCAGTATCCACCAACAGTATATACTTTTTACCATTTACTTCGCCGTCTACGTATACACTATCATCGCGACATTTCAGAGGTTATCAGTATGAGAGGGTCTTTGGAACGGTTTCGGGTCGAAGCTGCCCCCTCTAGGCCGACCCGCTCTAGTTTTCCTGCAGCGTGTTGTCTTCAGTTGTTGGGACCCTAGGGCGTTTGCACGAACAGCGTACATGCTCCAGTTCACCACAATTCCAGCATCTGATGGTCTATGTCTTCATCTTTTTATCAGTAAAGGCCTTCATTATGTTAACTAGTTGGTCGAGTTTATTTCTTGTTTTACAGTTCTCACTTTACTGTATCCTCCAGAAGCCTGCATAGCTGCCTCATATTCTAAAGCAGCAGACAAGACATCGACCAATGTTTTGTGGCGGGCTAAGCGGAGTGTTTTCTGCATCTCGTGGTCACGGAGTCCATCAACAAATGTTTGGACTGATAAAAATTCCATCATGTTTTCCGGAGCTGATGGGTAAGAAAATCGCACCAATCTGGCAATATCTACTTCGTATTCTTGAAGAGTCTCGTCTCGTTTCTGTTTGCGATTCTTTAACTGTGACTGGTATAGATGCTCCAAATGTTCGTGGCCATATCGCATGTTGAGTCTCTTTTTCAGTTGTTCAAAAGCATCTGTCTCTTCCACGGGTATGGTCTGAAGGACATCTAAAGCATCTCCTCGAAGGGCGATTGTCAGATTCACTGCCTTTTCTCTCTCAGACCATTCGTTTGCTCTCGCAGCTGTCTCGAACTGTTTAAGTAGTTGGTCCATGACATGTTTCCGTCGAAGGTTGGGGATTACAACTACTTCCCAATTCTAACTTTGACTCCACCTCAAGACACTTTATTTCACCGGTCTTGGTCGGGTCTGAATGTTCCAGTTCTTCTATCTACTTTTCCATCTCTTTTATTTTCTCTTCAACGGAAGTCATCTTATTTTCCACATTAGCAGAAATTTCATTTTTTAGCGAAGACAGAAGAAATTTAATCTTTCAAAGAAGAGATTTTGTTTTCTAAATCGGTTTTTAAAGAAGATATGTCAGAAGTCACCTTTTCTTCTAAGGAAGAAACTTTACTTTCTAAGGAGGAAATGTCTGAAGAAACTTTATTTTCTAATGAGGAAATATTAGAATAAATATCAATTTTCATAGAAGACATATCTGACGAAACTTTGGTTTTTAAAGAGGAAATTTCGTTTTTCATATCGGAAAAAATTGAAGAAATTGAAAAAAGGAGTTTGAAATTTGGATTGGGTACTCATTTACTACAAAAAAGTACCCTTGATAACACTCGATTTACTCTCATGGTTTTGACAAAGTTAGTATTTTAATAATTATTGTTTATGTTCTAAAATTACTAAAATGCAAATTTCGTCAAAACCATGAGAGTAATCGAGTCTTATCAAGAATACCTTTTTTAAAGTAAATGAGTTGCGCAATCGCAATTTCATAATCAAACTCTTTTTCTTCCATTGGCGTAGAATTTTTAAAGGTGCAATTATTTAAAAAATCATGTTCTACGCCTATGTATTATTATCGGACAAAATTTCAGCAAAATCGCATATGCCGTTTTAAATTTATATGGGAAAAACGATTTAAAAATTGTAACTTCAATGCCCTCTGGAGCCCAAACGAAGCAACTTTGTACTAAGGTAATTTTACTTAAATCGACTTATTTTGGTCTAAGGAATATGTGGTATGTTTTTGTAAAGACCTTTTACAGATACCCTGTATAGTTATATAGTCATATAGTCATACAGTCATATAGTCATATACTTTTTAACTTCAATACATAATTTTGAAAAACATAGATGATCAATCTATATAACTATCTACATCATTGAGCTTGTCAAATCACCAGGTCCACAGGGTTTCCATATGATATTCTGTCATTACCCATGGGCAGCCATTTTATTTTTAAATGCCTAACTGTGTCACATTAATATGGCGTATTATTTAACATTGTATAACTTACGCAAAACCGTCGTTTCCAGCGACGGCTATTTGTTGATCAAATGGATGTAGTTGTAATAGTGAAGGAGCAACCGCAGTCCTTATATGGAACACTTGAGATTCTATTCTAGTCGCTAATGCCTTTCGTTGCTCTTCTGAGGCTTCCGTTCTTATACTATCATTCCTGTAAAATGATGAATTGAAATTAAATATATTAGCAAAAAAATATAAAAAAAACTTCTTTTTTGGTAAAACTTAAACGTTAAGAGTGTAGGCCGTGTCGGTTTCTTCTATGAAAGACCGTGGGTATTTTTGCAGACACCAGAGAGGCATCGAAAATTGTGGTTAGTTGAAAATTATCCGCTGTCACTGCCAGAGCAAAACCTAATTTTGGTAAATTGATATCCCAGTCCCTCCGATTTTCATTAATAAAAGAACAGTTCATAACTCTCTCACATGGATTAAATTGCGGACTATCCACTGCATTATAAATAAAATTACAATCATACAATTTAACCATTTTCTGAAACTGATGGCCAACATATTGCTTACCATTGTCACATTAAAATTTGAGATACATTAAAAAGACGTCTTCTTCAAGATGTTTGGCGACAGCACTAGATACAGCTGTTTTCAAAGGAAATAACAGAGAATGCTTTGTAAACATATCCAATATAACTAACACAAAACTATTTTTCTTCTTTGAAATGGGGAAAGAACCCATTAAATCAGTGCATACGCATTGCCAAGAATAATCTATAACACGACGTTTCATAATACGTGAGGGAAATTTTGCTCCGGTTTTTGAGATTTGCAAACGTCACAATTTCTAATGAAGCGTATTATGTCAACATTTATCAAATTTTTGATTTTAAGAAGTAAGTCGGGTCAAATCATACTTATCAACTACGTACCTTAAATATTTTAATTCATTTTTAACAAATTTACATTTATCTTTATTTACAGTAAAACCTATATGTTCTAATCGTACAAAAAGATCTTTCAGAACTTTTAAATGGGTATCGAAATCCGGAGTAACAACAATTATATCATCTAAATAGACGAATAAATAGGGTTCAAAATCAACACCCAACTGATCTACTATTCTCTGAAAACAATATGGAGCATTCTTTAGTCAAAAGGACATCCTAGTAAACTGAAATAGTCCTTTACCTGGACAGGTAAAAGCAGTCTTTTCTTTAGACGATTCTTCAAGTGGAACCTGCCAATACGCACTTTTAAAATCAATGGATGACAAAACTTTAGCACCTCTTAGATCACCACTGGGATAGACGATTTAGCCTTTTCAAGTTTTAAATTAATATTTAAATTTTGAAATCTATCCCAACCTGATTTACCAACTACTGTAGACGAAGCACCGCTATCTAAAAGACCTACAAAATCAATACCATAAATATGTACACTACAATATGAAAGAGAATCACCCTCCTTAGTATGAAAGTAACCATTGAGTGATTGGTGACGATATTCTGTTTTAACAAATTGCAACCAAGAACTCCAAGAATCACTAGTCGGTTTATTCATTTTTATAACCGAAGTCCCACCTACCGACAGTTTGATCTTCCGTTTTTTGAACAACTATCACAGAAGTAACGAGTAGAAGTAACACCAGGTTTACCACAGCGAACACAAAATTTTCCCTCGCACTTCTTCTTACAATTCTGAAAACCATGACCAAAAGCTCCACAATTCCAACATTTACGACTGCTAGAATTTTCAACGATCCTTTCGGCAGCATTAACATCATAAACAGAATGCAAATTATTCTTATTGTATCTACAAGAGCTTGTTTCACCAGCCAAGTCTGGTTCCAGAGAACTTAATTCGGAAGTCATATTTGTCCGAAGCCTTGGAGCAACTTGTTAACTTGCAAATAATTTTCACAAAAGGTTCCCAGGTTAAAAACAAACTTTATTACGAAAACACAATAAATTCTTTATGACAATGTTGCTTATTATCATTATGGCTACAATCAGTACAATCGTTACAATACACGACAAGACACAAGACCAGACAAGAAATCAATACATCAATATCGTTCGATCACCAATGCTCAAAAAAGTCGTAATTAAATCAATTCGCCCCCTGGCCGGGAGGTTCAACACCAACGTTTTCACTCCTGCAAAGCAAGGAACGCACTCTTTACAGTCACAAGATGGCACCTCTTGCAGTTTTGACTCTCGCCGCAAGGTGGCGCTATAAGTTCTTAACACAACTTGTCTATTCAGTTCCTCGACACTAACTGGATCTGGTTGAAAACGTAAATGATGGATATAGTAAGTTAACAAATTCCTTTTCAGAATATAAAGTTTTTCCTCTTCAGTTGAATATTCTTCTTCATCTGGATGACAGAAGAAGTTCATCAAACCAAGACGACCAAGATAATGAGACAATCATTAGCAGCTTACTAGAGTAGGGCCTACCAGTAGCAGTAAATCACTAGTAGCCAAAAAAATAGACGTTCCATGGCTGCAAAATCAACCAAATGATCCATACAGGCACCTGTTAAAAATAATCTAGTAGAAAATGGATAGATTGCCAAAGCGGAAGGAAGCTGCAAAAGAAATAACCAGAAACAGTATCACTGGGAGAAACATGCTCTCATCTATACAGATAGCAGACAAGCACTACTCACCCTGTACAGACCACGAATTTACTCAGGGTTAGTACTAGAATGTCACGAAGCTTTGGCCGAAGTATCCATCAACAATGTGGTCAACTTAAGATGGATGAAGCGTCACGCCACATCGAAAGGTAACCGTCTTGCTGATTCACTAGCTAAGAAAGCAGCCAACCAAATACTTTTTAGACCAGGCCCTTCTATTGGCCTGACAAAATCGATAGTGATAGACCAGGCCCTTCTATTGGCCTGACAAAATCGGTAGTGACAGACCTAATCGAAGAACATTTCCTTGTGAAATTCAAGGAAATATGGGATGAAACAAGAAACTGCAGAGTTGCCAGGGAGCTCTTAAGTTATCCTGACAACACTGCAGCAAACAAATACTATACAGAATCTGCGCCTGGTCACAGGCATTCTGACTGATTATTATCAAGTACGAAAGCATCTCCATATCATGGGGCTGTCAGAATCCGCCCTTTGCAGAGGGTGCGAACAAGAAGATGACTCACGAGCTAGGAGGTGCCTATTATCTTAGAAGGATGCACAATGGGCCCAATGAGGCCTAAATGCCGCGGGGGTAACCCACCCTCCACACGTTACAGATACAGATTTAAATATAAAATAGAAATGCTTGCCTACTCTCAAAGAACAGGAAACGTCTCTGAATCACTATATTCACTTGATGAGTTATTATTAAAGATGGCACTGTAGTATCGACATCCAAGGTTTTGTCCAGATTCCACGTTTTCTTCTTCTTTTAACACATGTTCGATTACTTTTTGCCAATTTTCCTTCGTAACAAGAGATATGAAGGTTTCTAACAACGCTTCTACATCTTTTATTTTAAATAACGTATTAAGTCGACCTACATATCCTTTAACATGTGCCCATATCAGTTCAATAGGATTTAGTTTGCAGTGATAGGGAGGAAGATGCACAACATCAATACCATGCGTTTTTCTTCATTCACTTCATAACGTACTGGAGGCTTATTTAATTTCACAATTTCTGTTAGTTCTATATTTTTATTTTTCTGGAAAGTTAATGTTTCTGTCTGTTAGCTACTTAATGATATCATCTTTCTTCCATAAAGTATTTGGCACACGTCCAATTAGACGGGAATGGTAACTAGCGTTATCCATTACTATAATAGAACCCTTCTTCAAAAACATCAGCGTTCATATCTTTATGGTAGTCTTCGGTTTTTTTAGGTTGAAATATTAAAGAACCACGTTTTGAAAACCCGTCATTACTTCCAATATGAGTTATAATTAGACGTCGTTCTTTACCGGAAGGAACCTTCAATCCTGCAGATAATCCTTTTAAAAAAGCCTGTCGTGAAGATTGAATGTTTGTGTCCTTCTGCACGTAATTTAAACATGGTTCTGAGGTATCTCCGTCTCCAACAAACAATTTCCCCAGAATCAATAAGTGTTGCTTTCCTATCCTGTTTATCCCACTTGAATTTCAAATCTATTCGAGTTTCCTTTAGTTTTATTTTTCCCATTTTAGGATTGCGCCCAAAACATTGGCACGTGTTGGTATCTTTCTTTTAAAATAAAAATCGTGATCTTTTCTTCTTATTCCGCTTTTAATTTGTTCAGTAAATTCCACTGTTTTCTTACCTCCTGCATTTTTCTTTAAGGGTTCAACAACTTTATTTTTTAATTCAATTATAACTTTATATATCGTTGATTTGCTTACACTCATCATATTACTTGTCTTTTCAAAGTATCTTCTACAGAAAACGAAGTATTTTCCATTCTTAAGGAATTTTAAGCATTGCTTACAAATATTTTCTCGTTAACTGAAAACGCACATTTTTTTATATGTTTCACAGGTGTAAACTTTGAACTTAAACTACACTGTCAATACTACTGTAACCAAAAATAACCACAACTTCTTACTATAATAGACAATATCTATATATATAAAATTATTTGTCCTGACTGACTGACCTATCAGCGTACAGCCAAAACTACTGAGCCTAGAAAGCTGAAATTTGGAACATAGGTTAATTTTATAACGTAAGCATCCGCTAAGAAAGGATTTTTGGAAATTTTAACTTTAAAGGGGGGAAATGGGAGGAAATGGGGGGAGAGAGCTTTTAATGAAACTCTTTGTTCTTTAAAGTTAGAAACATGAAAATTTAAATTACAGCTACTGAGCATAAATAAATAATGAACTGTTTCAGGGTTTTTGGATTTTTTACATTTTAAGGGGGGAAAACGGGGGGTGAGAGTTTCTAAGGGACTAACGATTTTTTTGTTCTCTATTAAGTTAGAAACATGAAAATTGGAATTCCAGCTACTGACTACAAATTATTAATGACATGTTTCAGGATTTTTGGATTTTCACATTTTAAGGTGGGAAATGGGGGGCGAAAATGTATTTGGGAGTATCCATGTTTTTGGTTCTCTTTAAAGTTAAAAACATGAAAATTGGAATTGCAGCTACTGAGTACAAATTAATAATAATATGTTTTAGGGTTTTTATATTTTTACATCTTAAAAAAGAAAAAAAAAATCTTTATTCCAGTAAGACCATTGCTACACGGTATTGGAAAAGTCAGTTTTACAAAGAATGTATATAATTTAGGCAAGTAAACATAAAAAAAATATATATATAAAATAAACAGAGCATATCGCATGCTGAGAACGAAAGTGACTCAATCCAACATTTTGGCAAATCGAGTTAAATACATAAAACGACTTAAAAAAGCATATTCTATTCCCCAGAAAATAATAAACTGACGCTTTTTGGTTAAAAAAGGGTGAATACAATATCGCCGTCCCTTTCATTTCATACTCTCCCCGCACATCATTCAACGAAACAGTGGCGAGTTTAGTTATAAGCCGGGAGTGTTCGCTAGAGGACGTCTAGCAGTTATTCTAGTAGTGACCTAATCTCAATAGAGTCCTTGCATGACAAAAAACTAAGGTAAGTTTAACAGTAACTTTTAATCTTGTAGTGACCGATTTTACTGTTGAGTCATTTTACGATTTAAAACACGGCTATTCAATACGACTTAAAACTAATTCAGTCATTAATTTATTAATGAATAGCGTTTAATCTGTGGATCATTTAGAAATAAGTTTTTACTTTATTAAATTTTAGAAAAAATATTTGTTCTCTTTGTGAATGTGTCTATTTACAATCGAAACCATCTAATAAGTAAAGGACACAATTTTTAATACGTTATTTTATTATTTTTTTAGTGTTGGAACAACTATTTAAAGTCTCTTTTAATTTAAGAAAAAATGAAAAGAAGAGCCGATTTAATATTACATATGTTGGAAATTAATCAACAAACAGAGGTAAAATGATAATATTATTTTTTTAACTAGTTGTTTTTAATTATAGTTTCTAGCTTTAAAATAGTTGTTTTATTTTTCAGCAGAATTATGAACATGATAAAGAAAACATAGTTCCGCCTAGTCTCTCTAAAATCGAAAATACATCAGAAAGAGTTATAGATGTGTACAAGACACAATCAACAATTCAAACTAGGTCTGATGACAGTGAATTCCAGGTAAAATTAGTAAATTATTACAAAACGTTAAGTTAAGTGTGGTGTATGTCTGTGTGTGTGGGTGCGTGTGTGTGTGGGCGAGTGCGTGTGTGTGTGTGGGCGAGTGCGTGTGTGTGCGCGAGTGCGTGCGTGTGTGTTCATTAAGAGGAACATAGTACCTTATTCTCGAACAAAACAGAAAAGCATAAATAGGATAAATTGAACATTTTATTTTTAGAGTGATTGGGCGTTTAAAAAATTCCTACAACTAAACGAATAGAAATTAAGAGCTCAAATTCAGCAGAAGTTAATTAGATAAATGACCTAGATGAGAAATTATGCTGAAAAAAAAAATAAAAAATTTTAATATACCTTCATGAAAATAAAATAGAGCTTTTCACCCTTTTATTGCTTATCTGTGTTTTAATTATAGTAAAATATTACCATGGAAATTGTATAAAAAAAAAGTGTTTTTAAAACTTATGCACCCACACCTCACTAATAAAAATCTGATGTGTCCAACACATGACTTTCCTATCTAGTTATTACAGGCTTTTTCCGGTTATTTTGTACAACCTATTGCAGCATCTCTATAAATGTTTAGAGGATAAACTAAATATATACATTGTCCACATCTATCGCGAAACATTTTTCTATAGATATTCATTGAAAATGAAAATACTGAAAAATTTAAATTTAGTACTTTTCCTACAATTTTTCCATTACGGTCCATTTTAAAAAAATCATGTTTGAACAAATATTCTAGAGATCGATATCGCAAACAACTTTTATTTCAACAATTTTCATAAAAATCAGAATTTTGCACATTTTGTCAAATTTTTCGAATACGGACCATTTCAGGAAATTTTTACATAAAGCAAAAATTATAGATACTAATATTAGAAGTAACTTTTATTTGAACAATTTTTTTCTCCAAACATAAATAACAGATATATTCCATAATATATAAAAACGGCCTCCCATAAAGTACCCCCCCAGATGTTCCGACTTTGTCCAAAATCTAATCATTTCACGTCAGGCCGAAATAAAACTTAAGTTTAAAATTTAATGTTTTTTTCTTTATCCGTTTTTGAGTTTTCTTCAAATTTCGAAATTTACACATTTTCTCAAATATCTCGAATACGGTCCATTTTAGAGAAATTATCTATAGGATAAAAATTATAGAGAATTATATTACAAACAACTTTTGTTTGAACAATTTTTATAAAAAAAAATATTTTTTTACATTTTGTCAAATTTCGCGAATACGGACCATTTTAGGAAAATTTTGTATATTACAAAAATTATAGATAATAAAATAAGAAGTAACTTTTATTTGAAGAATTTTCTTCCCCAAACGTAAATAACAGATATATTCCATAAAATATAAAAATGACCACCTATAAAGTACCCCCCCAGATGTTCCGACTCTGCCCAAAATCTAATCAGCTCATTAGACGCTGGAAGAAAGCTTAAGTTTGAAATTTGGTGTTTTTCCGTGTATCGGTTCATGAGTTATGCGTTATACAGACACACACACACACACACACACAGACACACACACACACACAACACACACACACACACAACACACACACACACACAACACACACACACACACACACACACACACACACACACACACACACACACACACACACACACACACACACACACACACACACACACACACACACACACACACACACACACACACACACACACACACACACACACACACACACACACACACACACACACACACACACACACACACACACACACACACACACACACACACACACACACACACACACACACACACACACACACACACACACACACACACACACACACACACACACACACACACACACACACACACACACACACACACACACACACACACACACACACACACACACACACACACACACACACACACACACACACACACACACACACACACACACACACACACACACACACACACACACACACACACACACACACACACACACACACACACACACACACACACACACACACACACACACACACACACACACACACACACACACACACACACACACACACACACACACACACACACACACACACACACACACACACACACACACACACACACACACACACACACACACACACACACACACACACACACACACACACACACACACACACACACACACACACACACACACACACACACACACACACACACACACACACACACACACACACACACACACACACACACACACACACACACACACACACACACACACACACACACACACACACACACACACACACACACACACACACACACACACACACACACACACACACACACACACACACACACACACACACACACACACACACACACACACACACACACACACACACACACACACACACACACACACACACACACACACACACACACACACACACACACACACACACACACACACACACACACACACACACACACACACACACACACACACACACACACACACACACACACACACACACACACACACACACACACACACACACACACACACACACACACACACACACACACACACACACACACACACACACACACACACACACACACACACACACACACACACACACACACACACACACACACACACACAGACACACACAGACATCATCGCGAAAATAGTCAAAACGGATTCAGGGGACCTCAAAACGTAAAAATCCGTCGAAAACTCGAGGTCGAAAAAAATCATGATTCCTATACTTTCCTTATATCTGTATACAGATAGGAAAGTAAAAAGGGTGAAAAGTTTGCTGAATTTTAGCTTTTAATTTCTATTCGTCCAGTTGTAGGAATTTTTAAATATTATTTAATTTTACGTCCGCAATATAAGCCAATGTCTTTTTAACTGAATGTATACACCCAATAACTGTACATTAAAACGTTTAAACTTTAAAACACATGGCCGAAAAATGAAACTTTAATATAATTATTAATACTATTAAAGTAGCTTCAACTTTAAGAAACATTTAAGTATTAGATAGTAACAACTATTTATTTTTAGATATCAAAAGAGTTTAATCCACAAAACATCACAAATGCTGAAGTTGAATTAACTAAGGATGATCCAAAAGATAAAAGGTGTCAGATCTAATTCAAGTAGTTCCTCTACATCTAGTTCCTCGTCAAGTTCTTCGTCAAGCACTTCGTCAAGATCTTCTTTCTCTGATTCTTCTAAATTTGTTGGCCCGAGTAGCAGTAATCCACGAACTACAGTTAATCCAAATTATAATATATCGCCAGTTAATACAGATGAAAGTGATGTAGATATAAGTGACTCTGATCCAACCTTTCAAATTAATAAAATTAAGGGGACGCATAACTCTTTATCAAGCAGTTCTTTGTCTTCTTCCGGTTCTCAGTCACGCGCTACTAATGATGCTATGTTCAACAATCGTAATCCTAAGAAGATGCTATTGATAATACCAAAAAGATCTAGAAAACGTAAAAGAAACCCATCTCAGTGGAAACAAAATAAGATGAGACGTCTAAGAAATAGTGGACAAGCCTATGTATCCCTTTCTAAATCAAAAAAACAGGTTCCAGCACGTAGTATGAAGGAGGTGTGTAATTGCAGATTGAAATGCTTCGATAAAATAATGGACACTGAAAGGATTACTTTGTTCAATCATTTTTTGGAATCTAACTGATTTAGAAATGCAGCGTGCCTATATCCGATGTAGTATGAGAGAAGTTAAACCGAAATATAAATACACCAATGCAGAAAAACCTAGGCTGTCTAATAATGCCTTTTATTTTACAGTAAATGGAAACCATATTCGTGTATGCAAAAAATATTTTATAAATACTTTGGATATATCGGATAGACAATTAAGAACAGTCAAGAAGAAAACAAATAGTCAAGGCTTTGTAGAGCAAGACAGGCGAGGTAAACACGATAATAGGAAAAAAGTGAAACAGAATTATTACAGGATATAAAAGATTACATCAATTCCATACCAAGAATTGAATTTCACTATTTAAGAGCCACTACAAGTAAGGAATATATATCTGAGAGTAAGACTATTACAGATCTATGGAAAGATTTTAACCAGCAACAAAAAGAAAAAAGTAGACCTGAATGTGATTATTGGTTGTTTATTAATACTTTTAACAAGGATTTTAATATTAGTTTTTTTCAACCAAAAAAAGACAGATGCGAAACTTGCCTGGCCTATGAACTTGCTCCTGTGAATAGTAAGATGGAACTTAAAACAAGTTATGATAATCATCTAGTGGAGAAAGAATTATGTCGTCAAGAAAAACGGACAGATCGAGAGAATATTGACAAAACTCATATTTGTGCTGTGTTTGATTTACAATCTGTAATGTTATGTCCTAGCCCTTCATACTTTTACTACTCATCTAAAATTAACTGCCTCGACTTTACAATAACAGAATTAAATAAAACACAAAGTGAAGTAAATAGAGCTTATGGCGATGTTTTCTGCTATTTTTGGGATGAGACGCAGGGACAAAGAGGGGCCAATGAGATAGGTTCCTGCATTTTGGATTACTTGAATAATTTAAGCCTGAACCACCCGAATGAAGAGTTAAACATTACATTTTACTCCGACAATTGCACCGGGCAGAACAAAAACAAAACAATAGCTGCTCTATACTCATATGCAGTTGCCCACTTTGAAAACATTCAAACCATTACGCATAAATATTTAATTAAGGAGCATACTCAAAATGAGGCAGACAATGTCCATAGTTTGATTGAGAAAGAAATTAAGAAAAATGAAAAAGCTGGACCTATATACATACCCTATCAGTACGTGACTCTAATTAAAAATGCTCGGAAATCCGGTAAACCCTTCATTGTCAAGGAACTCAATTACGATTTTTTTTTTAATCTTAAAAAGCTCCAAGAACTCTGGGGCTACAATTTTAACGAAGACTGCGAAAAAAAGATTATAAGATGGAACATCAAAAATTTGAAATTTATAAAGGAAGAAACATTTATATTTTATTACAAAACTTCTTACAAGCAAGCCAAATTTACTGCAGTTAACATTCGTAATAAAAGAAAAAAAATGGTAAATGTTAATGAAATAACAATAGAAAAATTGTATACGCAAGCGCTTAATTTAAACGAGAAGAAGAAAAAAGATCTTAAAGATCTAGTAAGAAAAAATCAAATACCTAGTTACTACGCAAGTTTTTATAATTCTTTATAATTTAATAGGAAGTAATCATTAATTAAGTTTTTTAAGGATACATTATTTAAGTAGAGATTACTATTTATTTTTGTTACCCGAGACGGTTTTTTGTTTGTTTTATAGTGAACTAAATAATACACACTAGTTATTCTGTTTAATGTGTCGTAAATTCTCATTTAATAAAGATGTTTACTGTAAAAATAATATTTTTACTGACCTGTTACATTATAATATTAGTAATAGCTAAGAACAAAAGTGCACTTTTTTGAGTTGTGTCAAAAAATGTTGTTCACTTACAGTATATAACAGACCTATATCAAAAAAAGTACCTATTGTCTTAAACTTTTTAGTACTGAAGTGACACATTTTTGGAATTGTTTTTTAGATAAATATTTATTATAATAAATATTGTTTTAAAAAAATATTATAATAAGGCTATCAAAAGTAGAGAGTATAGAATAACTTATTACTTAAATTTGGAAAGTAATATTTAATTTAAAAAAGTTATAGGAGAAACAACATAACAGTACCTGAAAAGCAAATACATTTCTTTAATTTCCCAAAAATCGTGAAATTCGAGTTAGGTCACTTTCGTTCTCAGCATGCGATATGTCACGTAACAAATAAAAATAAATAATATTACACAGACCGAGTGGAGCCATACTTATTTAGTTAAAATTGTAGTACTCATCTACATTATAAAAACAATTCACTAACAAGAATTCCTTAAGTTTTTTCTTAAAAGAATTAAAAATTTGTTCATCTTTTATTGACTGGGGCAATTTATTATATAATTGTATGCCAGCATATGACGGACATTTTTTGATAGAACGCTGTTCTATGATTCGGAATTCGTAACAAATTACCATGCCTGGTTTGGTAGTTATGATTATCTAAATTTTTACTAAATTCATTAATTTTTTTCCTAATATATATTATGCATTTATAAATGTAAATAGAAGGCAGTGTTAAAATATTAAGTTGTTGGAAATATGATTTGCATGATATTCTTCTATTAAGACCAAGAATTAATCTCAAAACTCTTTTTTGTAAAATGAAAAGCCTATTAGAGGATGATAAATTTCCGCACACAATTATATTATATCATTGCGTAATATATATTTATAAGTTGTTGTTTGCCTAAAATATTTATTAGTTGAAATAAAACATAATACCCACTATTAACCTTTTTACTAATATAATCAATGCACGATTGAAATGATAAGGTGCTGTCAAGAAAAGTTCCCAGAAATTTTGTAGACTCGGACATTGTTATATTTAGATTATCTGTTGTCACTGTTATTACATTCTCAATGTTATTAGTAATGTTAAATTTCATCAGTACCGTTTTCTTAGAATTTAATATTAGATGATTTTGTAGACACCACTCATTGAATTTGTTATAGAGCAAATTCAATTTGTTTGAAAGTTCCTCTAGAGAATTCGCACAAGAAGCCACTGACACATCATCTGCATATAGAACAATGCAATCTGCGTTTAAGTATGTTGGTAAATCATTTATAAATATAAGAAATATCAATGGTCCCAATACGGATCCCTGAGGAACCCCCATATCTACATTACCTTCATTTGAACAAGTTTCATTCACTTTGACAATAATTTTTCTATGTCTTAAATATGACATTAGCCAACTTAACACATTTCCTCGAAAACCTAAAGATTGAAGTTTAGTTTCCACAAAATCCAAATTTAAGCATTCAAAAGCTTGTGTAAGATCAAAGAAAAGTGCTCCAATAACTTTTTTGCTATCAAGGCGTTTGTATAAAAATTCAACAAAATCATATATAGCGCTCTCCGTTGATCTACCAGGGTAAAAACCATTTTGGCATTTAGTTATGATCTTATACTTTTCTAAGTAAGAAATCATCCTATTATACATAGCCTTTTCGACTATTTTACTTATGACATTTGATACTGTTATTTGTCTATAATTGTTTAAACTTAGCGGATCATCTTTTTTGTATAAAGGAGTTATTAATCCTACTTTCAAATCTTCAGGGTATTCACCATCCTAAACGGAAACATTTATTATATTAGCTAAAGGTTCAGCTACATAATAAGCAATATTTTTAATAATTTTACTGGGTATGCAATCTACTCCAACAGAATTAGTATTTTTTAAATTTCCAATTATCTCTAAAACGTCTTGTTTATTTACTGGGTCAAAGAAAAACGAATTACTGTTACTCAGAACACATTTTGTACAATCTGTACTAGCGCTTCCAAAATACTTTTCATTCAATAATTTTACTGCATTACTATAGTGTTTAACAAAACTATTTGTTACCTCAAAATTATTTTCAATTATCTGTTCATTGATTTTTAATTTAATTTGTTGATTTGTCTTTATTCTGCCGCTTTTTTCTTTAACTATACTCAAACAAATAATGATTGAGAGTGAACCGTGTTGTCATATCTCAATTTTACCTTACTAGTTTTTAGCAGAATCAAAATAGAGTAAGTAGTAGAGTTGTAAGTTGTGGCAAATTATAGATAATATACAATCATAGTACTAATAAAAGATATTAATTATAACAAAAATCAGTAATGAGTAATACTTATACATTTCTTGATCATTTAAAATTAATTATTTTATGGATTGTTCAATATTTGTTACAACTAATGGCATCGGTGTACGGAGCGATATTTGTGTCTTTGTCTGTTACGCGTAAAATCCATCTCGTCGATGACGTTCTCAGTAGTGTATTTCTAACCACGGGCGTAACATCGGGTTTTGAATTATACGGTGTGAATTGTAAGCTTTACAGATAAGTTAGTAAGTAATCGACGTGTTGTAAGAACAATTGGTGAAAATATTAGTGCTAATAAGTGTTTAAACATTAAATAATAATATTTCTACACCGTTCTAAAACTATGCAAAAAATGGAAGACATTGAAGGGACTTCAACGTCGAAAAAGGTAAAACGGTCGAAGTCTCGGTCGCTAAGTGAAAAACAAATTGTACTTCGAGTATTTCACTGTCTTGAAAGAGATCATCAGCGACCAAAAGATAACTTAGTGCATATGTGCTGTGCATATGGCAGAACTACTTCAGTTAACAAAATTACACAGAGACAAATATAAAAAATTCGCAGTGGATGAAATGGTGTTAAGTCGTGGAATTACAGTATTAAGGTTACCACCGTACCACTGCGAATTAAACCCAATATAATTAATCTGGGCGCAAGTAAAAGGATATGTGGCACGAGAAAACAGAACATTTAAATTAGTGGACGTGCAACGTTACCTACAAGAAGCCATTCAAAATGTTTTTGCAGAAGTCCAGAAGTCTGGAAGAAATACATTCAGCATGTTTTAAAAGAAGAGCAAAAAATGTGGGACGTAGACAACCGTATTAAACACAATATTGAACCAATCATAATTAACTTTGATGATAGCGGTAGCAGCAGTGACGAATCTGAGGTTGAAGATTAGAAGAAAATTTGTACACAAAAAGAAGTCTATATATTTAGGTATAATTTTTATTTTTACCATTCACTATTACCATTTAGAAATTATTATATAAATTTGTATTTTTAATTTCTGTACACAGACATGAAGAATGTCTCAGCAGGATACAAATGTTTATTTATTTAATTATTATTATTGTATCAATTTGTACATTGTTTGTTTGTATGGGAGTATAACTTTTTTTGTTCTCTTTGAAGTTAGAAACATGAATATTGGAATTGCAGCTAATGAGTACAAATTAATAATGACGTGTTTTAAGGTTTTCGGATTCTCACATTTTAAGGGGGAGAAACGGGGGGGGTGAAAGTTTATTTGGAAATATCGATTTTTTAAAGGTAGGAACTTGAAAATTGGAATTGTAGGTTCTTATCATAAATAAATAATGAAGTGTTTAATGGTTTTTCGATTTTGGATTTTCACATTTTAAGGGGGGAAAACAGGGGTAAAAATTATTAAAAATTAGTAAAAAATAATAAAAATTAATAAAAATTAATAAAAATTAATACAAATGAATAAAACTAATAAAAATTAATGAAAAAAGAAGTAATGTATTTTTTATATTAATAACACGACTATATGATAGCAAAGTTGCGAGCAAAGCCGCGGGCAACAGCTAGTATAATATAGAAGGTTAATCAAACAGGGTAGGTAATATTGAGAACTAATCAAGATCCTAACTGCAACTGCCTATCTTACCTCCATACCAAATCCTAGGTAGGTAACCCCTTTGTTGTCATTTTGGTTTTTCCATGGCATTAATAAAATCCAAGAAGATGATAAAATAACGATTAACCCTTAGATTACAAATTTCTATAATCTAAGGATTTATCCCATTTACATTTTTAATACAATTATAGTCACATTTATAGATTTTGAACCCTCAGATTACTTTCTATACTCTAAGCTGAAACATTTCTCTCCACTTGTCATTAACTTTCACCTTGACATCTAAAATTTCCAAGAAGTTAATGATGAATAACGATTTAAACAATTTAATGTAGGTATACATAATAGTCAAATTTATAGGTCTTGAAAAATATTTGTTATATACCTACTCAAACAAATAATAATACTCTCCCTAATTCACCCCCTTACGAGTGAATTTTAACCCCAAAAGCCGAGCTTGTGCGGGGAAAGGGACGGCTATTATTATTATTTGCCGTGGCGCTCCGGGGAGACTTAAAGATGATTGATGGTACCATTTGACTTACAGGTGAGGAAAACTCGGAAAACCTCACCCACCATCATCGAGACGGTAATGTATGGCGATTTTTTTTAATCTGCATGTCATATCAACAGAAATTGAATTTCTATTAATACGGCACACATCAAATCCTATACCGAACCATGCAATTTAATTAAAAATCCACATGGTCTGGTCTAGGATTCGAAGTCCAACAGTCTCTGACACATAAACTTGCTTATAAATGAATATAAGCGCGTTAGACCGCTACACCACCGACCCGACTCTACCATTTACATAACAATTGCAAATAGCTCAAAAAAACATTTTGTAAAGTACCTACATACCGAAATAATCAATAATACATATTCAAAAAAAATAAATTTAAATGATCTGACAGATATATTACTCCGTGTCGATTGCGATTCTACTATAGTCCTCCATCAGGTTTATACATTGTAATTAACGTTCTTGTAATGAGATGATTATTATGTAAATACTATTATTAAATTATTACCTAGAATGCCTCCAATCCCTTTCATAGTAGGAGCTAGATTCTTTATCTTTGAGTATTTTTTCTTTCTTATTTGATTGCGCAAAACGTTTGGAAGACCATTCTACGAATTGTGTACGAACTAGTGGTTTGCGACAGAACTGAATCTTCTCTTCACTTTCCTCGCTTATTACATTCCTATGTAATTTTCTGGCTCTACCTAAACTAGACCTGAAAATAAAAAAAAAATAGCCATAATGTATACAGGTTCGTATTAAATTTTTCATGAGTATAGGGAAAAACTATAAAGAGCAACAGAAAGAAGAGTATTCATATGATACGAGAAAGCAGAATTGGGTTATTCTTCGCGACTCCAACTTATATGCTGACGATACAAGACTTTTATGGCATTGTAAAGGTTCAAGCAAACTTCCTGACATGGTATCTCGTGATCTTTTGAAAGTTAATGAGGAAAACTTTTTAATACTGAATACCAGGTAAAAGGAAACTGTTAACTTTTAAAAATGTATTACTAAATTTTAAGTTTTATTCGATAGAACGTAACATTTTTAGGTTTAAGAATAGACTCTCATTTGAAGTTTAAATACCACTTGTACGAGGGGTCGATTCTCGACTTGTAGGAATTTATTCCTATAGAAATTTTTGGCATTTTTATATGTATAGGAAAATATCATGAACTTCCTATACATAGGAAAATGTCAAACATTCCTACAAGTCGGGAATCGACCCCCAGGAGGAAATTGGGATTTGCTGCAGCAAAGTATGTTTATTTTGGGTTGATTGAATCTAATCTAAGGCATGCAATACAATTTTTCGGAGTATACAGCAAAAAAACTGTTCATAGTATATTTGTTCTCCAAAAACGGACTCTTCGTCTACTTTGTCAAGCAAAATATTATCTCCCCCTCCCTCCCTTTAGAGATAAAAACAACTTTAAACAATACAACACAACAGTTAAAACGTGAAATACGGCATATTAAAAATTAGAAAGAAAACAAGATGGAAACCGGGCCCGCAACAATTTGCAAAAAGGAAACATATGGCAACAAAGTTATCTGAAACATTTAAAGAGTACCTTCCAACCACATACTTTGATTTTCTTTTACTATACGGAGAATGGTCACACTGCGCAGCTTTCTGAGTGCCTTTTAAAAGGAGATAGAAAACTCCGCCATTTTGAATCCTTATTACGTGTTGCCTACATCTTGGCGCAATATTTTTAATAGGTGCGTTTTAATCATCCGCTTCTGCTTCGGAATTGTCGGTTTTCTTGTTTTAATCTGAGAGGTTAAAACGACTAAACCGACAATTCCGGAAGCAGAATCGGATGATTAAAACTCACCTGATACTTTGCTTGCTGCTGTCAGTGTCAATATTATTTAAGTCACAGTTTATTGCTAAACAATCAGTTAGCTCACTCAGACCAGTTGAAAGTTCCAAAATAACATCCACTCCAGGGATACAAATTCAGGATACGCATAAGACTGCTGTTTTATTATAGGCGGTTGTCATATATTGTATTATCCGAGTTGCACAGTGTATAAACTGAAACATTGAGATCCAAAGTGCCGACGCTAAGTGAGCGTTCTGATTCTTTAGCTGTAAACTGTGTCACAGGGTTCAAAAAGGCCGCGCCCTATGTTGGGCGTGTCGGACCTCTCTTTTGCCTCGTATAGTAATCAAAGTATGTGCTTCCAACCCAATAATGGTGCAAATCTTTAAGACTGAATGGAACTGGAACAGGAAGACAATCGTTAAACCTACTTCTCTATAGATTAGATTAGGAGTTGGACGTTAATTGTCCTTGTCCACCGCGACCTTTTCAGATCTATTGTTTTAGAGTATGTCGTCTAGCCTGGTCTTTTTTATTAGACTTAGTAGCTTTGACAGTGGCTCCCGCATGTAGTTGTATGCAATTGGCTTTTCTTCGCCCAATGTTAGAAACCTCATTCCAGCCAGGCCTTCACATTGGCACAGGACGTGGAATGATGTTTCCTCTTCTTCTTCACAGAACCTGCACAAAGTTGCTTCTTCTGCTGGATTTATGACACTCATGTGCCTTTTGAGGCGAGAGTGTCCAGTAAGAAGGCCTACTGTTTTCCTAACGATTTGACGCTTTTGATCCAGCAGGTCTTTCGTAAACTTGGCCGATGGTTCCTTGATGAACTGTTTGGCCTGTCTCAGTCTTGGATAGTTGTTCCACTGAGACTCTTTTTGCATCCATTGTTTAATGGATGCATTGCACACTGCCTTAGCAACTCCACAGAAGGGTTCGGGGCCTGTCATGGCTTTATCTGAGACTTCTCGGGCTAATTCGTCGGCCTTTTCGTTGCCCTGATATTCCTCATGGCCTGGAACCCAGGCTAAGGTCACCTTATTTTGACTACTTAGCTGTCAGGTCTTCTAGACAGTCTTTCACCAGTCGTGATTTGATTTCTGGTGAGAGAATTGCCTTTAGAGCAATAGTTTTGCCTGATACTTGCTGATTTAATATTTTTCTTGCACAGTGTTGTATGGCTATTAGCTCAGCCTTCTCCATAAGAAGTTTATATGCAAATCCAAACAAATATAAATTTGAAAAAAGCCCCTGGATTTGATCTCATTACCAGGGTTATTTTGAAGATGCTTCCACGGAAAGCTATTGTCAAAATGGCCAATTTCTTGAATGCGTCCTTTACACTAAAGTACGTACCAAAGATGTGGAAGGTGGCAGAAGTTATAATGATAACTAAGCCAGGTAAACTTCCCCATAAAGTTACATGGTACCATATTCTTTTTTTACTGTTATCTTTAAAATCTATGAAATATTTCTTCTTAAGAGATTGGCTTTGGTAAAAAACAATCGGTCATCGACCAAGTACACAAAATAACAGTAATCATCGATAAGTCAGTAGAAAAAAAAATTTGCTCTACCATCTATTTGGATATGGCTCAGATGTTTGACTAGGTATGGCATAAAGGCCTCATTAAAAAATTGAACATGTTCCTATCCCGTCAATACTCAGAACTATGGAAATCCAAAGGAAGATAACATTGCCAAATATCTATTTGTTATTTGGTTTGATGAGTGTAAAATATTAATGTCGCCAATTAGGATTCGAGATACGCTAAAATTGTGGTTCCCACCTTATCGAGACTGAGGCCCACAAGGTTAAACTCGTAGCGTAAAAAAACTAGAAATGATTTAACTTGGAACGAAAGACCGAAAGCCGATAGTAATATTAGGACGTTGAATTTGTTGGTTTGTGAAGCATTGGCATTACTTAGGTTAAACCATTTGATGATTTTTAAACCTATTGACAAAATACCTCGGTATCATAATTGATCAAAATTTGAAATGGGTTGATCACATTACGTCATTAACAACCAAAGTTAGAAGATTCATTTTTAAATATTATGAATTGAGAAAATTTATGACTAGGAGTTTACTAATTATTTACAATTCGCTGGTTGAATCTATTTTGCGATATGGTATAACGTGGACTATATGATATTGCACTTCAACCCCTTAATGTAATCCAAAATCGTATAATTAAAATTATCTACAAAAAACCAGCATTACCTATCTTTTATATAATAAAAAAGTGGTTTGTATAAGAACATTATATTATCTGTCTTGCTGTACCTTTATTTATGGAAAGCCTGAATTGTGATGCACTACAAATTATTTGCAATACATATCAAAAGAAGCATCAAACATTTTTAAATAATTTGACATTTAAGAGCTATTCACACATCACAGTTGACATCTTGATACTTGACAGGCACAGCCAAGCATTATTCTGATTTTTACCAAATAAAATGGCCGGTTAATTATTCTATGGGGTTGTGACAGAGAGCCAGTAAATTTGATTAAGGAGTTTCTATGGCTAGGTGCGAAATGGTAGTAAGCTTAAGTTACCAACGCCATAAAAAAGTCATTTTTAAAAAACTGCTTATAGTCCAATCAAATAGACCTTTAAATCAAAATTTTTGAGGAAATACAGGAATTTTTGATATAAGTCACTTTAGAGTATTTGAAAACGATATGTACAAAAAAATTTGTTTTTCAGGCACCGGCAAATGTCAAAAACAAGAAAATAAAGTGTTTTTTTAAAGTTATTTAAAAACCGTATGTGCTATAAAAAAAGTTCTTAATAAAAATTGTAAAGCATAAAGTTTTACATAAAAACGATATTTGACATTTTTTGTTAATATTAAAACTGACAGAGTTAAGGTGGTTAGAAATTAAGAGATATACATGACTTGGGAAAATCATAGCGAACTGAAAATTCAATGATTTTGTAGTTTCTTTTTATTATTTACTCAGAAAAATATAAATTTCTTTTAGAAAACATTATTTTTCTTTTGTTTTTTTAAGTTATGACAATTTTAATTTAGAAATATTCAATTAATTATACGAATTTATATGGTAAATTTTGAACTTATTAGCTTGACTGACATAAAAAATATAAGAAATGAACTAATAAAAACGACATCGCGACAGTTTAGTCAACACTTGAATGTCCATTAAATAAATAAAAATAAAAATAAATAAAAAGAACTAAATACAAATATTAAAAAAGATAAAAATGGAAACAAAAATAAATAAAAATAAAAAAAAGTAAATAAAATAAATAAAAATAACTAAAAATAAATAAAAATAAATATAAATAAAAATAATTAAAATAAAAAAGTAAAAACAAAAAATATATAAAAAAATAAATGAAAACAAACAAAAATAAATAATAATAACAAATAGTTAAAAAATTTAAATAAAAATAGATAAATTATTAAAAATAAAAAATACAAAAAATAAATATTTAAAAATAATTAAAAATAAATAAAAATAAATAAAAATAGATAAAAATAAATAAAAATAAATAAAAATAAATGAAAATAAATAAAAATAAATAAATTATTAAAAATAGAAATTAATAAAATTAAACAAAAATAAAAATAAATAAACAAATAAATATAAATAAATAAACAAATAAATATAAATAAAAATAATTAAACTAAAAAAGTAAAAACATAAAAAATAAATAAAAAATAAATGAAACAAACAAAAATAAATAAAAAAAATTATAAAAAAATAATTAAAAAACTAAACAAAAAAATTAAATAAATAATAATAAATAGTTAAAAAATTAAACAAAAATTAATAAAAATAGATAAAAAAAAATAAAAAAAAATAAAAAAAAAAAAAATAAAAGTAAATAAAAATAAATAAAAACGAATAAAAATAAAAAAATGAACACAAAGAAATGAAAATAAAATAAAAATAAATAAAATAAAAATAAATAAAATAAAAATAAATAAAATAAAAATAAATAAAATAAAAATAAATAAAATAAAAATAAAAATAATTAAATTATTAAAAATAGAAATTAATAAAAATAAATAAAATTAAACAAAAGTAAATAAAAATAAAAAGATAAATGTAAAAGAAAATAAATAAAAATAAATAAAAAATGAATAAAAATAAATTTTTATTAATTTTTTTTTTAAATATTTGTCATTTTATTTTTTATTTTTCATAAATAACTAAAAATAAATAAATAAAAATGAATATTTTTTATTTTTATTTATTCTTATTTATTTTTATTTATTTTTATTTATTTTTATTTATTTTTATTTATTTTTATTTATTTTTATTTATTTTTATTTATTTTTATTTATTTTTATTTATTTTTATTTATTTTTATTTATTTTTATTTATTTTTATTTATTTTTATTTATTTTTATTTATTTTTATTTATTTTTATTTATTTTTATTTATTTTTATTTATTTTTATTTATTTTTATTTATTTTTATTTATTTTTATTTATTTTTATTTATTTTTATTTATTTTTATTTATTTTTATTTATTTTTATTTATTTTTATTTATTTTTATTTATTTTTATTTATTTTTATTTATTTTTATTTATTTTTATTTATTTTTATTTATTTTTATTTATTTTTATTTATTTTTATTTATTTTTATTTATTTTTATTTATTTTTATTTATTTTTATTTATTTTTATTTATTTTTATTTATTTTTATTTATTTTTATTTATTTTTATTTATTTTTATTTATTTTTATTTATTTTTATTTATTTTTATTTATTTTTATTTATTTTTATTTATTTTTATTTATTTTTATTTATTTTTATTTATTTTTATTTATTTTTATTTGTTTTTATTTATTTTTATTTATTTTATTTTTATTTATTTTATTTTTATTTATTTTTATTTATTTTTATTTATATTTATTTTTATTTATTTTTATTTATTTTTATTTATTTTTATTTATTTTTATTTGTTTTTATTTATTTTTATTTATTTTTATTTATTTTTATTTATTTTTATTTATTTTTATTTATTTTTATTTATTTTTATTTATTTTTATTTATTTTTATTTATTTTTATTTATTTTTATTTATTTTTATTTATTTTTATTTATTTTTATTTATTTATTTTTTTTATTTATTTTTATTTATTTTTATTTATTTTTATTTATTTTTATTTATTTTTATTTATTTTTATTTATTTTTATTTATTTTTATTTATTTTTATTTACATTTGAAGACACAAGTGAATGAAGAGCCTATGTAGCAAAATAATTTTTAGAGTTATTTCGTGTTAAAGTTTATTGTTTGGCAGTTATTCCCTAGTACATGGGTCCTTTATCCACTGGGAACGTCTATATTTGAAAATATATTGTCACGGAAGAAGAAAAAAATGTTACATAGTCCCTTCACTCACTTGTGTCTTCATTTATCTTTTCATTTATTTTTATTTATTTTTTGTTTAATTTCTATTTTTAATAAATTACCTATTTTTATTTAATATTTTTAACTATTTGTAATTATTTTTTTATTTTTATTCATTTTTTAAATTTATTTTTTTAATTTTTTTAAATTTTTTTAATTATTTTTATTTATTTTCTTTTACACTTATCTTTTCATTTATTTTTGTTTAATTTGATTTATACATTTATTTATATTTACTTATTTTTATACCCAGCAAACATTTTGGTGTAATTTGACGTCGATACTACCTAAATTATATATAATAAATTTGGTCGCAAAATTAGATTTAACCATAATTAAGTAAAATTTACGTTGGCTCGACGTGGATTCGACATAAGTGGAGAATAAGACGACGTCGAAATTTGGTTTTATTTACCAAAATAGGTAGAATTACATCTAAATCCACATTGTAGTAGCCCAGTACGTTTGGTTAGTAATACCTCTGTAGGGAAATTTGACGTCAGTATAACGTTAATTCGACGTTGTTTTAACTAAGTTTAGGTAGAAACTACCAAAATATTTGCAGATGACGTATGCCTCCAAGTGTACGAAAAGAAATTTTATACTTATTTGGTATTTTTATCTATATATAAGTAGAAATATTGTAAGAAGTCACCAACACAACTAAAACATATACCTAATTCACATGAAAGATTGAAAATAAATAAATGTTGGTGACAAAAATATATATAATTGCGGTGAATATACAGTTCACGCTTGTTGAAATTAATGCGAAGAAAATTTTGTCGTGCATGTTAACAGTTCTACTTAGAAAAATAACAATGCCCTTCCAAAATACTCTCTAAATAGAAAAATATAAGAAAAAAATATGATCGTGTAAAAAAATAATAATATTATGAGCCAAAACTATGTTACGTTTGTTGTGTATCACTTAAGAAAATCAATAATGTTTCGTTTTTCGGTATTTTCATTCGTATGTTCTAGTTATGGTCATTTTAAAAATTTAAAATTTGGAATCTACTTCAATTACGTTAAGAAAATATGGCGTATTGTGCGAATTCGACCTAAAAGTTATTATGACTAAGGAAATCTACGTATTTTACAAATACCTTTTTACTAAGTTAAATTAACTTCAATTTCACGACATATTGGTTAACTTTACCTATTTAAAGAATAAATATAAATTTAAATATAACATATTTAGGTCACGTTGTTCTGCACTTGAGAATTTAGATGTTTCACTTTACGATAAAAATTGGAAGTATAACGATATGATTTATTATTTTTCGAACTCATTTTATTATTTTTCGCATTCATTTAAAGCTCTATCTACACCACACGTAAATTAAGATTACGACTGTAATGGTTTTTAAAATGGCCGAAATTCTTAAGAATAATGACGAAGACAGTAACTGAACAACCTAATTGTTAAAATAACCTAAATAATATAAATTTTACAAATAGGTCATGTATGACTCTTTTTAAATTGGTGGTTTTTAGTCAAATTTACTTTGTGGTGGATTTTTCAGGTAATTGCTACAACAAAGTTAATAAATATTTCTTCAAGATGACTTATAGGTCAACTAAATGAGTATTCGACTATTTGGTTGAAATTAGGTAGATAAACAGGTAGAATTTTGCTACGATCTCGACCTAATATTACTTTAAAGGAGAGTAAATAAAAGCGGCCAAATAGGTTACTATGGAGGAATAAAATTACGTAGAATTTTTAACCAAATCTACCTAGTTGGATATTCTACTATAAAGACGATTTTTAGTTGCCAAACAGGTAGATATTACCTAAATATGGCACCTAATTTTACTACAAAGGAAATTTAACTTTGAAGTAATTGTTGGTTATTTTTTTTAGTAGTTTTTCCCTTGCTGATATGGTTAAAGTTACTTTTAAGCA
The DNA here is from genome assembly GCA_927349885.1 of Psylliodes chrysocephalus. Taxonomy (NCBI): domain Eukaryota; kingdom Metazoa; phylum Arthropoda; class Insecta; order Coleoptera; family Chrysomelidae; genus Psylliodes; species Psylliodes chrysocephalus. The sequence continues at coordinate 286,779 of OV651816.1, read as the reverse complement.
GATTTGTGTAAAAGGTAGATTTCTTGGTATAATTTACGTAAATTTAAATATAAATTAAAACCGTTTGGTAAATTTACACTAGAGGTATATTTTTCTAGTCAATTTTACGTAATAATTACCTCAATAAGTAAATTCGTCTTTAACAAAGTCGAGTTATAACTAATGTTATAGAAAATGTTTTCTGGGTATATATTTTTTTAAATAATTTTTTATTATCTTTATTTTTATTGTCATTTTTATTTTTTTTTTTAATATTTTTATTTAGTTATTTTTTATTTTTTTAATAGAACTTCAAGAGTTGACCAAACTATCGCGATGTCGTTTTTATTAGTTCATTACTCATATTTTTCAAAATTTACCATATAAATTCGTATAATTAATTGAAAATTTCTAAATTAAAATTGTCATAACATAAAAAAACAAAAAAAATAATTTTTCTTAAAAGAAATTTATAATTTTCTAAGTAAATAATAAGAAATTTCAAAATCATTGAATTTTTAACAAATAATCTAAAGAGACATTAAAAATTCCTGTATTTCCTCCAACATTTTGATTTGAAGGTCTATTTGATTGGACTATTATATATTTTTCATAAATTGGCGACTAATTTCGAATAAAAATAGCCCCCAAAATGGATATGGTTGCAAGTATGAAGGTCGCAATCCGCCTAAGAAATCTCATCTTTACAACCAACAGCTGTTGTTTGACAGGTCGTTGGAGAATGTGTGCAATGTATGGAATGTTAAGAATGTTAGAAATGTTAAGAATGTTAGACGTTATGAATGAATGGAATTCGTAAAATTAGTTACATAAGAAATGCATAGGGATTTTAAGAACATTGATATTAAAGTAGTTAGGATGAATCGAAAATTGTGAAAATCAATAGGGTTCTAAGTTAGAAGCAATTATTCAAGAAAATCAAAACCACAAGTCAATCAGAACTTTCGTTTTAGAGTTATCGTGCCAGCATACATACACAGAGACGACCAGACAAATTTGTTTTTTGCACTTTCAGAGTCAGAATGATCAAAAACATGAAAAAAGTTTTAAAAAATGGGGATAAGAAATTTTTTTCGTCTTTTTCGATTATGTCAATGCTAAAAATAAATCGGACTATTCTATTGGGGTAGGTATTAAAAACCCCATACTTAAAAAACGCACTATTTTGAAGGTTTTTGATAATTTGTATGTGCTATTTTGATATTTATTTTAAAATTAAGACAAACAAGATATTTTAAATTATTCCTCTTACCTGGACAATTTTTGAAGATCTCCTGCAGGATGTAGAGTAGGTGGACTTTCATCAGCAAAATAATTTCCCTTATTAGGACTAGGAGGTAAACTTAAACTCGAACTGTTTAGACTATGTACAGTAACATTTTCCCATTGTTCCTGAAAGTTAAAATTAATGTATATGTAAATGCCCTGTATTTTTGTACCAAAGGACCAGGCAGCCGGCTTATGGAGAAATGGGTTCCGGTTAATATTCTTGTATTTTTGGTATGTTGAAGATATTGACTTAGTGAACAGTAGTGTCCATGAGCATAACTCAATCCTATGGCCAGTTTTCAACATACAGGGTGATGAACTTGAAAACGCATTAAAATGTAATTTTCTCAATATATTAAGGATTTTTTGCTGTAATAGTATTCTGATAACATCAACTAATATTGCTTTGTGTAGAAAAAGTATTATTTGATACAGGGTGATTCAAAAATCACCAAAAAAAATTATTGATGCTGTGTATTCTACTTTACAGTGTGAATATGAAAATATTATTATTTGGTCTAAATTAACTTTAGTTGGACTTATTATAAAAA